>OX632358.1:7377053-7627358 GCA_951751655.1 Ophion costatus | reverse complement strand
CCCCGTGTGGGTTTGCGGTGATAGTGGCTGGCCACAATTTTTCATAACGACACGCAGCATAACTCCAACAATTTTCATTATTTTCACTACAAATTTTCAGCACACCTTTAAAATAACATTCCGGAGAGAAATACGTACAGAATTTTCCATGAGTTAATTATAACATTAGTTATTAACAATTGATAGTTCTATTTTTCTGTCACAAATTGAATTCTTACTCTAAAGCCTTGCCAATGACACAAAAAATTCAAATTTTCGAAATCCCCTACGTTTTTCACTAGCTACACCCACGTAAATTTTTATAAATTTATTTTTTTAAATTATAAATTTATGAATTTTTAAAATAAATTTTATAAAACTTGGTATAAGCTTATAATGTAAATTTTTTTTGTTTACTTGCAGATATAACTAATAACATCCGTGAATATTATTATCCTCTTCCTTATCCTTCCACGTCCTTTGAACGAGAAAAGTCCGTTGAAGGAGAAAATACCTTTTTCAATCGAACTCCGAACCACGTACTTATACTTTTGTTCCGCATCTAATACTCTAACAAGGAGATGTTACGAGGTCCGCATTTTTGTAATTTTTGACACTAATCGTACTGGAAGGTCAGCTCTCGAATATCAATTCCCCAAAGCCATTGGGCTAGATAGCCAGAAGTTTTCGAGAAATTCGACTTTGAAATATTCCGAGCGAATCAGGAGGACTAGCTGTGGCGTAATTTTCAACAGGCCGCGTGGCTCACTGGGTAGCGTGCGAGACTAATAAGCGGAGGGTCCCGCGTCGATGCCAGGGGCACTTTTTTTTATTTTACTTTCTTCCAATATGTGCACTCACGTCGTTGACGTGTAAAATTTTTTGAATTTATGCTGATGAACAGATATTTCGTTTTTGGGTAGGATATTAACGTGTCCCTCTTCCCAAGAAATTGGGGTCGACTACTTACCTTTTACCTGCCCTAATACTACCTACCTAGGGGACACAGCCGAATCGACACAAAGGATTTTTAAAGAGTTTTACAAAGGGTGGGGTTTACAGGACGCGTCGTGAAATGAACGGTCGTTCGAACTAGCATTCGACTGTTAGCTTTCGGAGCAGTAGGACGTGTATTCGTGCGCCATATCACATTATTTCTATACGGTGCAGTGCAGCCAGATCACGCGTAAACGTTAGCCCATCTCTAGTCTCTTACGCGCCCATCACACAATCATAGTAGCGCGTGTCCGTGAGCGAGCAACGCTTGGACATCTTCGGAAAGTGCCGAGTGCGGTCGAAATGTCCCGACCGCGCCTTCGGCAGCTACACCAATCCATGGACGCTGAGCACTTTTATGTGCGGCCAAGCCGAACGAAGGCTTCGAGGGAAAAAGCAATCTGAGCACGGCTCGCGCGTGACGTCACCCGACGGCACGCGCGAGGCTTTTAGATGATTTCAATGCTTATTTAGCTCTTGATTCTCTGCGTTATTAATGTATACAAAAAAATGTATCGCGCACTCTGAACGCTCATTTTTTTAGTCTATACGTTAATTTAAATATAATAATAAATCTAAATTACAACTTATTTATCTTCTAAAAAATTGTTTACCCTTTACTCACACCCGTCCTTTTGGCAAATAAATTATAATTCACAAAAGTAAGCGGAAATATATTTATATTCGTATTATCATATTAATTCTCATACTTTCATCAAGCGATAAAGCATTATCCCCAAAAACAAGTCAATCGTCCATCCGGCCACCAATCGTAAGTGCCACAAAGTACGCTTTTGACACAAGTGATAGGATGGTCCCGTTGGTAGCGTTCCTGGCTTCGGTCCGCAGGGGCGCAGGATCGTTCCTCACGCTCAGCGCTTTTTTTTTATCACGATTACTATTAATTCTTATTTTTATTAGTTATCATATTTATTTTGATTAGTTATATTTTAGTGTCGAAAAATTTATCGCGAACTAAGACCGCTTCTTTTATTAGTTTTTACGTTAATTTAAATATAATAATAAATCTAAAATACAACTTATTGATCTTCTAAAAAATTGTTTGCGCTTTACTCACACCCGTCCCTATGCCAAATAAATTGTAATTCATAAATGTAAGCGGAAATATATTTATCTTCGTATTATTATATTCATTCTCATATACTTTCATCAAGCGATAAAGTATTATCCCCAAAAACAATCATCCATCCGGCCGCGAGTCGTAAGTACCAGAAAGTGAACATACATTGACACGAAAAATTAAGGGAGCGAGAAAACTTGAACTTCGTCGAAAATGATCGTATAAAAAAAAAATTATTTTGAAACCTCAAGTTTCTGGTTTTAGTTCCGACAATGATTTTTTTTTTTGAGAATCACTGATTGTGCAGTCGGGAAAAATATCACGGCAAAAAAAATTTTGCAAATTTTTACGTTTTTCAAAGTTCTGCACGGGTTTTGGAGATTTTTTTCGGACCTGACCAATATCAAGGTCATTGAGCCCGTTCAATTCACTTCAATTTGCTTTTTTTTATCTCCTTACGACCATTTTTCGCTGAGATCGGGAACTAATGGTCGTACGGGAATTCGACCGGCAGTTTTGGAAACGTGAATACATAATCTACAAGCTCTGGTTATTATTGTAGGTTTAAAAAAAAATTATTTTTGCCATCAGTTTTAAAAAAGTTCAAAAAACTATGTTTTCTTGGTTTTTATGAAATCCACCGCTACTTTGCAAATATTGCGATAAACACTAATGTTTATGGACGGTCATTCAGCTCTATATGTCCCCAAAAGCCATGCAAGATTCCAAATTGATCCGTTCATCGGTCTTTCTTGCTCGATTGACCAAAATATGAAAAAAAAAATTAAGGAGCAAGTTTCCTCCTTCTCACACATCATTTCATGATTGAGAGGAAAAAAAACGTTTTGTTTTAATTTTTTTATAAAACAAAAACTCAACATTTTTTTTTTATTAAAAAATTTTTTAGTCAATATGTTTTTCAAGATTTTTTTCCAACATTTAATGTGTACTCAACACCCAATTGTACGAAAAGTAATGAAAAGTTTTTTTTCCTCTTAATAATTATGAAATGATGTCTGAAAAGGAGGAAACTTGCTCCTTTAATTTTTTTTTCAAATTTTGGTCAATCGGGCAAGAAAGACCGATAGTCGGATCAACTTGGAATTTTGCATGGCTCTTGGGGACATATTGAGCTGAATGACCGTCCATAAACATTAGTGTTTATCGCAATATTTGCAAAGTAGCGGTGGATTTCATAAGAACCAAGAAAACACCGTTTTTTGTACTTTTCTAAAACTAATGGCAAAAATAAAAAATAAAAGTTTCACTGCAATAATAATCAGAGCTTGTAGAGTAAGTATTCACGTTTCCAAAACTGCCGGTCGAATTCCCGTACGACCATTAGTTCCCGATCTCAGCGAAAAATGGTCGTAAGGAGATAAAAAAAAAAGCAAATTGAAGTGAATTGAACGGGCTCAATGACCTCGATATTGGCCAAGTCCGAAAAAAATCTCCAAAACCCATGCAGAACTTTGAAAAACGTAAAAATTTGCAAATTTTTTTTTGCCGTGATATTTCTCCCGACCGCGCAATCAGTGATTCTCAAAAAAAAAATCATTGTCGGAACTAAAACTAGAAACTTGAAGTTTCAAAATCCTTTTTTTTTGTACGACCATTTTTGACGAAGTTCAAGTTTTCTTGCTCCCTTAATTTTTTGTGTCAATGTATGTTCACTTTCTGGTACTTACGATTCGCGGCCGGATGGATGATTGTTTTTGGGGATAATACTTTATCGCTTGATGAAAGTATATGAGAATGAATATAATAATACGAAGATAAATATATTTCCGCTTACTTTTATGAATTACAATTTATTTGGCATATTTTTTAGAAGATCAATAAGTTGTATTTTAGATTTATTATTATATTTAAATTAACGTAAAAACTAATAAAATAAGAGGTCGGAGTGCGCGATAAATTTTTCGACACTAAAATATAACTAATTAAAATAAATATGATAACTAATAAAAATAAGAATTAATAGTAATCATGATTTAAAAAAAGCGCCGAACGTGAGGAACGATCCTGCGCCCCTGCGGACCGAAGCTAGGAACGCTACCAACGGGACCATCCTATCGCTTGTGTTAAAAATGCACTTTCTGGCACTTACGATTGGCAGCCGGATGGATGATTGACTCGTTTTTGGGGATAATGCTTTATCGCTTGATGAAAGTATGAGAATTAATATAATAATACGAATATAAATATATTTTCGTTTACTTTTCTGAATTATAATTTATTTGCCATAAGGACGGGTGTGTGTAAAGCGTAAACAATTTTTTAGAAGATAAATAAGTTGTAATTTAGATTTATTATTATATTTAAATTAACGTATAAACTAAAAAAATAAGCCTTCAGAGTGCGCGATACATTTTTTTGTATACATTAATAACGCAGAGAATCAAAAGCTAAATAAGCATTGAAAACATCTAAAAGCCTCGCGCGTGCCGTCGGGTGACGTCACGCCCGAGCCGTGCTCAGATTGCTTTTTCCCTCGAAGCCTTCGTTCGGCTTGGCCGCACATGAACGTACTCAGCGTCCATGGATTGGTGTAGCTGCCGAAGGCGCGGTCGGGATACTTCGACCGCACTCGGCTCTTTCCGAAGATGTCCGAGCGTCGCTCGCTCACGGACACGCGCTACTATGATTGTGTGATGTAACTTTTACGCGCGATTTGGCTGCACTGATGCAGTGTAGTTATCAAGGAGTAAACATGTCGGATACTTAAAATGTTCATTTGCCTGGCCCTTCGACGACAGATGAAGACACTGTCGAAGATAGCCTACGCAGTGAAACCGACCAAGTACCCATGAAAGATGCCCTTGTGTATTACGAGCATCTCCTTCAGGAAAATAACCTCATAGCATCACGACTTTCGCGGGTATCTAGCGAAGAATCGACGCTGCTGGCAGAAGGGCTTTATGAGTTAACGTTACAAACACTATGCGACAAGAAGTTTGTAATGGACGACGAATTGATTATGTGGAATAAAATAGACGAGGAGAACGCTTTCCAAAAAGTTCCACCACCAACTACACATTCATCTGACGACAACGACGATTGTGAGCCAGAAGAAAAAAGGTCGAAACTATACTCAGAATCGATTTCACTGGACTATAAAATAACAGCCGTTAATATAGCCGGAACTCACCCAACTTGAAGATTGAGAGCACTACAAAGTAAAGGGTGCCACTGTTTGAGACGTTATTCGAATTTGGCGAAATGGGAAAAGCAGAAAAAGAGGTGGAACAACGGTTGACAAGTATGCGACCATCGATTCTTGGACATGCGATCGGTTCACAGAAGTTCGGCAAAACTACCAGCAAGTCACTACCTGGAATTTGCAGCAGTGGACTTTGACTGCTGCAACTTAATTAATTTGAAAACTTCACATCGTGGGTTGGAAAATTCAAGAGGACGCATGAAATCCGTCAACGAGAGATCACCAAATTTGGTCACCAAAAGAACGGGAAATCAACACCAGAGAGGATTGTCTAAAAATGCAATCGATTGTACATCACCAGCTGTCCTCCCCAATTGTTGATAACATGATCCAATACGCATGGTTTGCTTCCAAATTGTGCGATGAACAGGGGCATCCAAAAAAATGTTAATGAATTGTGTTTTCCGATTCATATACTAAAAAAAATGCTCCTGTAATAATGCGTCCTGTAATAATGCGTAAAAAGTTGCGATCCATTGTATAATTTTGTTGCGTCGTATTTATAAATTGTGACGAAAATAAAGGGTCGGTTAACACTCTACCCGACGTTCGTCTTTTTGTACCGAAATTTAATTTATTATAAATATTGTTAGTCGACGAATATAAATTTGAAACATTTTACACGTAAACGACGTATTGAAAAAAACAAAAGAAAATGCGCCCAACGGGAATCGAAACGGGACTCTCCGCTTACTAGTCTCGCTCACTACCCAGTAAGGCACGCGGCCTGTTGAAAATTATACCACCGCCAGTCGTGCTGATTTGCGCAGAATATTTCAAAGTCGATTTTTTCGAAAACTTCTGGCCATCTAGCCCGCTGGTTTTGAGGAATTGTTATTCGAGGGCAGACCTTTCAGTATGATAAGTGGCAAAAATTACAAAAATGCGAACCACATAACATCCCCTTGTAAGATAATTTTCTTCATAATAATTAAATATTTCCAATTACGCCGAAGTAACACAGTCTGATTGTGAACCGATTCCGCGCTTTTACTCTGGCAAAGTGACCGAAAGAGACATCCGAGAACCATCGTAAACAGAGTGCGTATGATTCCCATCGTCTACCATTATACCTGAGAGCGTACCAGCCCTAGAGTGAAAGTCCTTTGTCCGAGTCTGAACGACCATCATTCAGCTAATGCAAGCTAACGATACCATTTTTATTGTATCACGCTCTTCATCTGAATTGTATTCTCCTTATGTCACCGACCGCCCAACTGGACGGTATTCTATAATAAATGAAAATCCGTAAATGGTAGTCGTACCCGTCGTGTTCACTCGGATAATTCTTAAGTACAAGGGCAATTGAAGTCTAAGTTCTCCCTTTCACACATCTCCCTTTTTACCCTTATCCTGTTGCGCTAGGCGTAGGCAAAAAGAAGAAAACGCAATTTAGCAGGATATTCAGTAAGGAGTTCAAGCAAAAATTTACTAAATGGGTTGGAACCTCCTATGGGTTGGAACCTCCTATGGGTTGGAGCTCCCTCCTATGGAGGGATGGTTGGACCCATAAAAAATTTACAATTCTCCTCGATACTTGAAAATAAACCCATAGGAACAATGATACACTAAGAACACATCAATTAATCTCTCTTAAAGACGCCATAAGCTGCGTCGCGGAATTCGACAAACACAATATTCTTTGATCCGAATTTATACCTGGGGGTAAAGATGCAAAAGACACGTTCCTCCCGAAGCCAAAGAACATTTAGCTAAATTGATAAGACAGAAATTCAAAAATCAAGCCAGAGAGGCTATCCACGGGACAACATTTGAAACGGTGAAAGAACTCATCAAATTCTTCAGAAAATATATACACCAAATAAATCCGAAATGCGGTTATTGGGTGAACCTGGTAACATTTTTAAAGCAGTTAACGATAGTGTCATAGATTTCACTTCACAAATTAGGAACAAGGCAAGCGTGATAATCGAGGCGCAAATTCTATCCAACGAGGGGAGAGACGATCTCGCTATCAAAAGAACAGTAAACGTTTATTGTCTAACATGTTTTAGACGGGGCTCAAAAGAAGACATCGAAAAACCGCTCTCCCATTATGATAAAATCGAAGATGCGATAAACGCGTTAAAAATCGATCCCGCGATAAAAATCGAACGCGAAGTTAAGACGCGGAAGAAATTGCAGTCCATTTCCGTTAAACACGAAAAACCTTTTACAGTCGAATCAGTAAAAATATGCAGTATTTGCAAAAAGGATAATCATCCAATGGAAGCTTGTCGATTCGTGACCTTCACATGCCAGATTTGTAAAAATCAGGGCCACAGTATCAACGAATGCCGAAAAGTACTAAATGAGCAAAGCTCAGCCGTCGGCCAAATTTGTAAAAACCTCGGGGGCACTGCGGATAAATGTTAGGCCAGTCGGATACTCCAGGTAGTGGTCTGTCAGTTGTATATAATATCAGGTTATACGGCCTACGGATGTCCTTCGCGGATCAGATCCGCGAATTTTTTTATCTACCAACCATGTCCACCAAATGATCCTTAGTACCATATTGTACCGATTACAAAACAACACTCCTAATTTTGACCCGCCCGTTTGATGATATTGCAGAAGGACCACAACATAGAAAATGTTCGTACTCGTAAATATAACCTCGCGATACCAGCTGGGAAACAGTCCGGATTCCGCTCGGGTGGATACACCGAGCGGATCCACGATTTCAAAGCGTCCGGTGACCGCGGTCTCAACAATTACACCGGGTGAAGACATCCTATCTCCACAATAAACCCGCTGAATGTCGATAAACTACCCTCGGTGTGTATCAGAGCGTATCCAGAAAAAGTATAAATATCGGTGTTGTTTGATAGCGGCGCTATTCCAAATCTAATTAAACAAGAATATGCAAAACATTTCGGAGGTATTGACGAGAAAGATAAAACTAAAAGGAATATCCGAGGCAACGGTGCTCACGTTAAGGAGCGTAATCATCCGGGTGTTGAGCTCCGACACCATATTTCTTATTATACCTGACGAAGTGCAACTCGCTTACCCAGGTTTATTGGAGTCTCGATTCTTTTTCGCAACAAAACCCAAAATAAATGTTAAGGCAGAAAGCCTCGAGTGTGGAGGCAAGGCATGGGCTCTCGAAATAAGAACCGAACCTGAAGAGGTAATAGAAATCCCCGTGCATTCGGAAACCTCTGTCTACATAAACGTCGAAAACCGCACGTTAAATGAAAGGGATATTCCGCCTTTAAAAATCCGTAAGGGTGGTTACGCTCGCGACTGCCTGGTAACAAACATCCATGGAAAGGCTCATTTGAAGGTTTTTAATACCACAAATGACGCCATAAGACTGCGCGTGCCACTGATAAAACTACAGGAATTCGATATTGTGGAAAACCTAATCTTGAATTCCAATCCAATTTCTCGCTCTGCTTCTAATCCAAAATCAGATTACACGACAATCTGCGATTCTAATATAATTTCGCGCATTCCTTCTAATTTGGACGTAGATTGCACAACAACTACGCCTATCCGGAGTTTAGTAGTGGCCGATAAAAAAATCGACAGGAAAAGTCGAAATAAAACCTTGCTAATGCGCCAGCAAGAGCGACGAGTAAGGGCTTGTATACGCGAAAAGTTGAAAAATTTTTCATTTTTTTATTACTTTTCATTACATTAGCCTGAACGGTTAGGAATGTTTAAGCTTTACAGAATTGAAGAATTCAAAAAATTGTTAAAGTTACAGCATTTAGAGCGTAAAAACTTTTATTTTCTTGGAAGTAGGCAGGTAGCGGCAGTAACGAACCGCGCTATACGGAGATAGGTCCGCTAGATCGGCAACTACCCGTTTCTGTTCTTCACTTATTATCCCTACATAGAACCGTGTAACGGTAAAGGTAACGGGTTTTGACGGTTTGGTCTACGATAAAAGTAACGGGTTTTTTCGTTTCGGCACAAGCATAAAACCAGGAGGAGGAAGTCAAATTATTTAGTCCGAATTGAGACATTGTAGAGGCAAGACAAAATTGTGAGCTGGAACAGTTATATTTTAATATGATTGTAAAGGAACCGATTCTAGTTTAGATAGGAAAGGTTTATGATTCATGGGAAGACGCCCAGGCATTCGTAAAAAAACTTCTCTTTCACGGCAATCAGTATACGAAAAAATCGGAAGCCGATTTTTCGGAAGCCGAACAGCTCAAGTGTGTGTAAAAAAATTAAAAGTGTCGACAGCACTCGATGTAGATATTGACCGCGCACGTGGCTACGTAATCTTACATGTTCTATCCTTGTTCACTGCAATTTCTTCTTTCGTAAAGTACAAAACTTATAACGTAGCGTAAACTTGTAGCGTCTGTCGCCTGTTTTGTTTATGATTTTAGCTGGTTGCCACGGACTCTTGGGTTCAAGCTGCGCGTAGACGTTTGTGTCGTCGGGAATTTCGGGGAGGTTTTTCGCTCGTTCTCTATTGTAATATGCTGCCTGTTTCTTTTGTTCTTCGCTAATTAGATTTTTTACATTGTCCGGTACAACTGTCGGTAGGAATTTATCCTTAACGGAGACTTTGTCCTTGATTGGGCAGCGGGAGATGTTAGCGGCTCAACATGAGCAGCTAGAAGAAGAGGAGGGATGCCTCTATGGACCAGGCATTGCCGATTAGCGGTAATTATAAACACATTTGTGTAATCACATTACAAAACTTTAAACGCGTGTTTCTCGAATACACGTTTTTAAAAATGGCTGACATTCTCGTGACCGCTGTAATTAACATATCGACCTGAAATTTGGAGAGCATACTCAGAAACTATGTCTTCACAGAATGACGGATCGTTTTTTCGATAGATACATTTTTGCATTTATTATTTATCTTTTTATGCGAAAAAACGCGAAAATTCGATTTTTTTTAAATTGCCGCCATTTTCCGAAATTTTTACTAAACGAAAAACCCATCCGTCATTCCATGACTAAAGGGTCACAGATTGATAATATGCTTTGAATTAGTGTTTTAGATCAACAAAGAGGGGGCAGTGATGTTAGCCGTTTACCTCCCGCGGTTTGAAGACCTGTTTTCGCAGAGCTGCGACGGCCGCCATTTTGGTTTAAAAAAAAAATTTTTTAACGTTTTGTATATCATGAATAAAAGCAAGAAAAAAACCGCACTCAAAAAGCTTTACTCGTTGTCTTTAAAAAAAATAAAATGTAAACACCTGAAATATGGCACTCCAAGGACAAAGTCTCCCTTAAAATTTGGCAAGTTGTCTCGAAGTTTGCGCGACATTGATAGTTCGGCTGGCGAACGATCTCGGAATATGGGAGTATTGCGGTATGCAATAACGCGATTTGCACGTCTTTTTTCTCCTCTATAATTTTTTTGGGCATTTTCTTGACGGTTTCAATATGTCTTTCGGCCATACCGTTGGACATGTTGTTATATGAGTAAACTCTCACTCTTTCGCGAATTTTCTGAATTCTTGTGATGTAAATTGGGTACCTCCGCCCGACACTACCGTCAACGGTATGCCATGAGTAGCAAACATTGTTTTTAAGTGCCTAATTACGTTTCCGCTTGTCATATTTCGGTGCAGTTCAGCTATTTCCGGGTATTTTGAGTAATAGTCTACAACGAGAAGATATTTCTGGTCATTTAATTCGTATATATCACATGCAATTTTGTTCCATGGTAGGTCTGCAATATCGTGGGGTTGCAGTGGTTCCCTGTTTTGTGAGTTTGAATACTTTAACAGATCGGGCAATTGCCGATTGTTTGTTTGATTTCATTCGAGATTCCTCGCCAAAATACCGATTCGCGCGCAATTTTCAGGCTTTTCGTAACTCCTTGGTGGGAATAGGTGGGAATTCTATCGATTATTTCTTTTCTCATCTCCCTCGGAATTACTATGCACTCATTTTTGAAAATTAAACCGTCTATGATGACAAGTTCGCTTTTATATTGCGCATATGGTCTTACCGATTGCGCTTACCGGTTGCCTGCAGTTTGTTCGTGTTGTTGGGCAAACCGTTTTGTATAGTTGCTTTTAATGCTTTTAGCTCATTGTCTGTCTCGGTGTTTTCAATTAACTGTTTTATTTTCTGGGGAGTCGCGTTTACATATTTTACTGAGCATATTTGCGATTCGATTTCCTTTGTCCATCCTATGAACTTGTGGTTTTTATCGTAAGCCCGCGACAAGGCGTCTGCTATAAGAAGTTCTTTGCCCAGACGATAAACAATCTGTAAGTCGTATTTTTGAATTTGCACCAACATTCTTTGAAGTCTACCTGGACATTTATTTAACGGTTTTTGGAATATTGGTATTGGCGGCGTATGATCAGATTCGACGATTATTTTTTTTCCGTAAATATAATCGTGGTACCGCGCTAAACCGAAACAAACTGCCAGAAGCTCTTTCTCTATTTGCGCGTAACGTGTCTTTGTGTCGGTCGTCGCTTTCGCCGCATACGCACAAGGAAGCTTGTTTTGCAGTAGAACGACCCCTAGCCCCGCCTGAGAAGCGTCGGATGATATTGTCGTCTCTCTGTTTACGTCAAAGAATTGTAATACTGGCGCGCTCGATAGGCTCGCTTTAAGCTGCTCGAATGCTTCTTGTTGCTCCGTGTTCCATTCAAAAACTATATCTTTTTTAATAGGCTTCTTTGCGGAGCAGTTTTATCCGCGAATTTTCTACAAATTTGCTTACGTATGTTAGCATCCCGATGAGTCTTCGCAGCTCTTTTTTTATTTTGCCGCACGGCTAGTTTTTGAATAGCTTCAATCTTTGTGTTATCTGGCGCAATACCATTCTCGGAGATTATGTGCTCAATGTATTTTATTTGTTTTTTCCCGAACTCGCATTTTTCTATATTAAACCGAACGCCGTTTCATCTGACCGCCTCTAGGACTTCTTTAAGTCTAATGTCGTGTTCTCTTTACTTCCACGCCTTCTAAGTTAAAAATCTGCTTGAATCTATCTTCAAAAACCATCGGTGCCGTTTTAATTCTGAAAGGCATCCTTTTAAATTTGTATCTCCCGAAAGGCGTGCCGAATGTGCAAATTTCCGAACTTTTTTGGTCCAACGGGACGTGATAGAATCCTGCCTGTGCGTCAAGTTTGCTGAATACGGTTGCTCCGTTTACTCCACTCATAATTTCTTCGAAGGTCGGGATTTGTTGTGACACGACCTCGATTTGTTTGTTTATCTTTTTCGGGTTGATACAAATTCTAATGGACCCATTTGGTTTCCTCACGAGAACGAGCGCGTTCACCCATTTTGACAGACCCCTTATTTTCGATGATATTTTGGTTTTGAAGTTTGTCCAGTGCTTGTTTGAGGGTTTTTCGCAGCGGCAAGGGAACTCGCATCGTAGGATAAATTACGGGTGTATCAGTTTTCCTTAGCTTAAGGGGGGATTGTCTTTTTTTCGCAAAATTTACCGCTTTTTGGGAATTTTTTTGTGAAGAAAGTATACAACGGAAAACTTGTGAAACTTGGCATATAGTTTTATTGATCTGTTTACTACATACAAAAAATTTTTTAAACAATTTCATCAAAAAATCCGCCTCCCACCCCCCTCGACGCGCGATGGTCCTTTTTTGATGGTGTGCACGATTACAGCCTTCACGTTCATCCTGCAATAAAAACCCAAAAAGCATTTTACTTTAGACACATATAGCTATCGTTCGATGAAGGGGAAAAAAAAATTGACGATTTGGTGACGTTTTGAACTTGAAGTATCGATTTTTCGAAAAAAAATTGATCGATTTTTTGTTATAAATAAAAAACTATTAAACGTATTGCTTTTTTGCTTCATCAAACGATAAAAGGATGTCAGCTGAGCATTCTGTCCAAATTTGAAGGCAATCGGTTGAATAGTTTTTGAGAAATCGTGCACACCATCAAAAAAGGGCCATCGCGCGTCGAGGGAGGTGGGAGGCGGATTTTTGGATGAAATTATTAAAAAATTTTTTTGTATGTAGTAAACAGATCAATAAAACTATATGCCAAGTTTCACACGTTTTCCGTTGTATACTTTCTTCACAAAAAAATTCCCAAAAAGCGGTAAATTTTGCGAAAAAAAAGACAATCCCCCCTTAATCTGATACGGCTTATCTAAACATCCTATTCCGGAGAACACGTCTTCGTATTGTTTTTTCAGCCCGGTATAGCTATTCTCTTCGACTGAATAAATTCTTTTGACGAGTTTTATTTCCTCCGAAGTTTTTCGACCAAGTAGAGGTGTTCCCTTAGTGTCGACTACAAAGAACTCGATTTTGTGCCTTTGGCCTTTTCTGTGGCACGTAACGTTACATTTGCCTACTATTTTAAGAGTTTCACCCGAGTAGGTATTCAATTTCGTATTCGTTTTTCCGATTTCATTTTCGGTGATGTTAACCTTTTTACATATTTGAAGGGACAGAATGTTCGCGTCTGCGCCCGTATCAATTTTAAATTCGATATTGTGCTTGTTGATTCGTAACTTCGTGTGCCACCGTTCTTTTCCGTTGAACAAGTATGCGTCATTATCGAAATCTTCATTAATTTAATTAATTTGACGTTCGCGCTTATTTACATATTGCTTTTGGAAACACATTGCCGCGAAGTGATTTTTCTTTTTAAAATTGCTACACGTTCGATTGTATGCCGGGCATTTATTTATCGCATGAGAATATCCGCATTTCGTACACGAAGTTATGGTCTTAGCTGTATATGTGTGTTGCGCTGTGTCGGTGCGTTGGATCCGCCCCCTGATTGCGTCAACCGTTGCCGTAGTCATCAGCGCGTGTTCCATCTCTTGCGATCTCTCTTTGGACTTCTCGATGATGAGACACCGGTCAATCGCCTCCTGAAGAGTTTGCTCGTCGTTTTAGAGCAGTTTCTCCCTTATCGACCCGTCAGCCACCTCGCAGGTAATCATCGCCTTGATTAGTTCGTCGTTGAGGTCGCCCAGCTTACATTTCTTCGCGTTTTTTTTTTTTTAATTCCGCGATGAATTGTTCCAGCGTTTCCCTGTCGCGTTGGCGATACAAGAAAAATTGGAACCTTTCGTAAGCCAAATTTTCCTTCGGCAAAAAATGATCCTCGAACTTGTTTATGAGGATTTGCAACTTGTCCATATCCGCTTACGGAATCGTGAATGTCGTGTATATTTTGAAGCCGTCCTCGGCGATGTAATGGAGAAGTTGTGTACATTGCGTTGCCTCTGATTTTTTGTGCGCTTCGGAAGCGACTAAGTAGTTCTCCAATCTGGCCCGCCATGTTCGCCAATTTTCTGCCACGTTGTCCGTCATCGACAGCGGTGGGACTCCTCTGTATTCGCTTGCCATTGTCTTGCTGTATTTTTATTAATATTTGGGATGCTCGTTACATCTGATGAGACGTTACTTTGACGAGTTATTTTCACTTCATTTAATTTCGAAAAATTTTATTTTATTTATTTGATTTCTCGCCACGTTATGCCTTCAACTACCGACTGCGCCATGTTATGTTAGGTATAAGGTTTGGCAATTAACGAAATACGTGTATTCTCTTTCGTGTCGCAGATCGAACTCCTTTATTCTCTGGCTCCGAAGTGCGTGGGGGGAAGCAGCTCAGGCCCGTACACACTGCTTGCTGTCCCCCTGTACATACATATCTTTACAGTCATGTTCAAAAAGGAATGGGCAGCAGACTCCGCAACGTCAAGAAACAAACGAAAGGTCTCGGAGGAAGAGGCGAATTGATTGCAAAATTGATTGACGAATTGACAGTGTTTTATGGATTAGCTGTGAGAAATAATTGCACGTTTATCGATGACATGAAGAAAGGAATCTGGGCAACATATTATCACAAGTGCTCAACCAATGAAAACCCTCAGCATGACAACTGTCCTTCTGGAAAAGGAAGTTGGTGCACGTGGCGACAAGCCGAAGCCGCAAACACGCTCGACTCATATACCCATAAGCGTGCATTCGATAAACCTGTGGCAGAGGCGATCAAACCAGTGTATGAACCATAAGTGCTTCACTAAGGTAACGACAAGTTACTGGAGGGATGTTTAGGAGGCTTCATACAAAATAATAACGAGTGTTTGAATTCTAAGATTTGAAAAATTGCTTCGAAAAATTCATGGATTGGTTTAACGATTGTTGAAGTCGCCGCATATAGTTCGGCTAGCACTTTTAACGACGGAACAGTAACCTTTCTCCGAATTATGAAAAACCTTGGTACTACGATTGGGCCGAACACGATGGAGACTTGCGAACATCTTGACGAATTACGCCTTACTGCCACTGGAATTCAATCTGAAAAGGCAACAAAGGAAGCGGGAATTGCCGCTAGAAACGAAAAAAGAACATGCTGGAGACGTTTTAGATACCGAGGAACGTCCCACATATAGCGCAGGACGCTATTAAATGAGGTAAGATTGCATTTATAACCGATACCGCGCGGCGCGCCTGACCACCGCGCCGACTTCAAAGCCGTTTTTCCACGATTAACTTTTTTGAACCTTGTGAAAGTTCTTACTCTTGAACGAAGGTTCTGATCGCGTTGAATTTCTTACAACATATGGTGATTATGATCACCTATCGTGTGAATGACAAAAACAAAATTTTCAATGAAACTAAAAAATGTAAAACATAAAATACCGACAGAAAATTGAGTAAACAAATCTAGGTTTCACATTTTTATTATAATAATTTTTTTTTAATAATATTGTTGGTTCACTCTGAAGATGCATTCATTATGCAATTATAAATATGTGCATTTTTTTCAGACTCCCGCATCGATGCCGAGAACTTTCGGCAATTTGTTAATATTTTTGATTTTTTTTACATATACTTAACCATGCACAAATGCATAAATAAATTATCTGTAAGAAAATGTTGTCAATATATGCCTCATTTTTTTAACCGCGTCTAGAAAAGTACCTTCGAAAATCGGCGAAATTGCGTATATAAGGCCTTAAGGAAAACCAAATTGAAAAAACAAAACCAAAATAAAGACGAGGAGAATAAAGCCAAAACAAAAAGAAATGAAAACAAGAAAGAAAAACCCAAATAAAAAAACAAAATCTCAACGAAGATGAGAAACCGAAACTAAAAAGCAGACTAGATAGAAATCTAAACATAAAAGTTACTTCGCAAACAAAAATAACTTATGTCTCCATCTCTGAGCTAACGATTGGGGTAGAATATCCATAAGTCGAATTTCCATAAGTACGAATATCCATAAGTGCCAATATCCATAAAGGCCAATATCCATAAGTAAATATCAATAAGACGAATATCCATAAGCGAGTATAGAGTAGAAATGAGTCGCAGAAATGGTGGGAGGTAGAGGAAAAGTGAGTATAGAGGGTGAATGTAGAGTAGGGACGAGCGTCGAAAACCGACCCAAACAAACAAACTCATTTCTACCCTATACTCATTTATGGACATTCGACTTATGGATAGTCGACTTATGGATATTCGACTCATGGATATTCAAACTTATGGATATTCGTACTTGTGGACATTCAACTTATGGATATTTACTTATGGATATTCGACAATAGTGGAGCCAACATCGCGTAAAATTGAAAACAATCCAAAGCGTTCAAAAAGAATAAAAGGTCTCTTGCGTCTAGATCACTTGGAGAACGAGGAGTTAGAAAAAATTATCGAATCGTATTCAGATCGGTTTCACATAAAAGACGAATTCCTAGAAGCTATCCCCTAACGCCAATATCTTACACACTGCTCTTGTAAACTCATAAACTACGACGTCAGTAGCGATGAGGAAACAGATGCCGAGACATATAAGCCTACACGCCCCAGGGGACCCAGAGAGGCTATTAACCCAAAAACAGCCCTAGCCAGCGTAAAGAATCTCCTCTACATTATTCCAAAAATTACGCCGATCCTGATTGCAATGATTCGACAGACTCGGCGGGCAGCAGTCCTGACACGAAATCATCCGAAGATGAGGATCCGCCCGCAGGGGTACCATCAATGTCCGAATTAAAAAAAATGCTAATCCTAAAAGTTTCAAAGTAGGATATTGCGTCTACCTCCAAAGGGGTCCGAGATGTGGTAAACTCAGAGATCTTTATTCAGGATCAGGGCCCTAGCCAGTGCAAAGCATCTCCTATACTTTATTCCAAAAATTACGCCGAACCTGATTCCAATGATTCGACAAAGTCGGCGGTCCTGACACGAAATCCTCCGAAGATGAGGATCCGCCCGCAGAGAAACTATCAATGGCCGTGCAAAACATACTAATCCTAAAAGTTTTAAAGTAGAATATTGCGTCTACCTCCAAGAGGGTCGGAGACGTGATAATCTCAGAGATCTTTATTCAGGATCGCATAGGGTCTTAGAAAAACTGGAAAAGGCTAACGTAAAAATCCAATACAATAACAAGATACTAATAGTACACGAAACCCGATTGCGATAGTCGTACATTGACATTGAAACCAGTAACAATAAGAAACACAAACTAACCAGAGTCGACGAATCCTATTTTAATCCCAATCAAATAAAGAATCAAAATATCACTAAGTTTTTCAGATGGCCATTATCAATTAACTCAGTAACATCTAACGAGACGAATAGTACTTTGCACTCGAAACCAGAAAAACAGATCAGATTTGTGGGTATGGTATCTTCAGTACAGAACACCCGAAATTGTTTATATCCGTAACTCGCCGAACGAACACTTTCACAATTCGAGAGAGGTTTCCAGTCGCGAACCAAGATACTATATATTCGTCTACAAAAATTCGAAATTCATGCACATAGTCATTGCATTAGAACATAATTATATTACGATATGCCTATGTAACAGTGTAACAGAGAGCGCCAAATGCTGCGAAATAGTTTGTCTTAAGCGATGCAAGTTTCGAAAGTACTGCATACGAATGGAGAAGCCGGGCTAAATGGCGGTGCTCGCTGGCGAAATATTACACGTTATTCAATGTAAAACGATAGAAGTAAATGTGACCAGGTTAAAAAAATGTTACGATCAATAGCCTGTAACTTGTGGGAACGAAACAACTGTCTTTACTCCTGAAAAACACATATTATCGAAAAGAGGAACGCAAACGACATGCGTTCCTCTTTTCGCCCCTACTTCCCCCATATTATCTTCTAGGGACACCTGGTACAAGTTCATGCCTGTTCCGGTCGAAGTCATATAATCTGCAAACATGAAGCCGATGACAAAGTATGCTTGGCAATACACCAACCAAGCATGACTAGCATCCTGTGGGGTCTATTCCACGAAGATGACAACGTACGAGAACGCATGTGTCCCGTAAAGAAACCCGCTGTCCTAGACAATACGACAGTGGGAATCCTCCTAATGCACCTGGCTGAACCATCCAATAAGAAAACCTCAAGGATAGCGTCTGGTCAAGAATTCCATAAATATGACATTCCATGAAATGAACGTGCCTTTCCACGATAAGGCATGTTCCTTTCCCTTAAGTTCGCCCAAGAAGACATATCCACGTTTTCAATCGACAATTCTAATCATGCTCAATAATCTGTTTTTCTAGCCTCATTGATATTATTCTTTTAACTTTGTCAATATCGGGTAAAATAAGTAAATAAGTATCTATGCATAAAGGAAAAAAGAGGAGAAGACGCGCACATATAAATCTTGAAAGGTTGCGAGGTTGAACTCTCCGACTTCGATGAAATTTGGCATGTTTGGAGAATGGGTAAAAATAGGCGACACGTATTCTTTTTATATCTGCAGGTATCACTTTCTAAGGGGTAAAACGCACACTCCAAAATAGGGGTGATTTTTGTTTTTCGTGGATAACGTTTGAACGGTACGATGTACGAAAAAAATCAAAGTGCAACAACGTTTATTTTTCCGTGTACGTATTCCGTCGGAGATGAGAAACACGCAGATAACAAGAAATTTCATATTCTTTATTGCAAAAATGCTATTTTTCATACGTATCTCCGAGAATTTTTAACCGATTGGGATGTGAAATTTGCATACACGTATAGGATGGAAAGGTAGCGTGTTTTTTTTTTGTTTTCCGATATCGCAGGATTAAGGGGTGGAAACCGCCCTTCGATTTTTTTAGTCAAATGCATAATATAATCAGCTAGAGTTTTGCCATTCCGGGTTAAATTCACGTCAGTATAAGTTCGTTTCAATACGTGATTGCATATTGGTAAGTTCCACCCCTCCCCCCAGCCATCCCCAGTTCGAACGTTCAAAGTTCTTACCGCGCGTTGTGATTATTAAAAATAAAAATGGGTTACAATGAAAGTACAATCAGTCAAAATAGTCGATACAAGTGTCCTCGTTTTGGCGGAACGTCACTGCTAAGAGGTCAACGCACACTTAAAAACTTTGGTCTTTCGTGAACGGGCCGACATAAAACAAGTTTAAAGGGACAAACGTTGTATTCTTCGACTACTAGACGTTCGTGATGATAATGATCAATATAACAACAAATAGCGTATCCGTATTCCGCTAGGTATCTGTAGTGAGCCATATCTCACGATGAATACAACGCATCGGGTCATACCATACGGCGATTTAAAGGTGACATGACGCTTCAAAAACAGTTCTTCGGGAGTTTTGTATTTGGTGAAGTCAGTTGTGAGTTACCGCGTTCCGGAATGGAAGTAAAAAAAAAAGAGACAATTCGATACATTCTTCAGTATCACTTCGACCAAGTTAAATAGGCGGAACAGGCCACCAAAAAAAAATGTGCTGTTTATGGACCCAACAAAGCATCGAATGCAATAGCATAGCGGTGGTTCCAACGATTCCGTTCTGGTAATATGGACGTCGAAGATGAGGCACGCTCTGGTAGGCCAATCACTGAAAATGTCGATTAAAAAATGGAAATCGTCGAGTCGGACCGACTTAGAGCACTTATTCCATTGCCCGAGAACTGAACGTGAGCCAGCAAACCGTTTGGAACCATTTGCATAAGACTGGTCGCAATAAGAAGCTCAGTGTTTGGGTGCCACACGAATTGGCCGAAAATAACGTTTTGGACCGGATTAGTGCCTGCGATTCTTTGCTGAAAGTTTACGAAATCGACCCATTTGTTTAAGCGGATGGTGACTGGCGATGAAAAATGGGTCACATAGGAGAACAACAGCCGAAAAAGATCGTGTCCAATTGCGGTGAGCCGGCTCGAACGATCGCCAAGCCCGGATTAACGTCCAAGAAGGTTGCTGTGTGTTTGGTGGGATTGGAAGGGAATCATCTACTATGAGCTGCTTCCATTGGGACAAACACTCAATTCGGACCTCTACTGCCAACAATTGACCAGCTTAAAGCAGGCGATCGACCGGAATTGGCCAATAGGAAGGGTGTTGGGTTTCATCAAGACAACGCCAAACCGCACGCGTCTTTAACGACGCGTCAAAGGCTCCAAGAGTTAGGATGGGAGGTTCTATCGCACCCGCCGTATAGTCCAGACCTGGCACCAAGCGATTATCACCTTTTGAGGCATTTGCAAAATTTTCTTGATGGTAAAAAACTGGCTTCAAGAAAGGCTTGTGAAAATGAGCTGGTCAAGTTTTTTACCAATCGGGACGAAGACTTCTTGAATCGCGGAATTATGAAATTGCCTTCAAAATGGACAAAAGTTATCGAACAAAACGGCGTATATTTGATCTAACTCGGATAATCCTATGTTAATTTCATCGTCAAAATAAAGCGATAAAACGCTCATTTTCTACTCCACGTAATATAAGCACAGAAATAGGTATGGCTTTCGCAATTACGGACTAATCTTGTGCTTCGGCAGGCAACTGAATTACGATTGTATACTTACAAAAAAATACCACTCGTGAACGGAGTGATCCGAAACATTTGTGTCAGCTTAAAATGCAGCATAATTGCATCTTATTCGCACACAGCAGAATCAATGAACATAAAAAATAAATCTGTACCAAGAGCGGCTACCCGGAGATAACCTTGAAATCGCTTTATTAAAGATTAATAGCAGGTCTTATAATAGCGTGTGTCGTGGCTATCTTTTTCGTGTGAGCTGATGAATTGGTTATCAAGTAATATAAATGCAACAACAATCATAGGCGTAGGCGTCTTGGCGAGCCCTGCGCCTGGGAGTGCGCTCAGCGCTCTCGCAATAGCCGCCGGTATGCAGGGCTAACCACCAGACTTGTAGAGAACACGCACAAGCACATAAAGCACAAACACCTACACAAACACGTCCGAGGGACATACCAGTGATGCGAATGATCGGGGTCCCCTATAAACAGGGTCCACCGGAAAACGAATGCTCGGGGCCCCTATAAACAGGCTCCCCTGAAAAGCGAATGGGAGTGAGTGTGCGTATGAACGTATACACGTCACAAAAGCGGACGATCACTAGCACACACTTAACACCGGGGAACGGCACGGCGACTCCCCGTCCGTCCTCTGCGGCGAGTGGCCTCGTGAATAGTACAGGTGCTCGGGTCCTCAGCTGGATGGGCCTGAGTGCCCTATCAGCCAGCGCATATCGGGCTCAAGCCCTGCAACAGTAGCGGGGAAGCCTCGATGAGGCCAACTCGTGTCTGCTCTGGGGCGGCCGGTGGCGGGGGTGTCGGCGGGGACGGTCTGCGGCGCCTCTATCCCAAAGCACACTCTCATGCACACAAACAAAAGGAGAAAAGGAGTATATATGAAAAGTGAACAGACAGGGACAGGTGAGACGTTGTTGTCTGCACATTCATACGGCCAATAATTTCCTAATTTTCTCCGGAACGGTCCTCTGGCCGATGGACAGCCGGAGCGCCGAAGTGCTATGTGTCCATGGCTGGTCGCATCCAGGGACCCACGCGGCAAGCCCTCCGGGGCAGATCTCCAGTGACAAACCCCTTCGGCAAGCCCTCTGGGGTAGATCACCGGCGACGGCACCCTTGACGAGTCCTTCGACAACCGATGGCTTCCTCTGAAGGAAATGCCCCCTCACCGGAGACGTCTCCTGCGACGCATCGATGTACCCCTCTGTGGCGAGTCCTCTCGAACGGACTGTACCCTGCCACTGCACCTGAGAAGGTCAAGAGATAATGAAAACCCCGCGAATGACAATGCCAACACCTGGCCTTCGACCCCACGATAAATTCCCCTTATCATCCCTGTAAATAGCCCTCCTCCCTGTATATAACCTCCGGCTGTCACTTTTCTTTTAAATCTCCTCGCCTGATTAATCGAGTATGACACCCCCTCCCCCTTTGTATTATATAACGCTCTGAAACAACCGCAACAAACACTCTTACTTACCGTGATTACCTTTTTCTTTTCTTTTTATTGTAAGTGTAAATAACTTACCGGCGTACGCGACGAGCCCGCGCACACTTACCATATGCGCGAGCAAAATCTCTCGACGTCCGCCCGTGATCCACCTAAAGAGAAAAAAAAACACACACACACGCAAAAATTGTCAACAAAAACTCGCGAATAAATTAAAGTGAAAAATGTACGGCTCGGCTATGACAGCTCGGGGTTACTCGCGTGCAGGGGGCTGACACTGGGATACATTCTCTTAACAGTAACGTGTCCCCGTATTGTCGCCACGTAACTAACCCACCATGCGGCGCTAGTAGTCACCCGCATGACCCCCACTCCGCAAAGCACCTCCGTATTATTTCGTCGTTTTTTTCGTCATTTTTTCTCGATCTGTCATTGTTCTCGAATAAAAAAAATCGTAGTGTGGTAGAATCGTAATTATTTTATCACATTAGAAGAGCGATTTGTGGCTCATCGGAATTCAACACGTGTTTTCGAGTCTATATTGGGCGATGTGTATAACTATGAAAAGCTCTCTTTTCCGTGTATAGAACACGCCGATAGTGTTCTTTTCCACATGATACAATATTACGTATTGATGCGGATGCAGCAATATTCTGCACGTCTCAACGCAGAACAAAAAAAAAGCAATCTCGACAAGAAAAAAATCGCAAAACATTGTACAACGTGACTAATCCATTATCTAAAAAATATTAATGTTATCTGTTTATGTCGTTCAATAAATATTTTTAAATACATAATATTGCAACAAGTGTAAATATTGCATCCCTTCCTATATACACATATACTTTTAAATTCTATTCTAAGCAATGAATTTTCCAGACGCGTCGAATGCAAATTATGCAGACGCTGCGCGACTGGAGTGAGGTTCATGCTGGTGACTACTAGCGCCGCATGGTGGGTTAGTTTACGTGGCGACAATAACGAGACACGGTAGACCCAGCAGTGCCAGAGGGCTGCTCGCATGTCATAGGCGAGCTAAACGGGTACCCGGCGTTCCACGGTACCGCTATTGTAAAAAGTTTTGTACCCAACCTTTCGCCGCGGGACCCATGGCGCGCTCGGTACATGTCAGCGCGCCTAGCTCACCTCAGCCGCCCTCGATCCACCGCGGCTGCTCGCGACGACCGATAGTCGCGTATAGTTCGCGTAGCGCTCGAGGGTCGGTGCCTTGTTCCTTACTTTACCATAGACAGTCGTAGCTTCGGTCGGGAATATAACCCGACCACCGGCTACGATCGGGGCTGGAAAAAACAGACGCGTTCGCAGCTTGTGCACGCGTCGGAGAGTGTCGCAGGCCTGTTACCTCTCCATATCCACGCCAGAGTCGCAGTTCAAGAACTCATCTATCCGAAAGGAAATAATTTTTTCTCTTTTTACGTCGACCCGTGTTAAAGAGAAGGCTCATTAAAACAAATGCTCTCCAAACCACTTTTTTATTGTACTAACCTTTTATCTCAAATACAGTGTCTTTAACCATTTTTTACCTCACCATTCCTTTATATTTTTTTTGCGAACGCGGTCCTTTTCAGGGCCCATAAAATGCCTCAAAACATAATTTTTCAGGTTATCGCCGGCTCACCATTGGACACTCTCAACCGACTCCTTGCCGTGGCTGGAACTGCACCGGCTTCGTCCGTAGCGGAGGGCCGAGACCACAATCCGGACTCAGCTACAACTGATTCGAGAATGCCTGGTAGAGATGGAGCAAAAGACACGCATGTAGAGAAATATTAGCACCGTGATCACAACCAGCATGGCACGGATTCGATAGGCAGTGGATGAGGCATGGCATGAGTTTGACAGAACGCATGTGCTCGGGATTGCTGACGAAGAGCGTGGCGTTGACAAATAACAGACGCCACAGATGAAACGCAAACCCGAGACCACGGGCTCAAGCCTGGATCTTACACCGGCCACGAGCGCTTCAGCGGGAGCCGAGCTTACTCCGTGGCAAACAGTGGTCACAAAGGAAAATAGAAAGACGACCGACGTACAGGACCGACAGAAGATGAAAACGTCCACAGTAGCGAAAGCGACGCCGGCCACAGATGAGGGAGGTGAGGTCCGCCCAACCCGGAGACCCGTGCTGGGATTCTCTAACGTTTTAGCGACAGTTTTCGTTATCGTTAGTTAGCAACAGCCAATCGCATGCTGAATTACAAAAGAAGGGGCGCCTCTCATTGGCTGTCGGTAGCTAATGATAACGAAAACTGTCGCTTAAAGATCAGAGAATCCCGGCACCGGTGTTGGTGTGGTTTTCATTAAGTCCACCGATGGTGAGCCATACGCGGACACACTGCGACGTATAAAAGCCATTGATCCTGCGACCGAAAAGGTGCATGTCAACGGCTACCGAAGGGCGGCAGTGTTCTGCTCCGCGTCAAAAGCAGGCAGGAGACAGACAAAGAGGACATTGCGAAGGCACTACGGCAAGAGACGAACGATGCGAGGGAGCCGAAGGTTCATATCTTCAGCTCAAACATACAGGGACAGTTCCTGTGTGTTTGGGCTGTGTGTGACCTTGAGGAGGGCGTACCAAACGCCCTGCTCAAGAAAGGGCGACTGAAAGTTGGATAGATGAATTGCCGTATCAAGCCTAGGACGACTGTGCCAAGGTGCTACAGGTGCCTTAGGCACGGACATACCAGGCCGAACTGCAACGGAAAGGACAGAGCACAGTGCTGCTACAAATATGGCAGGACGAACCACGTGGGCAACGACTGCAAAGACGAACCGACGTACTTCGAGTGCGACGAGGCGGCGCACAAGAGTACCGCGCATGTTCCGGAAGCACACCTCCTGCTCCCTCCAAACGCGACTGAACACGACGCTGACGTACTATTACGCAGCGAACATGACGACTCCGACGTGATTCCCAAACGGTGCGGGTACTTCAGCCATCTGGGTCAGAGGTACCAAAACGCACGTGCTCGACAGCGGAGTGGGGCCGCCTACGTCTGGGTAAAAGTGGGCGGCCTAACTTACGTCAGCGTCTACCTGACCCCAAACTGCTTCGCCAGAGAGTTTGAGGTCAAGACCGGCAAACTGGAGGACGCGTTGAGGGAGCTGCCGGGTGACTTGATAGTCGCGGGCGACCACAATGCGAGAGCGATCGAGTGGGGAATGACCAGGGGGGACAGACGTCGACATGTGCTGCTCGAAATGGCAGCAAGACTAAATCTGATTGTCGCAAATACGGGACACTTACCGTCGTACATAATACCGAGGGAAGGCTCCTCGATACCGGATGCGGCGATGATCTCGGACAGTATCGTGCCGCTGTTGAGGCGATGGACGGTGATGGACGACTATACAGCAAGCGATCACCAATATAGGTGTTTGAGGTGGCGGGACCCACAACGACGCGACACAACGGGTTGGCGCAGGCCCCACGGTAGAACGCACGGAAACTGGACGGCGATAGGTTCCCGAGGGCGCTGCCGGAAGCAGTCGCGCCCTCATAGAGCGTACCGGACGAACTGACGGGACGTACAAGGACCGAACGACTCGTGGACGAGACACTAAAACTGACGAAACGGCTCTGCAAGGCTTCAATGCCGCGCAAGAGCACCCAACATGACAGATGAGCGACGTACTGGTGGACAGCAGGCATCGCCGAATTGCGGAGGCTCTGCATGCGGGCGAAGAGGCGAGTGTACCCGGTTCGGGAAGGGGACCGGCCGAACGCGTCTGCCCTTACGATGAGTAAAAAACGGCACGGCAAATGCTGACAAACGCGAATAAATACAGCAAGAAGCGCTGCTGGATACAATTATGCGAGGAGGTGTACCAAGACCCCTGGGGTCTGGGTTCCAGGATTGTGACCCAGAAACTGCGGACTCGAGGTCCACTGGAACTCCAAGACGCGACGACCATGGGACAGTTCGTCGACGGACTCTTCCCGACTCACCCGACAAGGGAAGAACCTGCGGACGCGGACGACAGACGAGATGCCCCCGGTTTCACTGAGGAAGAGCTTACTAAAGCTACGACTACTCTGAAGGCGAGGAGAGCACCTGAACTCGACGGCATACCCGGGGAGGTCCTACGGCTGATGGAACGCCTGAGGCCTGGGATACTCCTCAGTATGCACAACGAATGTCTTAGGACAGGGACGTTCAGCACGCACTGGAAAATGGCCGCGAAGATGGAAATGGGAAGCCGCATTGATGCCGAAGACGGCATCGACAATGCCATCTTCCTGTAGACCATTGAGTCTACTGGCCACAACGAGTAAAGTTTTCGAACTTCTGCTGAGACCGAGATTGACAGACACGATAAGAGCGGCCGGGGGCTTGTCCGAGAACCAGCAGGGCTTCAGCAAGGGATAATCGACTATACGTGCAATCCGTAAGGTCATCTAGACCGTCAGGAACACGGACGAGGCCTGTCACGCGGCAAGGCCCCTATTGATACTGGCAACTCTAGACCGAGAAATGGCTTCAACTCGGCTAGGGAGGGATATCTTGGGGCGCTGGAAAGCACTCTCCGGATTCCCCCTTATCTTCTTCGGGTAATGAAGGACTATCTCAACGACAGAATCATCACGTACGAGACGGCAGACGGACAGGAGACTAGAAGTATCACCGCGGGTGTTGTGCAAGGATGAATCCTAAGACCGGTCCTATGGAACGTGACGTACGACAGTCTGCTGGGATGGAGATGCCGCGCGACGCATCGCTCGACACTTACGCTGACGACGTGGCGGCAGTTCAAGAATCAAGTCATGAGGCGCGTAGACAGATGGATGACGGAGCACGGACTGTCTCTTGCACTGGACAAGACGGAGCTCATCATGCTTACGAGACTACGAAAAGCAACAATCATTCCCATGACAGTCGGAACGGAACGTACCGGGACCAGTGGAGAGACCAAGTACCTAGGGGAGACTGAATACGAAGCTGACCAGGCCCTACATAAAACGGAGAGCCGAGAAGGCGGCGAGAGATAACCGGACGATGGACAAGACGATTGATAATGGACCTAACACCGTGAACCGAACGGGAATATGGGAAGGTGAATGTCTACGCGACCCAGTTCCCCACGAGACACGGATGTTTTCGAAGTTATCTAAATAACATGAAACGAGCACGGACGCCGAACCGTAAATACTGCGGATATACATGAGAAGATGCGGAACACACGTTCTTTGCGTACGACAGATGGACAATACGGAAATAACAACTGGAACGGAGGACTGGACACATCCCCCCGGCCCATGCCCGATAACATATGCGGGCTGATGCTACGGGACGAATACCATTGCACAGACTGCGCCACTTTCGTCGAGGCAGTGCTAAGACGTAAGAAAAGGGATGGATGTCTGAAGTATGAATGAGGGAACAGAACAACTAAACAGGACTGGTAAACGAAACGAGACGGACGATGAACAGGACCCGCGTGGGTGAGGTTATACTCACGTGTTGCCACCCCGCGGTGCGGACAGATAAACTGTATTTTTGTTTGACGTGCCGTTCCATGGCTGGTAGTTTTCAACTACACGGGCCTCGCAACCTCGGGGACGAATACGCCGACCACCGCGACAAGCAGGTCCTTGTGCAACTACTGTTCGAGCCGAATGGCTTTTCAACACTCCAACAACTCTGCAGGTTGCTGCCCGAGTTAATAATAATGTACACACGCCGGGCGCCCGTAGGAACCCTGACCAGCATGCGGCTAACCACTGCACCCGCGATTCCAACCACATCGGCTAGTCCCATCCCGTAGGACGGTGAGGAGACTAGCTTCCGCGGTACCATTCTTGATCATTGGTCAGATCCTTGTGGCTACGAAAATAGGACCACATTCAATTGACGAGCCCTCCTCTCGTCGACATTCGTCTATCAGCGCATCGAGCAGGGCGGTGTCGCTACTCGCCGATACGACGAGTACTTCCTATACGAGGGACCTGGCGTAAGCCCAGGTCCCTCGTATAGGAGGTACTTCGTATAGGGGTTGGCCTACACGAAGTACCTCCCTGCCACCACCACCATCCCCCCCGCCACGGGCAGATGTTTTAGTCGGTATATCACCATTCCGACGGCACCGGCACACAGTAGGGCCAAATCCCAAAAAGCTGGCCAAAAGTCGAAAAATAGAGTGTACGTTCCGGTAGCTTGTAATCGTGGGTTAGGTTAGGTAAGGGTCCAAAGGTCGAATTCCAGGCTTCAGCGCGCCCTATCCCTTATGCCTGCTACTGTGGGACAGTTGAAAGGGGACTCTCAATCGAGCTAGACGCATCTTGCAGTATGAAAATATTTCAACGCTATATTCAAGAGGATGCCGAATCTCTAAAAATCAATCAATTGCGAAAATGTTAACCACAGAAAATTTTATAAGTTCTATAGAGTTCTGCGACTTGACCGATCGCATGTTATACATGGAACTATTATTGACTGAAAAAAACAAAAACTTGCTGCCTCTAGCTGCGATTTTGTCATTGGTGCGAGCTCTTGCAATGTAAAACATAGTTTGCTGAACTTCGTATACTAACGTCGGGTAAGGAATTAAATACTTTATTATTCGGTCTGTATTCGTTTGTTTTATACATCGGGTGGTGTTACACGAGCCAGAGTGATAACCATCGTAAAAACAAGGAAAACAGTAATTTTCACGGCATCCCGCACACCGTGCAAACGCTGCATTGTTACATTCGCAATTTTTTTTCAATACATCGATCGGAAAACAAACTTCATTCACGTTCATGAAGATTTCTCTTTGATCGCAAAGTTTCGAAGCAAACCACGCATATCTGATCATGTTATTGAAGACCGGAGAAGACAACTGATGATGAACAATAGAATGAATTTTTATGCAATCTTCTCTATCATTAATTTCACGTCCTTGTTCAATCAGATAGGCGCAGTTCTGCAGACGCTTTATGAAATTATTTACTTGGCGGTAAAAATACACGTCACAAGGTTGCACTAATGGAGTGCATTTTGGTGGAATTACCTGCACCGTGCAAGTAGGCAGACGCCTGTCATTGGACATCACAGTATCGGTTTGGCCTCCCCAGGAATCGATAATTAAGAAAAACTTTTCTTTTTTTACGTAGGGTTTCAAAACGTTGATTAAAAAATCTTTGTATAACTTTGTAGTCAATTTCCCCGATTTCGTTGACGTGACTACGACGTTTCCGTATTTTTTTAGGTACTCGTCGACCGATTTTTGAACTCTGGGACCAAATGAACCTGTTGTTTCTTGTAGGCATACGAACACCAGGGGCAACAATTTTCCTGATAGGGTGACAGAGTACTGCGCAGTATAGGAATGGGTGACTTTATTCATATTCTGCCGCTTTACCAGCACTACTTTTGATCCTTTGGTCGCCAGAGTTCTGTCGAACGTCGACTGGTATTGGCATCCTGAAAAAAATAGAGAAGGAACAAATTGCTTCGCAGGTAGTTGATCAGGACAAAGGCAAACGATGTACGCAGAACTGTTATTCACAATATCGACGGTTGCCAAAGCAAGCGTTATATTCACATATTTCAACACTTATTCTTCTATTTATATTCCTATTAATCTACAAGGGAGTTCATGTAAATATTATTACTGGATATTTTTACGTCGTCTGTTCGCAATTTCAAGCAAGAGATAATCAAAAATAAGACTTGCATTTATCATTGACAATTATAATTACATATACGTGAATTAGCATAGATTTTATGATTTTTATCCCGGGATTATTTATTTATTTTTTTATAAATAATCACCTATTGTTATATGTAAATAATATATGATCATATATGAGAAAATATATAATTATGTATAACGATAATGAATTTTGTACATAAATAACTATATATGAATTTTGTCCATATATAAACATATATAGATATATTATATTAATTATATATAATAATATGTGATTATATACAACAAAAATTTATCGGGATATTTAAATGACGGAGGAATGCGAATTAAAAAAAAAATGATGATTTTGCAAGAAAGTGTTTCCGAGCCAAAACAATGGAAGACATTATGTCACGCTTATTATTAATATGCAATCCATTTATTTCAAGTTCTCGCGAATTGCCTCGAAAAAACTTAAAGTCGGTGCGCCCAGAAGCAGTTATATTGTTAGTTGCGCCACGTATACCAGCAAGTACAGGACGCTTCAGCGATTTAAAAGCTGAATCAACTGATGGTGAATCAAAGTATTCTTCGGATGACGATGCGTGAACTGTAAATTAACCGATTGTATGTTTTATCGTATAACACAACATATGTTTGTTTTGTACCTTCTATATAAAAGTGGTTCATGTCAAATCCACCATTTTGTTTTTATTTCAAATTTTTACTTCGAATTCATAATCAGCGATCCTGAAAACCCTCGAGTACTGACTTTCAGCCAAGTTCATACCGTTTTCGAATTTTTGTCAGTTTTTTGGGATTTGGCCCCGCTGTGCGATGCCCGCGCTTCTGAAAGGTTTGTAGTTCCGTATTTATCGTTTGTCATTGCAGAGATAGTAAGTGCAAATGAGGAGATCACCTGAGAATGATTTTTCCGCGATGTCGGAAGGATAGTCGTCGTTTGTCGTAGTAAACTAGGTAACTACAAACGACGCTCGGGCTTCCAAAACGCTTGGAGTTGTATGAACTTCCATTCTAATATTTTGGAGTTGCAGAGAAAATAATTACAAACGAGAAAATCACCTGAAAATAATTATTTAGCAATTTGAGAAGGAAATATCCGTTTTCAGTAAAAAGTAGGCTACTACAAACGACGCCCGCGCTTCTTAAACGTTCGTCGTTGTTTGTAGTTCCGCATTTATCATTTGGAGTTGCACAGAAAGTAACTACAAACGCGGAAATCACCTGAAAATGACTGCTCCACGACTTGGGAAGGATATGTTCGTTTGTAGTAGTAAACTAGGTAACTGCAAACGACACCCGAGCTCTCAACCGCTTGTAGTTGCGTGCACTTCCGTATCAGACGGTTGTAGTTGCAGAGAAAGTAAGTACAACTAAAGAAATTACCTGAAAATAAATGTTCAGCAATTTAAGAAGGAAATGTTCGTTTTTAGTTTGGGTTTGTTCGGGATTTTTACCCAAACAATTCCAGCAAAACTGGAAAATCCCAAACGAACCCAAACAGTTTCAGCAAAACTCAAATGTCATGAAAATCTTCGGTTTATGGCTGTCGTCGAAGATCCGATTATAAATGTCGTCGAAGATCTTCGAAAACCTCTTTAACGTCTTTAAACCTCTGGCGAATGTGTTCGATAGTCTCTTAAGCGTCCTCGGACCCATCATGAATGTCCTCGAAAGTCTCTTGAACGTCTTCGAACCCCTCGTGAATGTCTTTGAAAGTCTCTGTTAAGCATCTTCGAACCCCTCATAATTATCGTCAAACGTATTATGAATGTCGTTGAAAGGCTTTTGAACGTGTTCGAAAGTTTCTTGGACGTCTTCAAACCCCTCATCATTGACAGTCTCTTAAGCGTCTTCGAATGCCTCATGAATGTCTACAAATGTATTATGAATGTCGTCGAAAGTCTCTTGAACGTATCCGAAGGTTTCTTGGACGTCTTCAAACCCCTCGTAAATGTCTTTGAAAGTCTCTTAAACATCTTCGAACTCCTCATCGATGTATTCAAACGTATTATAAATATCGTCAACGATCTCTGCAACGTCTTCGAACGTCTCTGAACGTCTTTGAACCTCTCGTGAATGTCTTCAAACGTATTATGAACGTTTTCGAAAGTCTCTTGAAGGTCCCACGAACGTCTTCAAACGTCTTATGAATGTCTTTGGAAGTCTCTCGAACGTCTCACGAGCGACTCTCGAAAATCTTCGAACGCCTTGCAAACTTCCAACAAACGGCTCAACGGGTCTTCGATCATCATTGGGCGATTATATTAATTTATTTTCAATCAAATTCCATACAAAGAAATAAGTTTCACATTCGAAAGAAATATTGTATTCAGTTGCACAATCCGATATCAGATTATGCTGACATAACGAAGTACGGGGTTATGAGAATAAAAAAGTAGGTAATGTTACATTTTTTGTATTTGCACAAATCTTTATGATGCAGCCACCAATTGAAGATTTTAAATACATTTTGTAAGGCACATTTGTTTTTATGCTTTTCATATCGTAGAGAACTTCCGTCTAATTTATTTGAAACATCCAAATCGTCGAAGTCTATATTCAAGGACTCAATAACTAGCTCATTTTTTATATTTAGTATATCAGCTAGCCTTTCTCGTTTTTCATGACCCTTAACATATACGATAGGACACATGTCGACTTCCGTTGAACCTTCAACTGCAGCCGTTATTAAACCTTCAGCCATGCTATATGGAACGTTTCCATAGGCCCACTTTAGACCATTATGATTGCGAATCAACCATGATGCTTCGCATCTCTCAGATTTTGTGAGAAGTCTCCATGGTATGGGACTCGCGAAAATGTAATGGGAGAGCACGCATCCCGCTCTCAGAATGGCTACTTCCTTCACGATAAAGTTCCTTCCAACAATGACAAGATCCAATCATGACTGACGTTGATAATTGAGAAACTCATTTTCAAACTATTTATTCATTTAGCCGCGGGGTGTTTTACTGAGCTATGCATTTTTTTTTTGATAATGCCGGTCAATGGACAATATGCAACAACGCGATCGTGTAAGATTGAAACAATGTGCAGTTGTGGTCGGTGGTGAATCTTCCTTGCATTCGAACTCTATTCACGCATGTACAGTGACATTTGTTCGCAGGCTCATTCTGATGTGATCAATCATCAACCATGAGAGGGCCGTTACATTAAAACTTGGCGATGGTTCGCAAAGAACGATCACTGTTACAGTCGTAATGATATTTACGAAATCGCGGGTATATATTAAACAAAATGGCGAAACTTTTTTTCTCGAAGTCCAAATTCGATCCATCGTGAGGATTGAATTCCGAATTGAGATAAAGTTTAATTCTGGTGAGTTCGCAGTCGATGAATAATGTAATGTCTTTTGCCATATAATTCTTTTCATCAGTCTGTGCTGCAAAAATGACATATTTTGGTTTCTCTAGATGGGATGGAAGCTTGTACGATCCGTGAATATTTCGTTGTGCTTTGTACCCGTGCATACTCCTTTGGATCCCAAGAGCGAAGACTACTAATTCGTATTGCATAAAATAGAATGGCTCGTACCGTATGTAACAGTCTTGGATCAGCGAAAAGTTCAACTGTTAAAGTTCCTCGCCAAAGACGCACTAACCTCCATGAGTTTCCGAACGTGGCAACTGTACGAATATCCATTGCTGCCTGCCACCTCTAAGCACGTGAGGTCTGCAATAACCTCGAATCAGCTGGAGAAGCCACGATATGTCATTCCTTGCGCTGCAGACGGGACGGAAAAATAAGAAACAACAAAATGCCAACCACTTTGATCATTGTAACATGAGCGATGTCAAACTATACCTCAACTCACAATGTTATCCATATGGAAATTTGAATTTGAATATTGATCATAATCAATATGCTCTACTCTACGAGATGTACGCAAACGTTCAACGCACCTATTACAACAAAGAGGCGGAACCAGGGCTGAGCAGGATTTGAATTTTTAGAAAAAGCCCCCCACGCTGTCATTGACTGCGAAATACAAAACGATTCTCTCAAGTCCGGCCCTGTTGACGTGCACCTTAAGGTTGAATTGAAAAATAATATTCTGCCACAAACTACAGCATAGTGCATGATCCTCCATGATCGTATTGTCGAGTACAATCCTATAAGTGGTGGGGTTAGAAAATTTGTATAAAATCATGCCGATGATTTACATCCGCTTCAGTCAACATGTAGCTGATCGTTGATGTGCAGGGCTTCAAGAGACCTGTCAACGAATTCGTCCTAAAGAAGATGTCCATCGTCAAACTCTACGACAAGAATGCTGAACCGCTGACGCTCGCCATCGACGCACCATTTGCATGGGACCCTTTACCGGCCAAGTACAAAATGACAAACAAGTTGCTGGAACGCAATTCCCATGGAATACGATGGGAACATAGCGGCATACTTTACGAAGAAGCTGGAAAGACAATTCGAGAAATCTTGGTCGAAGGCCTTCACAAGTCGCGACGGAAAGAAGACAGAGAACTCATCTGCGATGTCTACGATGTAGCGATTCCGAAATTTGGTTTTCACGGCCCTCGTGTCGGAGATTACTCGATCCGATATAACGGGGAGTTCTGACAGGTTCTTCGTTGGGAGGAATTCTGCCATCCGGCTGACTTTGTTGATACTCGAGAGATCCATTGTCCACACTTTTCAAAGTGTCTTCTGGAGAAATGTTAATGGTGCGTTGGAATAGTGCAGTCTGAGCTTAGTCCACGAAATTATCAGCTCCCTCGTAAGCCATCCACTCAAGTTTTCGACCTTCTCCTCACTTTTCCAATCGTAAGAAACAGGTTCAAACACGTTCGAAAAACACCATATGTGGAGAATTTTCGTGTCACAGCATTTTTTGCACTCCCGACGTTGAAGTGGGGGGCCATTGATGTGATCTTTTATCTGTGGTGTAATATAATGCTCCATGCATGGAAGATATGATATCATTTCACTATCGCTCTGATGATGTTCTGGCAAACGTTCCCACAATAAGCCAGCATATTTACCCCAATATTTTAGGAGCAAGAGCTTTGGAACCTGTTCGAGCTCGTTTTTGGTCAAGTCCAAGGGATGCTTAGCCGGATGCACTACATACTGTGACGTGACGTCACCAAAGTAATATCGAGAAAGAGCCCGGGCGACCACGCAGGGGCTCAATCTCTGCCGCGCCCTTCATAAATTAATAGCGATGTTAGTAGTAAGATAGTTTTAAGTTTTTCTTATATAGAGTCCGCGACTTTCCCCCCCCCCCCCGTTCCCTCCCCATAACCCTTTTCTTCTCGACGTCCCCCCGAGAATCGACCACGGACTGGGGTGTAAGGCCACGCCGGTGCGGGCGCACCGAACATCCTGGCCAACGCCATCACTCGGCCGCGCAGGACATCGGGCTCGCCACCGACCGTGTACTACCGCCATCTCCCGAGTCGTCGGAGCACGTAGCCACCGAAGGAGACCGTCTCGCGCTCGGCCGAGCCGACCGAGCCCACTTATCGATCGGGGAGCTCGACGACTCGGGCATCGATCATGGGCGATGGTCGGAAGGGCGAGCCACGGATCGATGGAAAAATCAATGGGAGGTTTCCCGTCTACGACCCGCGTGGATCGAGGCGACGGAGCCGGCCAGCGTGGCCAGCCATTGAGTCCTGGAGCGTGGTCAGCGACAGGCGTATTCCGAAGCGAAAAGTCGACAGATAAGGAGAGAGAAAGTGAGATTGAGACGAGCCAGATAGAGAGAGAAAGAAAGCGCGACGAACGCTCCGTGTCACGCCGAGTAGAAAAACAAGTAAGTCTCTTCTCTTTTCGTTTGCGAGAGCGGCTAGCGGCCGCCGTAAATTCGGTGCAAAGTATTTTATCGCTCGGGCGATTTTGACGTGTCCCCTTCGCCCCTCCCGTCATCTTTCCCCTCGTCGTCCCCCTTCCGTGCGCGTTGCCGAATAAAGTTTTGTAGTAGCCGGAATAAGAAAAGAGCGAAAATAATAATTTATAAATAGCAAAATCACGAGAAACAAAGTGTGAGAAGGTGCGCGGTGGATCCCCCGCTGTCCCCCGCGGGAGCCCCGCCCCGCGTGCGCGTAGCCGCGGTCGCGCTGTGCGAGGCCCCGACCGACGGCCAAGCCGATCGAAATTATTGCGGTTTTGATTGTGTTATAGCGCGTTTTTCTTTTAAAATTACATGTTAAAATATTGTGCATTATCAAAGAATATAAAATAGTCGTGGTCCAATAAGAGGCCATTGAGTCGGAGAACCCCGTCAGTACCCAGATAACCGCGAGACGTCCCCCCGCGTAGTTTGTATCGAGTCTCTCGCTCGCCGGGCAAATGAGCGCAGTTTGTTTTGATGTTTTTTCTTCCGTTATCGCGTGAAACGCGACTGCCCGAGCAAGGCTGGCGCCCAACACCGTTCGGACATAATACCTACGAGAATAAAATATTTGGAACGGGTCGAGAAATTAGGTCGGGACTTTGGGTGCACAGTAACCCGTAATATTCGCGTCAATTATTATCAGTATTATTATTACCATTTTCTTTATATCGAGTCTTTTTATATTGTCTTGTGTAATTCAGAAATTTAAATTCGTTTTCTTTTATATCGAGTCATATCTTCTTTTTATTGTTAATTAAATAATATTTGAAATTTTAGTAGTGATTGAACCTTTATTCATTTCCCCTTCCCTCTTCCTCCATTTACGGTAACACGCGATACCCATCATAAAATTGGCGCCCAACGTGGGGCCCGAAAAACTTCCGTTTTTTTAAAAAGAGCCCACCACGACTATTGTTATTGTGATTGTTATTATTAATTTTTTTTTCTCGTTTATCGTTATTCATTTTCGGGATTATTATTATTATTTTAAATTGTAATTTATTTTCGTTTTTTTCTGGTATTACGTTTAAAACTATATTTTTTCTGGATTGTGGAAATTGAATTTTCTTGGAAATCCGAATTTCCCCCACCCTTGACGGGTATAGCCGGTCCCGCCACAGCACCAGTGGTCAGAATAATTTTGAAAAATACAGAAAATTATTTACCAAAATAATAAAATAAAATAAAAATTTTGTCCTCGCACACGAATAATATTATTTTTTTTTGACAATTGAATAAATAAATAAGATTTTATTTTGTGTTTAGGATTCGAATTTTCGTTTGTGTATTTTCGGCGACCGCATTTTTCCCTTACCCAATAAAACCGATTTTTGTGCTTGGCCATTTATTTGTGTTTTGCGATTTTTGCGAATTCGCAAATATTGAGAGATTAGCATTGGTGTTATATTGCTTTGGCAATTCGGTGCAATGTAATATTGCTTTTGGGACAATGGTTTTCTGTGCAACGAATAATTGAATTATTTTGAAAAAAATTGTTTGCTACCGTTATTTTTTAATTGATTATTCATCTCGCACTGTTTTTGAGCTTGTGTACCTGAATTTTTTTTTGTATCCGAGATTTCGCATACTTGTTTTGTTTGCTATTGAGATTTTGTGCATTTGTTTTTTTTGAGCTTGCGTCGTATTTTTGCGATGACATGATGCTACAGTGACGTTAGGTTTACCCCGTTGCTTTTGTTTGCTTTCCCCGCTTTTTTGCAGACCACGAATACTCCCCCCCCCCCATTCTTTGTGTGTTTCGCTGATTTGATGACCCTTACGTAATGTTTTTTTTTTGTTACGAAGCTCCAATAAAGACCGTGACGCGGAGCCCCTCGCGAGCGGTCAACCCCCCCTTTTTGCACCCCTTCGCCCCCTCGCGTTAATTTTTTTGTTTCTTTTTGGATCCTTCTGAGTAATTTAAGAGACACTTCGTGTCTTGGGCTCGGAAAACAAAATCCCTTTAGGAATAATTACTCCGTTGGACGGTAAAAATTAGGAAACGAAACATTCCCATTTTATTGGAAATTTGAGAAATTTGAGAAATTTGAGAAATTTGAAAAATTTGAGACATTTGGAAATTTGAGAAAAATTGAAAATTTGAAACAATTGTTTTTTTTTGGTGATTTCGGGTGGAAGTAATTACTTCCTTAAGAGTAATGATTTAGTCGTAGGCCAAAATTATAACGTCGCATTAAGCCAAGCCAACAAACGTTGCTTGTTTTTCAAGATTTGCTACTTTTCTTTTTTTTTTGTATAATGGAGTATTGAAACGAAATAGTTTCACTTAAGCCGGTTGGGTTAATCAGTTATTTTTTTTTTGTCCGAGACTCAATAACCTCCCTTAAAATCGTGACGCTGAGCCCCTCGCGAACGGTTTCCCCCTTCCCTAGCTCCCCGACTTTCTTGGTTATTACGTCATTTTGTTTCGATTACCCGATCAATAAATTTACGAAAAATTCCCCTAGCTACGCCTGGAAGAGAGTACCGATTATTAAATATTTTCTTTTTGTATCTGAACGTACGGCAAAGACCGTCGTGAATAATTATTTGGAAACAGAGAACGTTAATTGAAATTAAATTGGAGATTTTTAATATTCCACCGAGTAATTCGTTATTGAAGTTCATTTTATTTTTCGTTTCGTTTATTTAATTAATTTATTTTAGTTTGTTGTTTTCTTTGCCGTCGAAACGTCGAGGAAATCCCCTTACCTCTTCCAGGGTATATTTATTTTTAGGAAAAATTGTTTTTGTTATAATTCCCGGCCAAAATGGCAGACGCCGCGGTAACCACGTGCACGGTCACGACCACCACATGCTCATCCCCCATTATGACAACCACCCCCCTAGAAGACCCTAGACGAGCAAGATCACTCCTCTCCATGGAAGTCGCCGACCTTTCATTAATGGCCACGGAAGAGAGGATGGCAAGACAGAAGGTGGCCCGCCTGACCACCCTCAGAGAATTAATGGGAGCCTGCGACAGGGCAGCGCTCAGTATTGACTGGACGGAGAGCGAGGTGAGGGATCGCCTCGTCCGCCACGAATTAAGGATACGGGTTCCAGGAGCCCTGATCAGATGGGACGCAGCGAAGGACGAGCGGAGGGATTCCGCCCATTCACATTCTCAGCTGCCTTGGTGGATCCCTTAATGGAAATGCTGCTTCGCCCACTGATGTACGAAAGCCACCGGCAGCAGCCAGCCGACAACCGCGACCAAACCCGAAGGAGGTCGCTTACGTCGCCAACGACGAGGTTCGCAGGAGAGACGCCGGGCCATGAAGAAGAGGATCAGACGCCGACGCCATCTCCCCGAACTCTTGCGGGCCAGCGGGATACGAGGTCGGAGAGTGGACGACTCAGTCCGACACCCGCCCCCCGAAGGCCAGGAACAGGCCCCCCAGACCGTACGGCGGTTACCTTTGCCCTTACCACCCCTAATTCGCCTCAAAGACCATCCCCGCCCTCCCCACATCCAGCCCCGCACCCACAGGACTGTTGAGGGTTAGCGTTAGCCAGAGCTGGCCGCCGCATGATACCTACACCCTGGCAGCCCCGAGCCCCCGTAATAGCACTCGGATAGGACCTCTACCCTTGGCAAGACCAAGCCATTCCGTCCATCCCCCTCCCAGAGGTCGCCCCCTATCCGATGCCCCTTCGCTCTCGGATACCCATTGGTCCCGGGATAACCGAGGGATTGATCATTGGAGAAAATTCGGACCCCGATTCGCAGGGAAGAAGGATGAGGACTCCGAAGAATTTCTACACCGGATGCACGAATATTGCACCTCATGGAATCTCTCCGAGGAGGACTTCTTGAGGGCGCTTCCCGAGGCTTTTACCGGGGAAGCCCTCTTATGGCTCCGGGTAGAAAGAGATGGCTGGACGACGTATGAAGAATTCGTCTTCGATTTTCGGGAAAGATTCGGCCATGGGGATTTGCAGGAGCGACTCCGTCGCGAAGTGGAGCTTCGCACTCAGGGTCCAGGAGAACCCATCGCCGAATATATCGTCAAGATGCGAACGCTCTTCAGCCATCTGAGTCCGCCACTGACCATCGAGACGCAGCTTGAGATTTGCTGTGCGAACTTGCATCCGGACTTCGCTGAGCACATTCAGCGAAAGGACATCACCAATTTCCTCGAGCTGCAGCGGATGGGACGCCACCGCGAAATGCTGAGGGAGAAGGCGAGAACCTACCGACCACCACCGACGCAAGCACAGTCGATTTTACCTTCGGCAGCTTACAAGCAGCCGGAGCGGGAGACCCGCGCAAAGGTAGCCGCAATGGAAGCTCCAGCGTCAGCCAAACCTCCCGGGTTCAAGCAATCCTTCCCAACCCCTCCGCCGCCTTTCCCCGCGCCAAGCCAAACCCCTCGCTCCAATGCCCCCGACCCTGCCACCTGGACTAAAGGTCCCGGCAGATTCCCTCTGAAGGCGATCCAGCTTCAGAGACCTAGTCCCCAGCCTCAGCCCCAATCCTTCCCCCGCCCCAATCCTTCCCCCGCCCCCCTCCGCCCTGGAAAAACCCCCCCAACGATACCTCCCCCGAATACCCCGCGAATTCCCACCAGCCCGTCCCCGAATCAGCCTCGGACCAGCACTCCTACGGGACCTGGCCCAAGGTGTTATAACTATCGACAGGCGGGACATCGGTTCCGAGAATGCGCGCAGCAAATGGGTCGATTCTGCAGGATTTGCGGATGGCCCGGATGCGCCGTGAATTCGTATCGCAATTGCGAACGAAAACGTTCGGGAAACGCCCAGGCGGGAGGGCAGTAAGCCCCTGTACCTCCTGCCGGTTGTTAAGGAAGGAAGAGTTCCTTCAGATCCCCTGTTCCCAGCCGCAGCACGGATGCGCCCTGACGAGCGCATGGCCCGAGCGGCAGGAACAGCCCGACCCTCTCCCGGCAATGACAGTTTTAGACTTGTTCCCTTGTGAACATATGGCTCCCTATACGGAGGAATGCGTGACTGGAAAAGAAGAGATGTTCATCGGAGCATTAAGTACGGACGCTCGACATCACTTATGGCTTAACATGAGTGGCGAGCTCCTATCGGCGTTGGTAGACCCTGGGTCTAGTAAGACGTACCTCGGACTGGAGGTGGCAAGGAGGAGAGGACCCTACTTGCAGCCAATAGTGGAGGGCGTTCGGGTCGCCAACGGGGCAGTGCTTCCGGTGAATGGAGCAGTTACGCTGATCTTCGATTTGGCAAGAAAAGTAGAATCCCTTCCGGTACGCGTAGCCGCGTTAGGCTACGAATTTGTCATGGGGATTGACTTTTTGAGACTGTTCGGAATGCGGGTGGATTACAAAACGGATACGTGGTCCCTACACGGTGGTCCGGAGCGGAGCTTCGCGACACCGGATGGGCCACGTTGGAGCATCCCCGTATTCCCCGAGACTGCAGGCTTGGAACCTGCCTCGGTCTCGGCAAACACGTTTAGACGCCCTTTTGGACGAATTAGTATCTCCCTCACAGGACGGACAGTTAGGACGAACTAGCTTGACGCAACATTACACCGACGTGCAAGCTCATACCCGATCCGACAGAAGCCCCGAACGATTTCCCCCTACCTCCTTCACATTGCCCAGGCCGAAGTCGATAAGATGGTCCAAGAGGGAGTTATAGAAAGGACGAAGAGCTCTTGGCTGAGTAACCCGGTGATCGTCCCGAAGCCAGGCGGAAAATATCATTTTTGCATTGACTATCGCGACGTGAACGGAGTAACGCTGAAGGATGCTTACCCTCTTCCGAATATGGATCGGATCTTGGACGGCCTTCGGCTAGCCCGGTTTATCTCCGAGTTGTACTTGAGCCAGGCTTATTTTCAGATCCCTGTGGACCCCCAGAGTCGTCCTATTACGGCCTTCGCTGTTCCCGGCCGAGGACTCTTCCAGTTTCGGCGAATGCCGTTCGGGTTGACGAATGCACCAGCGACTTTCCAGCGGCTGATGGATCAGCTCATCGATCCAGCATGAGAACCCCATGTTTTTGCGTATCTCGATGACGTGATCATCGCCACCGACACCGAAGACGAGCACTTCGGGTATTTGAGGATCGTCCTGGAAGTGTTTAGAGCCGCGGGCTCACGATCAACCGAGAAAAAAGTGAATTTTTCTGCCGGGAAGTCACGTATCTTGGATACGCCATCCGCTGGGACGGATTAAAGGCAGACCCGGAAAAAGTAGCCCCCATCCTAAACTACCCTCCGCCCAGAACTCTGCGGCAGTTACGCCGTTTCCTGGGAATGGTAGGGTGGTATGCCCGGTTCCTACCGACCCTCTCGCGGGATAAGATCCCATTGACCGAGCTGTTGAAAAAAGATGTTCCCTGGAACTGGGGGACCGTACAGCAGGAAGCATTCGAGTCCCTCCGAGAGGCCCTGACCCAAACTCCTATCCGAGCCCACCCCGATTTCAACCTCCCCTTCGTCCTCCAAACCGACGCCAGTGACGCGGTCGTGGGAGCCATACTGACGTAGGAATTCGACGGTGAAGAGCATCCGATAGTACTTGCCAGCAAGGTGCTGAGCAACGCCGAACGGAAATATACAGTCACCGAGAAGGAGTGCCTGGCGGTAATTTGGGCAGTGCGGAAATTTCGACCGTACATCGAAGGTACCCACTTTACGGTCATTACCGACCATAGCAGTCTCCAGTGGTTACGGAATCTCAAGGACCCTTCGGGACGATTAGCCCGATGGGCCCTTTCGATGCAGGCGTTGGACATTTCGATCGTCCATCGCAAAGGAACTCTTCACGTCGTCCCTGATGCCCTGTCCCGCATATACGAGGACACCGACGCGGCCCTGGCCGCGCTCGGAGAAAGTACTGACCCCTGGTACCTGGACAAGGTACAGAACATACGCGAATTCCTCTGGAAGTATCCGAGCTGGAAGATAGAGGACAACAAGCTGTACTACCATCGGCCGCATTCGATCATCGATCCGAAGATTGTGGACTTGGACGCTTGGAAGCTCGTCTTGCCGGCCGAGGCTAGGCCGCGCGCAATGGAGGATGCCCATCAAGGACCCCAGGCTGGTCACCTGGGGACGGATAAAACTTACCAACGGGTCATCCAGGATTCCTTCTGGCCAGGCATATTCCAAGATGTAGCCCGGTACGTGGCGCGTTGCCCCGTATGCCAGCTCCATAAGGTTTCGCAGTTACCCCCGTCCGGCCTGATGCGAGAACGCACCACGGGAGGTCCATGATGTGTGGTCGCTGCCGACGTAATGGGTCCGTTCCCGCCCAGCAAGACCAAGAATCGGTACGTCGTCGTCTTCCAGGATGTCTACACGAAGTTCGTGGAGGCTAAGGCCCTCGGTAGTGCTACCGGCGCCACCATAATGAAGGCATTCGAGACCCTGGTGATCAACCGGTACGGCTGCCCACAGTACTTCCTGATCGACAACGGGACGGAGTTTGTGAACACGCACGTGACACGGTATTTGGACGAACTCGGAATTTACCAGACGACGGTGCCCCCCTACCATGCCCAGGCGAATCCGGTCGAGCGAGTCAATCGGACTCTAAAGACGATGATAACATCGTACGTTGGACTGGATCATCGAGACTGGGACGTCCATCTTCCGGAATTATGCTTCGCGATGAACACCGCCATGCAGTCCTCCACCCAGATGACCCAAGCATTTTTAAATTTCGGTCGTAACCCCCACCCCGCCAAAAGCCTACGAGACGAAGTCCCTGAACCCCCCAAATTAACCCCAGGAGACCCGGAAGTTTGGTCCAACCGAATGCAGCGGTTACCTCTGCTGCACGATTGGGTTCGTAAGAACTTGGAGGCCGCCGATAAGAGGCAGGCCACGTATTATAATAATAATCGGAGAGATACGAGGTATCAAGTGGGAGATGTAGTTCTGCGAAAGAACCGAGTTCTGTCGTCAGGAGCGCAGAACTTTGCCGCCAAACTGGCACCGCGGTACTGCGGCCCCTTCCGTATACTAGCGGTGCACTCTCCCGTGGTGCATGAACTCGAGGACCCGACGAGTTGTCGCAACCCGAGAGTTCATATAAAGGACCTGAAACCCTTCCGGGAACCCCAAGGCATCCCAATCCCCGAAGAAATGGCTGCCCCAGACCCAGCAATCGCCGGCCCAAGCAGGCCGCGATCTCCCGTAACCCAGACCCCCAGCCCAAAGCGGCGTCGCCGCAGCGGGCTACGTTCCCAACGCTCCAAGCCAGTAGAGCTTAGCGACGCCCACCTCTTTGACCTGATTTCGCGTTTAGAACGACAAGGACAGTACGATCAGGAACAGACTCGCGCTTATTAATGCTTGCTATGCTTTGCGTGCTAACTTGGGTTTTGCTAGAAGCGTGCCCCGAACCACGATGCCCTAAAACCCCCTCCAACCCTGATGTCCTGATCCAGATGCCCCAAAACCCCCTCCAACCCCGATGTCCCAATCCAGATGCCCCAAAACCCCCTTAATCTTGATGCCCCAAACCCAACCCCCACCTACTGCCGTCACGATCCCGAAATACCCCATTCCAATGGCCCCAGCCATGGAATAGTGTCGCTGAACGGCCGAAGAAGACGCCGCGATGGAAAAGCAGCCCATCCAGTAACCAGCTAGTCAACTAGGAATAACGACGGTGAACGGCCAAGGAAGCCACTCCGTGAGTCGCCGCCATCATCGAGTCACGCACCCGATGGAGAGGCAACATAAGACTGAGTAGGCGACGGACTACAGCCCCTAAGGCCAGAATCATCGCAAAAATAAGTCGGGCATTAAGGTAACAAGTCTGTGATATAAAATTAAGAATTACCGCGCAGGTATTAGTAAACACAATTGAGCCAAAGGGCACTATAGCGGACCTTTCCCCAACTACCCATCCCGCTCCCCTCCCCCTGAACGTAAACGAGTAACTGAATGACCGCTCTTGCCAAACAAAAGAGGGGAGTACTTCAGTTTTAGCAGGGGGGAGTTGTGACGTGACGTCACCAAAGTAAAATCGAGAAAGAGCCCGCGTGACCACGCAGGGGCTCAATCTCCGCCGCGCCCTTAATAAATTAATAGCGATGTTAGTAGTAAGATAGTTTTAAGTTTTTCTTATATAGAGTCCGCGACTTTTCCTCCCCGTTCCCTCCCCATGCCCCTTTTCTTCTCGACGTCCCCCGAGAATCGACCACGGACTGGCGTGTAAGATCACACCGGTGCGGGCGCACCGAACATCCTGGCCAACGCCATCACTCGGCCGCGCGGGACATCGGGCTCGCCACCGACGGCCTACTACCGCCATCTCCCGAGTCGTCGGAGCACGCAACCACCGAAGGAGACCGTCTCGCGCTCGGCCGGGCCCGCCGAGCCCACATATCGATCGGGGAGCTCGACGACTCGGGCATCGATCATCGGCGATGGAGATAAAGAGAAAGAAAGTGAGATTGAGGCGAGCCAGATAGGGAGAGAAAGAAAGCGCAACGAACGCTCCGTGTCACGCCGAGTAGAAAAACAAGTAAGTCGCTTCTCTTTTCTCTTGCGAGAGCGGCTAGCGACCGCCGTAAATTCGGTGCGAAGTATTGTATCGCTCGGGCGATTATGACGTGTCTCCTTCCCCCCTCCCGTCATCTTTCCTCTCGTCGTCCCCCTTCCGTGCGCGTCGCCGAATAAAGTTTTGTAGTAGCCGGAATAAGAAAAGAGCGAAAAGGATAATTTATAAATAGCAAATCGTGAGAAACAAAGTGTGAGAAGGTGCGCGGCGGATCCCCCGCTGTCCCCCGCGGGAGCACCCCCCCCCCCCCCCCGCGTGCGCGTAGCCGCGGTCGCGCTGTGCGAGGCCCCGACCGACGGCCGAGCCGATCGAGATTATCGCGGTTTTGATTGTGTTATAGCGCGTTTTTCTTTTCAAATTACATGTTAAAATATTGTGCATTATCAAAGAATATAAAATAGTCGTGGTCCAATAAGAGGCCATTGAGTCGGAGAACCCCGTCAGCACCCAGATACCCGTGAGACGTCCCCCCGCGTAGTTTGTATCGAGTCTCTCGCTCGCCGGGCAAACGAGCGCAGTTTGTTTTGATTTTTTTTCTTCCGTTGTCACGTGAAACGCGACTGCCCGAGCAAGGCTGGCGCCCAACACCATTCGGAAATAATACCTACGAGAATAAAATATTTGGAACGGGTCGAGAAATTAGGTCGGGACTCCGCGTGTCCAGTAACCCCTAATATTCGCGTCAATTATTATCAGTATGATTATTATTATTTTCTTTATATCGAGTCTTTTTATATTTTCTTGTGTAATTCAGAAATTTGAATTCCTTTTTTTTATATCGCGTCATATCTTCTTTTTATTGTTAATTAAATAATATTTGAAATTTTAGTAGTGATTGAACCTTTATTCATTTCCCCTTCCCCCTTCCTCCGCCAACGGTAACACGCGATACCCATCATAATACATACTCGCACATGTAAACATCTTGCCGTATATTTCGAAATGAAACCGAGACCTCGATGTATTGAGACTTTTTTTTTCAAAAAGTGCAGCTGTGCAGAAGTGGTTCATCTGCGGTCACAGTCTTTGATGATAGATCCCTAAAGTTTAGAGTTTTTCCAAGGAACCTGTCACACACACACACACACACACACGCGCGCGCGCGCGCGCGCGCACGCACGCACGCACGCACACACACACACGCACGCACGGACGCACACCATCCTACCCACCTGCACGCACACCCACCCACGCATCCGCCCGCACACACGCACGTACGCACAAACACACACACACACACACACACACACACACACACACACACACACACACACACACACACACACACACACACACACACACACACACACAAAACACTCATCGACGGCGGCTTCCCCCTCCCGCCGCTCTTCGGACCACATGGCTGCCCCCTACACAGAGACGCCTGACATCCCCCTGCGTGACGTCACATGCACCCGGCTTTCCCCCGCCCCTCCGCCATACCGCCGCACTTGACTACCCTGCGCTGGACCCCCGGCCCGCTCCCCCCTGAGATCCCGGTGGTAGAACCCGCCTAGCCCTACTAGTCTCATACACCACTCACGCGCGAATATCTGTCATTTGGGTTGAAAAAAGAGTAAGCGCGACGTACGAACTTCATTGGTTTCCTCACATGTCAAAGCAGGTAAACGAATTTGTAGTAAATTGTATCTTGTGACAAACTTCCAAATCAGTATTGAGACCGATGCAAGTGCAGCTCCATCCAATAGGAAGGGAGAAAATCCCGTGGTTCACATTTTCACATATACATCTCGGGAAAGTGACCAAGTTATTCCGGGAAAAAATATTACGTTTTCATAATCGTCGATGGAATTACGAAATTTATAACATTAAATTGAATGAATCGAGTGGACGCAGAAGCAGTAATAAATTAGATTGAGCAACACTGATTTGCTTTTGGGGTAAACTGTTTGTGACCAAGCTTACAAATGCGCGTTTTAAGAAATGTTGCGAAGCAAAGAATATTTCGATCACTTGATAGCTACAGCGGCACCGTGAGCTAACTGTCGGGTTCAGAAGATTTTGTCAACCATGCGGAATATGTTATCCATTAGCAAGACTCAGCAAAAGCAATGGAAGAACAAATTAGGCAACGGGCACGATGGCATAAATTCAACATTCGATAAAACACTGAGCAAGCGTCCCGCCGAGATTTTGTTTGGTACAAACATGACCCCAATAGAGATTGAGTGCGAAAAAGACAATAGCATGGAAGCTGAAAGTATTGATTTGTGCAAGCTGAGGGCCGAGGCTAGACATGGCATAGCAGCCAATGCTGCGAGAGAAAAAGAACGATTCGATAAACATATTGCAATAAGATCCTCTATTTTTTCTCTGAGATTCCCACTTCCCCTGTTTTTCTCCCGACCCGATATCGATAAAACCGCTCCCGATTCGATAAAACACTGAGCAAGCGTCCCGCCGAGATTTTGTTTGGTACAAACATGACCCCAATAGAGATTGAGTGCGCAAAAGGCAATAGCATGGAAGCTGAAAGTATTGATTTGTGCAAGCTGAGGGCCGAGGCCAGACATGGCATAGCAGCCAATGCTGCGAGAGAAAAAGAACGATTCGATAAACATATTGCAATAAGATCCTCTATTTTTTCTCTGAGATTCCCACTTCCCCTGTTTTTCTCCCGACCCTTAGTGCTGCTGCTTCGTGAGCGCCTCGTCACCAAATTTATGGGGTGCGTAAGGTTGGCCCCCCAAAATTAAAGGAAAAAAAACCAAAATGAGTTCTCGTTGCCTATAGTTGAACATAGGTCTGGGGTTCTATGTACTTTTTATCAATAGTCCTATTGTTTAGAAGGGAATTTTTTGGTTTTCCATTTGGGGGGGCCAACTTCACAATTCACAAAATTTACTTGAGTGTACCGTTATAAATATTTATCTGACACAGAGTTAGGCGTAACTCTATTGATAAATACGAATACGAATTTTTTTCACATCGTGATTGTCATTTGAATATAAATACAAATCCATTCATACTTCACTTATTTGTATTTACATGCATGCATACAAATACAACTGTATTCACAAATATTCTGAACATGGAAATAAATACACAGAAACAATTGTGAATATACCTAAAAAATCTGAATATTTACAAAAACTCCAGTGAATTAAAAAAAATTCACATCAAAATCTGTGAACGCAAATGTATTCACAACAAATTGTAAATACAACAAAATTCACAAAATAAGTTGTGAATTTTTTCGTATTTACCCACTAAACCAGTCATGTAACGGCAATATAACGTGAAAGTTACAATTAATATCACTATGTTACACTTGTGTAGTATAACTGTTATGTAATAGGGAAATAAGACTGTAATGTTTCACTCGATACCTGTATGTCAGATACATATAACGTACCATGGTAACATCATGGTTACATTACCAAAATGTATAACAGTCTCATAACACGTGTGTAACAATGTGAGTATAACATTGGTAATATTCAAGTTATGTAAACGTTATGAAAGAGTATAATATTGCAGTTACATAACCAACATATTGTAACTGTTACATATTATGCGTATAACAATGTGAATGTAACATTTGTAATATTCGGGTAATGTATATGTTATGAAATGTTGCAATATTGTAGTTGCATAACCAGTACTTGCAACAGTCACATAACATTGTTACAACCATGTGAGTATAACAATGGTAATACTTACATAATGTGAATGTTCTAAGACGGCTAAATGTTGCAGTTACATGGCTAACATATCGTAACCGTTACATATTATACCTGTAACGATGTGAATATGACATTAATAATATTCAGGTTATGTAAATGTTATGAAATGTTGCAATATTGCAGTTGTATAGCCAGTACTTGCAACACTCACATAACATTGTTACAACCATGTGAGTATAACCATGGTAATACGTACATAATGTAAATGTGCTAAAACAATATAATATTGCAGTTACACAACTAGCATATTGTAACTGTTACATATTATACTTATAACGATGTGAATATAAAATTGGTAATATTCAGGTAATGTATATGTTATAAAATGTTGCAATATTGAAGTTGTATAACCAGTACTTGCATCAGTCACATAACATCGTTACATCCATGTGAGTATACCAATGGTAATACGGACATAATGTGAATGTTCTAGAACGGTAAAATGTTGTAGTTACATAGCCAACATATCGTAACCGTTACATACTATACCTGTAACGATGTGATTTGAACATTAATAATATTCAGGTTATGTAAATTATATGAAACGTTGCCGATTTTGTATAATTAAGGGGGAGTTTTTCCAACTTCTCGGTGAGCCTCTACCTGCCAGTTATCCTATGCTTGATAATGTATGTTAGCATTAATATTAACTTAGGCCGAAAAAAAGAAAAATTTAAAATGTTTTTTTTCAGCTCCATTATTGGAAATACACTCATGGCGGAAATTTTCCGGACAAGAGTTGGAAAAAGTGCCCGAACGATTCTTTATGCCATTTGGCCGGTAGTTGGGCTAGGCCAATTTGACCAACGGCACTTTAAAGAGGGGGGATTTACCTACATTTTGGCTTATCAAAAAAAAATTTACGATTTTTTTTACACTTGGCACCCAGTTTTGATAACGACAATTTTTTGTCGTTTTTTTGTTGTTTTGTGAGTGGACCCCGTTTACAGTAAAAACCTTTTTTATGCATTTCTCCCATTCAAATCATAAAAGGGGAAGCCTAAGCTTCAATTTGGTTTCGTAGAAAAATTTTTGCGATTTTTTTTCCCAAAAATATTTCGTTTTTTCGATAAAAATATACAATATGAAAATTACTCCGGAGTACGAAAACGACAAGGTTTACAACAAAACCTCAAGACGGTAAAAAGTTGCGGCACTTTTTGTTGAGTTCATGAGAATTCTTTCAGATTTTTCTTGCGAAATTTTTTTAAAATTTATTTCCGGTCGGAACTCGATTGATCTCAACACCATGATAATAATATAATTAATTTTTTTATTTACATATCATACTTTGGTCTCGTCGAAAAAACCTCCTCTCGCTGACAGCACGCTCTTTACCACACGCGGCATCCTCTCCACAAGTTTTTCGAATGTCTCTCGGGGTGTTTCTTTCCATGATTTTTGTAGGGATTCCCATAGCTTTTCGGCGGATGAAGGCGTGACTTTGCGCACTCGCCGATCCATTTCATCCCACAGCAGCTTTATGGGATTGAGATCGGGAGATTGAGGAGGCCATTGCATAATTTGAAGCTCCCCACTTTTTTGCTTCGTTTCAATATACTTCGAGCAGAATTTTGAAGTATGTTTGAGGTCGTTGTCTTGTTGAAAAACGAACCCCCTTCCGATGAGTCGCTTTCCAGAAGGAACAGCGTGGTTTTTCAGAATCGCGTGATATCCTTTTTGGTCCAGGATTCCTTTGACTCGGTAGAGGTCCCCCACACCAGCATACGAAAAAGATCCCCACACCATTACAGAACCGCCGCCATGTTTAACGGTTGGAATTACGCAATCAGGATGCATTTTCTCGTTCGCTGAGCGATGAACGAAAACTCGACGTTTTCCTCCAAATATTTCAAGTTTGGATTCGTCGGTCCATAACACCCGTTTCCAAACTTCGATCGACCAATTCTTGTGCTTGCGTGCCCAATTCAATCGCCTCTTTTTGTTTCCACGGCGCAAGAGTGGCTTTTTCGTTGCGACTCTTCCGTATAATTGTGCGCTGCGCAAGCGTTGTTTAATCGTCGTAATTGAAATGTTTTTTCCACGACTTTCGACAAACTGCGCTTGGATGTTTGCCGCCGTAAGTTTTCGATTCCTTTTAGACATCACAATTATTGATTGGTCTTCCGCTTTGGAAGTAACAGGAGGCCTCCCGTATCGTGTCGAATAATATATTGAATTTGAAGTGTGTTTAACTATTAATTTATTGACGGTTAATTAAATAAAATTTGTGACTTCATTAGAGTTTTTTTTTTGAAGAAGAAAAAAATGGGTCGTCGACCCAATATAAGCATCAAAAAGCGTGCATCAATCCTTGCACTTTGCAATGAAGGGTTCAAAATTCGCTACATTGCAAATCGATTGAAAATACCCAAATCAACCGTTGGGGATGCTATAAAACGTTTCAGAGAGACACAATCGAACCGCGATAAAAATCGTTCCGGGAGGCCTCCTGATACTTCCAAAGCGGAAGACTAATCAATAATTGTGATGTCTAAAAGGAATCGAAAACTCACGGCGGCAAACATCCAAGCGCAGTTTGTCGAAAGTCGTGGAAAAAAACATTTTAATTACGACGATTAAGAGCGTGCTGTTAGCGAGAGGAGGTTTTTTTCGAGGAGACCAAAGTATAATGTTGGAAAGTGATATCCGTTCGGAGTTGGCCGGGTTAGCAACGCCCAGCATAGCGACGGATACTAACAGCTTTTGTTTTGATCGAGCGGACGTTGAACTCGATCGAAGGACACCTTCGATCGCTGTCAACGGGCTATAAAAGGCTCTTCCTGAAACCCTATTATTTGTAGTCTTGAAAATCGCCTTGACGGGAACAATTCATTCCCGATATTATCCGCCAAATAAAATTTCTCGTTCATCATGTATAAAAATAAATCATTACGTTTATTTTTCTTTTATTAACCTGATCGTTTGTGAGTACTTTATTTTTACATCCCCACTCCAACAGGTTATGGGCCCAGTACATGTCGTTTAAACAAAATAATTAAAATACAAACGCGCGATCGGTTATTGTAAAATTCGGTGATTAAAATTTGCACACGTGCAGTCAAGATGGCTTCGAGTGTTGCGTCTAGTGCTTCGCGCCTGGAACTTTTGTCGAAAGAGAATTATGATACCTGGAGCATGCAGGTGGAGGCTCTTCTAACAAAAAATGACCTTTGGGATTATGTCGATGGAGGCAAGCCAAAACCGTCGGAAGAAAATGCGCGAGTCGAGTGGATGAAGCAGGACAAGAAGGCGAAGGCAGATCTTATTTTGTCGATTCAGCCTTCTGAACTCAAGCAGATTCGTGGCTGTGAATCGTCGCGGGAAGTATGGCTCAAATTGGAGTCCATCTATGCGTCGAGGGGACCAGCCAGGAAAGCAACGCTGCTCAAGCATTTCATGCTTCAAAGACTCGATGCCGGTGGGGATGTGAAGGATCATATAGCAAGATTTTTTGATGCCGTGAGTAAGTTAGAGGATATGAATATCCAAATAAACGGAGATCTCTTGGCCATAATGCTCCTATACAGCCTTCCTTCCTCGTTCGAGAATTTTCGATGCGCGATTGAGTCGAGGGACGAACTCCCTACAGCCGAGGTATTGAAGGTCAAAATTATTGAGGAGAGCGAAGCTCGGAAGCAAGCGTCGCGTTCAGAGGTTGTTGCCCTCGCAGCTAATAGTCGCTCGGGAAGCGGTGCGCGCCAAAATTTTTCTAAGCGAGGAAAAGGAAAAAGCACGGCGGGAAATGATTTCAAGTGCTTCAAGTGCGGCACGTATGGACACAAAGCTAATGCGTGTCCGACGAAGAAATCTTCGAATTACGGGAAATCAAAACAGGCGACAACATCTGGAGTGGTTGCGGACTCGTATTGTGCTGTAAGTCACACGGTGACTCCGAATGCGGGAAAACCGAGCGGTGCGGATGTGAACAAGGCTTGGATTTTGGATAGCGGGTGCACGAAGCACCTGTGCGGCGATAGTGGCCGTTTTGAGCGTCTTTCAGAGACAACGAAGACTCAGTTAAATCTCGCGAGTCACCCATCGACGGAAGTAAAAGGTGTGGGGACGGTACGAGTGTCGATTACATGTGATCGAGGATCGCGTGCAGTCGATCTGACGGATACGTTGTATGTGCCCGATTTACGCGCGAATCTGGTGTCGATTGCAAAAATTACCGACAAAGGACATGAAGTGACTTTTCGGAAGAGCGACGCGTATATTCGTGATGAACATAATCAGGTGTTTGTGGTCGCGCAACGGCGTGGTGACTTATACTATATACGCGAAGAAATCGAGTGCGCGAATGTACAATCGGAGTCTGTGGGTATTTTGGAGTGGCATAAGAGACTCTGTTCGGGAATGACGTAATCCGCGCCGGCGCCGCGAGCATCGGGCCGGGGCTCGCGCTCTGCCGGTCGCGGTGCCACGCGATGGCTCTGTCACTCAAGGGCCTCTCATTTTTCATAATCGGGAAATAGTTACGCGCTCTGACGTAAGTGTCGCCACCACCAGGGTTGGCACGCCTGACCAGCGACGGGACATGCGCGTAATCTATCACCGATCGATCGCCTTGGTTGATCGTCTCTTCCTCCTTCTTCTTCGGGACGTGAGAGAATTCGGTCACGCGCTCGGGCTCTCCTCTACGCGGGCCCCTTATCGGTATCCGCGAATACTTTCATCATCGGGTAACCGCCTTACAACCGGTTACAGTCCTCTTATTCTCCAAGTCGAGGAGAATCGGGCCACGGGTATATTTTCCGGGCATCGTTGGGAACGAAAGATTTTCGTGATCTCGGGATAATTTGTTTCGCACCACGCGTCGCCGCATTATTAATTATTCCACCTACACCAGATCCTCAACACATAACATTTTGGTCCTTCGAGCCGGATCTGGTGGTTTTTTGGTGCGACGATTCAGTGAAAAGTGCAGTGATCGGGACTCAGTAACTGTGGACACGGGGATTTCGGGTTTGTGACTTCGCAAGTGGAATTTTCTTCCGCGGGACATCGATTATCTCGAAGGATCGCGCGCGCGCGCCACGTGCACAAGCTTGCCGGCCGACTACTCGCAGGACGCTTGGACTCTGCAGACGCTTCAACTCTCATCGGCGGTCTTCGATTTTTCATCGAACAAATTGGTGAGTCTCAAGCTTATCTTTCACTCGGGATAGAAAAGTGTTTTATTTCGAATCATTGTACGAGTGTCGGCGTGTGCGGGTAGCGCATTTTCTCAGACTTTATTTTTCTCGAGCACGTGCCGAGCGCTTCTCCTTTAACTTCCGGTTGCCACGAGTGCCGGGTCGTGTGCTTTGAATTTCTGACGTTTCGACTCGGTTCTTACGAGTTCTCGGGTGTGTCTCGCACATATTTGCAGTTTCACCCTATCGGTTCTCTTACAAGCGATCCTTCATTCGCGTAAGTGGATTACTTCGACACTTCGAGTTTTTTCGCGACTTCCGGGCTCGACTAATTGTTTGGGGCGTCGAGTCACGAATATCGGACCAATTGCGCGGGTTAATTCTCAGGGTCGAGGGCGTCGATCGATTACCATATTTTCGGGATTTTGTCGAACATTCTCGGTAATTTCGTGCGTCGTGCTGTGCGGTTCGACCGAACACGTGTTCGGACAACCCTCTCGGTCGTTTTCTCAGCACATCCGGGCGAACGGACGTCCTATTGACATTTTTCGGGTCATTACGCAGTGCGTCGGGGCATTTTCAACATTTATCGAACCCTTCGCATCTTTTCGGGTTCCATAGTGCTCCGGGACACTTTTTCGGACTTTCGGGTAACTTTCGGGCGTGTCGGCTCTTCTCCACGGGTTTGACGGGTCAACATGTCTGATCTGGAGACACCGTCGAATTGGGCGGACATAAAATCTGACTCGGAGTCGGTCTCCGGCAGCGAACAGCCGGACACACTCACGGTCCCGACTGGAGCGCCGAGCGGTCAGTCGACCACATCGACGGTCGGTACCGTCGCCGCGGCACCGGGAGCCGCGGGATCGGGAAAACGGGAGAAATCGCCAGCAACTTCTCAGCGAGAGAAGGCTTCGGGTACTCGGGTAAAGTCGCCAGCGGGGGCACGGGCCGCCAGTGGAACGCTACCACTCATGGTGGCAACGCAGAGCCGTCGCGTAACGATGTTACGAGCTTATCGCGATCGGCTAGGGGACGGGGCAGCCGAGGACTTTACCGTCGAGGAACTGGGCGACATTCGGGCTATAACAAAGGAGCTTTGGAGCAATTTCTCCAGGGTTCATGACGAAATCACACGGTCTTGCTCGAGCGACTTTCTGTCGAGCAATTACGTCAAGGACGACATGTTTACTCAAGCGTTCGAGATGCACGGGACGATCCTCACCTTAGTCACACGGTATCGTCATGCGCTTCAACCTCTACCACGGGTTTCAACGGGGGCGGCGACACCGGGCGCCTCATCACACGGGAGCCGGGCGAAACTCCCCAAAATATCGCTGCCATCATTTTCGGGCGACTACTCCGAGTGGTGCTCGTTTCGGAGCCTCTTCACGGCGTTGGTACGGGAGAACCCAGACGTCACGGACGTGGAGAGGATGCATTACCTACGGGCATCAACAACGGGCGAGGCGGCGAAGCTTATCGCGAGTCTGTCACTCGAGGCCGACTCCTTCGCGACAGCCTGGGAAACGCTCTTGGAGCGGTACGAATACAAACGAATCCTCGTCTCGTCTCAGTTGGAGAACCTGCTCCAGCCAAGCGTCATCGCTGCGAGGTCCGCCCCGGACCTACACGCACTCTTGCACAATACCACGGAGGCGTGCAATTCTCTCAAGGCGTTGGGCGCACCGATCGAGCATTGGGACTGGGTCCTGGTACATATCATCTCGAAACGGCTCGACGGTGCAACACGGGAAGCTTGGGAGATTTTGGCTGGGCAGTCCCACGAGCCTCCAACGCTCGCTCACCTTCGGCAATTTATTGCCACGCGGGCTCGGGCATTGGAAGGAGCAGCGGTGGGCACCGCATCATCGTCGGGCTCAGCTCCTCAACCATCGGGAAAAGGGTCAAGGCCAGCATCGACGCCATCGGGTTCTAGGGTTCACGCGGTCACCACGGTGAGCACTGGGCAATCGTGCTCCCTCTGTTCGGGCTCGCACTACATCGTCGGGTATCAAAAATTTAAGAACTTGACAAACGAAGCGAGACGGGAGAAAGTCAAAGCCTTGCGGCTTTGTTATAATTGCTTGGGACGGCACAACGTGACAGCGTGCCAGACAGTCACGAAGTGCAAGGAGTGCGACCGCAAGCACCACACCATGATCCATGTCGGGTGGTCAAAATTCGGGGGCTCAGCAGCCCAGCCGGGTTCGGGAACGCAGCGGTCAGGAGACGCTACCGGGTCGTCAGTGGGCCCTTCACCATCGCGTCCCACGGGAGCAACGCAATGAGATACGGCGGCATTATCTTGTCTGGGTACGGGAGCGACAAGAGCGGGCGTTTTGCTCGCAACGGGTCAAGCTAACCTCTCCACGTCCATCGGGTCTACATACCGGGTCCGGATGCTGATCGACATGGGGTCCGAGTTGTCTCTCATCTCGGACAAACTCGTTCAGCGCCTCAAACTTCAACGGGAATTCTCCATTCCAATCACTGGAATTGGTGGGGTTCCTTCGGGTCACACACGCGGGCTGGTTAGCTGTACCCTCCATTCGCTTTACTCGGGTGCATTGTTGTCAATAAAAGCTCACGTTCTCCCCAAGTTAATACCTACTCTCCCCTCCTTCTCCCTCACAAATATTCATTGGTCACATTTACGGGGTCTTAAGCTGGCAGACCCAGATTTTGCATCTCCTAGCTCGGTCGACCTCATCCTGGGAGCAGACGTTTACGGGCAGCTGATACGGGCGCGGATCAAACGGGGACCACTGGAGGCTCCTTTCGCCCAAGATACGATTTTTGGTTGGGTAATCTTCGGGCCAGTGGTCGAGTCTGCATCTACAGCAGGGTTTGTACATCACGCTGCTGTAGATCACGGGGTTCAGGACATACAGGACCTTCTTACGCGGTTCTGGGTCCAGGAGGAGGCGCCAGTCGAAACGGGTTCGGAACTCACACCCGAAGAGCAGGAGTGTGAGGCTCATTTTGTCTCGACGCATGCACGGGACGAGACGGGTCGATACGTGGTCCGACTGCCAGTCAAATCAGGGCGCTCGAAACTGGGCGATTCCTATCGCACGGCGCTGGCCTGCCTCCACCGTCTCCAACGCAAACTTTCGCGGGATGAGAATTATTCAAGTCTCTATCGGGCATTCCTAGGTGAGTACAAAACGTTGCAGCACATGGTTCGGGTTCCTTCCACGTTGCTACATCGGGAACGGGCTTACTTCCTCCCACACCACGGGGTGTTGAAGGAGAGTAGCACGACGACGAAACTTCGGGTCGTCTTTAACGGGTCGAGCAATACGGATTCAGGTATTTCACTTAACGACATGTTGCACACGGGTGCAAAGTTGCAACGGGACATATCGGATGTTCTCCTCTGGGTTCGGCGTCATCGTTTCATATTCGCGACGGACATCACGAAGATGTTTCGCCAAATCCAGGTTCATCGGGCAGATTGGGACCTTCAGCAGATCCTCTGGGTAGACGATCTCGGGAATATCGTTCCGTTCCATCTGACGACGGTCACGTACGGGACGAGACCGGCACCATTTCTCTCGGTTCGGGTTCTTCTGCAGCTGGTGCAGGACGAGGGCGATAAATATCCTTAAGCGGTCGCTCCCCTCACCAAGGGACGATACGTTGACGATATTTACGGGGGTTCTGATCAACTATCGGATCTCGCGGCGCAAGCGCAGCAATTAATCGGGATCTGCACGGCGGGCGGCTTTCCACTCGCGAAATGGCAGAGTAATAATCCGGCGCTCCTCACGCACATCGGGGTAAACGTCAGCAGTGAGACTTCTCGGGCAATTGAGGACTGCGAAGCGAAGGTTCTCGGTCTCTCATGGTTGCCAAGCTCTGACGTGTTCACGTTCACGATGCTCCCTTACACGGAAGCGATGGGCATCACCAAGCGCGTCATCTTATCTGAGATCGCGCAGCTCTACGATCCCTTGGGTTTCATCGCACCAGTCACAATCCGGGATAAGATCATTTTACAACAGCTGTGGCTGGAAAAGCTGGCTTGGGACGATAACGTCTCTGCACGAGTCAGCAGCGCATGGGTCTCCTTCCGACGGGAATTAAGGGGTAAGGCCACTGTAAATTTTTTGAAAAATCGATTTTTTTTTTATTGGCTTAAAAAATAGTTTAAACCCTCTAGAATAAGAAAAAAAAGGTCCTGTGCGAAAAAAAATTTGTTGTCCTTAGGAAATGAAGGTCGCCGCCAAGCGTGTCAAAACTTGCTCCGAAACGACTGCAATTATATCGGAGATGGCGATTCCAAAACTTTCAAAGGCATCGTGGATTCGAAGCCTTATGAAAATGTTGATGTTAAAAAAAAAGAGTGCATAGATCACGTGCAAAAAAGAATGGGCACTCGATTGAGAAACTTAAAAAAAGGAACAAAAGGTCTCGGGGGAAGAGGAAAACTCACTGCCAAATTGATTGACGAACTAAGCATTTATTACGGCTTAGCAATCCGTCGAAATTCCGATTCCATCAAAAATATGAAAAATGAGATCTGGGCAACCCTTTTTCACAAAATGTCAATGGATGAAAAGCCTCAGCACGAAAAATGTTCGGAGAATTGGTGCAGTTGGAAGAAAGCGAAAGCAGAAAATGCCTTGGATGCGTATCATCACAATCAGCCAATGAGTGAGGAGGTTTATCAAGCCATCAAACCCATCTACATGGAATTGAGCCGGGACGAGTTGCTGGAGCGTTGCTTGGGGGCCTATACTCAAAACAATAACGAAAGCTTCAACGCTACCGTTTGGAGTTTGGCCCCCAAATCATCCTCAAGCGGAAAAACTGTACTAGATATTGCGACGGATATCGCTGTTTGCATATTCAATGGCGGCCTTACCAACGTCTTGCAAATATTCAAGATGTTGGAGGTGGAAATTGGTGTACAGTTATATAATTTCTGCATCGAAGCCGACGCCAAACGCATCACGCACGCGGAGACATCTCTGGGCGACGCGGCCAAAAGTGCGCGCGCGCTCCAAAAATCAACCAGGAAAGACGAAGAAGACGAAAATTTGGCTATCGAAGGACAAATGTATGGTGCTGGGACTGCAGACTAACGGTAAAAATTTTTTTTAACTTCTTTTTTAAATTTTTTCCAATAAAAAACTATTCGCAAAACTTTAAACGCGTTTTTCTCGAAACATGGTTATTCAAAATGGCACGCAGCATAACTCGAACAATTTTCATTTTTTTTACTTGAAATTTTAACCAGATGTGAACATTTACATTATCTTGAGAATGTCGATCGGAATTTTCAAGAACTTTATTTATTGATTTTTTATTAACAAAAAACTTGCCGTTTTTTTTCGTCAAAAATCAATTTTTTTTCAAACGCACGCCAAATCCACAAAAATTGATACTTTTTAAAATCCGATCGATATTCTCTAGCTATAGCCCTCTAGATTAATGGTTTTTTTTTGTTTTGTTCTAGATTCAAAAGTGCACCAGTGGTGCTGCGTGCCGCGGAGCCCTGGAAGCAAAACATGTCCCGGGAAGATAGCTGTGGAACCGCCATTTTGTTTTTTTTTATTGTAAAAAAATTTTATACTAAAGTTTAATGTATGCCCGATAACACCATTAAAAGTTTTTTTTCAAATACCTTCAATTTCGGGAGCAAAAAATTAGTGAAAAAACCTTTTTTTTGGGCCGTTACAGTGGCCTTACTCGTTAACACACCTCAGTTCTATCAAGGTTCCGAGGTGGATCAACATCGCTACGGGTTCAACGGTTGAACTCCACGGGTTTTCGGACGCGTCACAATTGGCGTTGGGAGCGGTCGTATACGTTCGGGTTACGGGACCAGAGGGCACAACGAAAGTGTCCCTGGTGTGCGCGAAAACGAAGGTCGCGCCAATCAAACGGCTCACGATTCCGCGGCTCGAGCTCGCCGCAGCGTTGCTGGTAGCGAAACTCACGCGGTATGTGCAGAAAACATTGGAACTTGATGATTCGCAGGTTTACCTATGGACGGACTCCATGGTTACAATTACTTGGGTAACGAGTCATCCATCTCGGTGGAAAGACTTCATCCGGAATCGGGTCTCAATGGCTCAAGAGCTCTTACCTCGGGCCCAATGGAAATTCACACCGGGACGGGACAATCCGGCTGATTGTGCATCACGGGGGCTAACCATCTCTCAGCTCGAGCAATTTTCAACTTGGTGGGATGGGCCTCACTGGTTAGCAAAATCCTCAAACCATTGGCCAACTCCTCGCATCGGGACGGAAACCTCAGCGGCGCTAGAAGAGCGGCCAGGTCTTACGCTTACCATCTCGACAACCACCCCACATATCTTCGACCTCATCTGCAAATATTCGTCTCTCACAAGGTTGTTGAGAATAACTGCTCTACTCTTCAAGGCGATTCATCGTCTGAGGGGAACGGGACACGGTACACCGGGATCAGCCATAACACCGGGAGACCTGTAGAACTCACGGCTTTATTGGGTAAAAGCCATACAGGGAGCGTACTTCACAACAGAGCTCAACATACTCAGCGCGGGTCAACTTCTACCAAAATCGCACATTATCACGCGATTAACCGGGTTCATCGATCATCAAGGCATCCTCAGGGTCGGGGGACGACTGAAGCACGCAGCCTTACAACCTGAGAGCAAACATTCTGTCATTCTCCCACGGGATTCACCACTAACGGAGCTGCTTATCGCAGACACCCACCATCGGACGTTCCACGGGGGAACGCACCTCACGTTAGCCTATCTACGAAAGAGTTGTTGGGTCATCGGCGGACGTGCACCGGTGCGTTCGTTTATCTTGCGATGCGTACGCTGCGCTCGCTTTCGGGGACTTAAGGCGCAACAGCTCATGGGTCAGTTGCCAATCGCTCGGGTTACACCGGCTCGACCCTTCCTCTTCACGGGGGTCGATTACGCGGGGCCAATCTCACTTAAGAGTTGGCGCGGGCGCGGGAACAGATGTTACAAGGGCTGGATGTGCATCTTCGTTTGTTTTTCTACCTCAGCTCTGCACCTCGAAGTGGTTACAGATTCGACTTCGGAGGCCTTCATGGCGGCACTCCGTCGCTTCACCGGGAGACGCGGGATCAGTCACACCATCTACAGTGACTGCGGGACGAACTTCCAGGGTGCGGCTGCGGAGTTACGGCGATTATTCATCGGCGGAACACGGGATTCCGAAGCCATCGCAAGATTGGCAGCAACTGACGGGATAAAGTGGGTCTTTAACCCACCGGGGGCTCCTCACATGGGCGGGAAGTGGGAGGCTGCGGTCAAATCCGTCAAGCACCACCTCAAAAGGACGATTGGCGAGACGAGCCTCACGTTTGAAGAATTTACAACCCCTCTCACACAAATTGAGGCCGTACTCAACTCTCGTCCGCTGGAGCCACTATCGGAGGATCCGGACGATCTCTCCGTCCTCACACCCGGGCACTTCCTCATCGGAGAGGCGCTCACAACGGTTCCTGAGCTCTCACTTCGGGATGTCAACACCGCCAGACTGTCGCGCTGGCAACTCATACAGGAACGGCTTCAGTTCTTTTGGAACCACTGGTCATCGGGTTATTTACAACGCCAGCAGGCCATCTCCAAGTGGCATCATCCCTCTCATCAAATCCGGGTCGGGTCGATGGTCCTGCTGACCAACGAGACCTTGCCACCTACACGGTGGCCCCTCGCACGGGTCCTGGAACTTCATCCGGGCCAGGACGGCCTCACACGGGTAGTCACCATCAAGACGGCTACATCCACCCTGAAGCGGCCAATAGCCAAGCTGGCCATCCTGCCGATACCTCAACCGGGATCAATCGACAGCACGGCTGCCGATGGCGGGCGGAATGTTCGGGAATGACGTAATCCGCGCCGGCGCCGCGAGCATCGGGCCGGGGCTCGCGCTCTGCCGGTCGCGGTGCCACGCGATGGCTCTGTCACTCAAGGGTCTCTCATTTTTCATAATCGGGAAATAGTTACGCGCTCTGACGTAAGTGTCGCCACCACCAGGGTTGGCACGCCTGACCAGCGACGGGACATGCGCGTAATCTATCACCGATCGATCGCCTTGGTTGATCGTCTCTTCCTCCTTCTTCTTCGGGACGTGAGAGAATTCGGTCACGCGCTCGGGCTCTCCTCTACTCGGGCCCCTTATCGGTATCCGCGAATACTTTCATCATCGGGTAACCGCCTTACAACCGGTTACAGTCCTCTTATTCTCCAAGTCGAGGAGAATCGGGCCACGGGTATATTTTCCGGGCATCGTTGGGAACGAAAGATATTCGGGATCTCGGGATAATTTGTTTCGCACCACGCGTCGCCGCATTATTAATTATTCCACCTACACCAGATCCTCAACACATAACAGACTCGGACATCTAAATGCGCGAGATTTGGTGAAGTCATGTCACGCAGGGTATTTTTCCGCGACGAGTGCCGATGATGTCGAGCAGTTATCGTGTTGCGAGATATGTCTCAAAGGAAAAATGACCCAGCTGCTATTTGAGAAAAACCGAACTCTTTCGGCCGATAAATTGCTCCTGGTGTACTCCGATGTAGTCGGTCCGTTCCGAACTGAGTCTACCGGTCGCACGCGATATTTCGTAACCTTCATCGATGACTGTACACGTTGGTGTGAAGTATACTTTCTAACCCAAAAATCGGGTGTGTTTGAGGCGTTTAGGCTGTATCAACAATTTGTAGAAACGCAAACGGGAAAGAAGGTGAAGTCATTACAGTCGGATAATGGGGGCGAGTATTGTAATAAGGAGTTCGATGCTTACCTCGAAAAGCAGGGTATTGAGAGAAGACTCACGATTCCTCATACTCCCCAACAGAATGGCGTGGCGGAACGAATCAACCGCACGTTGTTAGATATGGCTCGCTGTCTACTTATGCAGTCAGAATTGAAAGCGTCTTTTTGGTCGGAGGCCGTGGCAACGTCGTGCTACATTCGAAACCGGTGTCCGACGAGAGCGCTCAAAGGTATGACCCCGTTCGAAAAATGGTTCGGAAAGCAACCCAAATTCGAACATTTTCTTGAATTCGGTTCCCGAGTATATGTACTTGACAAAGACCCAACGAAGGACAAACTCGCTCAGAGGGCGTTTGAAGGCGTCTTTGTAGGATATCCACGGGATCATCGTGGCTATCGGGTGTGGGTGGCAAATTCGAAGAAAGTCATATACGCGCGCGACGTACGAGCAATCAGAGAAGCACGACGAGAAGAAAAACGCGAATCGCGAGATGAGTGTGATATGGATGTTGTCGAGGAACAAGGTGAGCCGAGCGAACAAATTCAACCAACAGAAGTTGAATTCTCACCTCCGCCGGGGCGTGTGAGCTGTGAGATACCGGAAATTATTACTCCCCACGAACCATCGACGCGCAGAGGTCCAGGAAGACCTCGAATTCTACGTACGGGCAGTAGAGGACGTCCGAGAAAGCTCTACAGTTCCCGTCGATCGGAATCAGAAGTCGAGAGGGAGGAAGATCGTGATGGGCAAGCGTCGGGTGCGCTTGATGATGACGTGTTCGCAGGGGTCGCGGAAGTAAGTCTTCGGGAAGCACTTAAAAGCGAAGAGTGCGAAGAATGGAAAGAAGCCATCGAGTCTGAAGTTCGATGCCTTTTGAGACACGATACTTTCGAAATCGTCCGAAGAAATACAGATGGAAACGTCGTCGGAAGCAGGCTCGTCTTGACCAACAAGCACGATCCGAGTGGCAAATTCGAGCGACGCAAGGCTCGTTTGGTAGCGAAGGGATATAGTCAAAAGTTTGGAGTTGATTATCACCAGACATTTGCGCCTGTAGCGAGGCTAGAAACGTTGAGACTGCTATTGGCACTGTCCGTGCAGCAAGGACTCAGGATCTGGCAGTTTGACGTGGTCACCGCATATTTAAACAGCCCATTAAAGGAGGAAGTGTTTATGAAGGTACCAGATATGCTCGAGGAGATGCTTCGGAGAATCGTCAAACAGAAGAAGGATCTCGTGTACGTGGATAAAGCTAAAAAGATGCTGGAGGCCCTTGATAATCGTGGAAATGCTTGTAAACTGAAGAAAGCCCTGTACGGACTGCGTCAAGCTGGTCGTCAGTGGAATACCACGATTACAAACTCATTTCGGAAAATGGGTTTACAGCCTACGGAGAATGAGCCCTGTATATTCCATCGCACCGACGGAGGAGACGTGCTATACGTCCTTGTGTATGTGGACGATATTTTGGTGGCTACGCGCGAGAAGAAAGAAGCCGAAGACTGAAAGCGCCGTATTCTCGAAAGTTATGAGGTCAAGGACCTTGGAGAAGCAAAATGTTGCCTTGGTTTCGAAATCAGGCAAAATAACGGTTATATCATTCTGTCGCAGAAGGGGAATACACTCGAACTATTAGCGCGTTTTGGTATGAGTGAGTGTAATCCCGTCACAACGCCTTCGGAAATAAATCCAAATTTCGGTGACGAAGAAAGCGAAGAATTAAGCGATGTATATCCGTATCGAGAGTTAATCGGTGCCTTAATGTATGTATCTGTAGCGACGAGGCCAGACATTGCCAACACCGTTTCTCGGCTAGCACAGTTTGTTAACAAGCCTCGTCAGTGTCATTGGTTAGGCGCCAAACGTGTGTTGCGATATCTCGCTGGTTCGTCAAGTGCTGGCCTGACTTACACCAAGACGAATGATACATTGGTGGGATATACCGATGCTGACTGGGGGGCTTGCGCCTTGGATCGGCGTTCCTACACGGGATATGCCTTCATATTCAGCGGAGCTGCGATTAGCTGGAAATCACAAAAGCAGAGGACTGTCGCATTGTCGTCCACAGAAGCCGAGTATGTCAGCTTGGCAGAAGGAGCCAAGGAGGCCATCTACTTAAGGAGTTTACTTGAGGAACTTCGAAGAGGCCATTCGCCGAAGATACGAATCTTCATCGACAATCGAGGAGCATTATGTTTAGCGAACGATGCTGTTTTTCATGCAAGAACCAAGCATATAGATATTAAACATCATTTTGTTCGAGAGGCGCTCCAATCCGAAATGTTCGAGCTTAGACATGTACGCACAGAGGAAATGAAGGCAGATGTGCTCACAAAACCCCTAGCCCGAGTCAATCATCAGCGATGCATAGAGGGACTTGGAATCCATGCTGCGGATAATGTCTATGCTGCGTGTTGAGAGGGCGTGTTGGAAAGTGATATCCGTTCGGAGTTGGCCGGGTTAGCAACGCCCAGCATAGCGACGGATACTAACAGCTTTTGTTTTGATCGAGCGGACGTTGAACTCGATCGGAGGACACCTTCGATCGTTGTCAACGGGCTATAAAAGGCTCTTCCTGAGACCCTATTATTTGTAGTCTTGAAAATCGCCTTGACGGGAACAATTCATTCCCGATATTATCCGCCAAATAAAATTTCTCGTTCATCATGTATAAAAATAAATCATTACGTTTATTTTTCTTTTATTAACCTGATCGTTTGTGAGTACTTTATTTGTATATTCCCACTCCAACATATAATATGTAAATAAAAAAATTAATCATATTATTATCATGGTGTTGAGATCAATCGAGTTCCGACCGGAAATAAATTTTTAAAAATTTTCGCAAAAAAAATCTGAAAAAATTCTCATGAACTCAACAAAAAGTAACGCAACTTTTTACCGTCTTGAGGTTTTGTTGTAAACCTCGTCGTTTTCATACTCCGGAGCAATTTTCATATTGTATATTTTTATCGATAAAACGAAATATTTTTGGGAAAAAAAAATCGCAAAAATTTTTCTACAAAACGAAATTGAAGCTCAGGCTTCCCCTTTTATGATTTTAATAGGAGAAATGCATAAAAAAAGCTTTTTACTGTAAACGGGGTCCACTCACAAAACAACAAAAAAACGACAAAAAATTGTCGTTTTCAAAACTGGGTGCCAAGTGTAAAAAAAATCGTAAAAATTTTTTTGATGAGCCAGAATGTAGGTAAATCCCCCCTCTTTAAAATGCCGCTGGTCAAGTTGGCCTAGCCCAACTACCGGCGAAATGGCATAAAGAACCGTTCGGGCACTTTTTCCAACTCTTGTCCGCAAACTTTCCGCCGGTAGTGTAGCTATAAAACTTATTCTTTTACAATATTGTTTCAACCTTCTAAAATACGAAAAAATATTTTTTATTTTGATTCATTGAATATTTTTTTAGAAGGTGCCAAAGTTGCGTCTTTGAAAATAATACCTGGTCCCATGACCGACAGTTAATCTCAGGATCGGCAAGTCTGAGACAAAAAAATCAAAAAGCATTTTAACGAGAAAGGTTTCGTACACAACACCACAGTTAATACAAAATCGATGAAAACAAAAAAATGGCGGATGTTTGAATCAAATTGTCAAAAATTGACCTCTTTTTTTACTATTTTTTCTTGCTAAAATTGTGCATTTTTATTTTTCGGCCAAATTGTAGTGAATTGTTGTGCAGGATATATTAACAAACAAAACGCCCCAATATGACCCAAGTGAGTCCGGAGATTATAACTGTCGGCCATTTAAAAGAACATCATTTCGAGAAAATCGCGTTTCAACTTTTTTTCGTCGTATATTCTTGTGGTGTACTCTTATGGCGTCGAGTCGCTGCCGCAACTCTTGATAACGCGAATGTCTCAAAAATATTTTAGGTGTTGATTTCTGAAGGTCTAAGGAGAAGAAAAATGTAAAAAAAATCGATTTTTCCACAATTCTAATTAGGACTAGTGCCTTAAGGATGTTATCGCGTTAGACGAATTTAAAGATTAATTGTTTAAAATTCGCATGAACCTTCTTAACAATAATACTCAACTGTGGGTAAAATTTGAGAAAGTCTGAACGTCTAGAAATGATGTTATTTGTTGTAAGAAATAATCTTTTTTCGTCATTTCTCATAAGACCTCACGTTCAATTTGCAATTTTAAACACTGAATATCTCGATTACCAGACGGTGAAACTTTCTTAAATTTTTTAGACACATAATATGACACTCAAGACGATTCACGCAAAATTTCAAAAATTATCGTTAACAAATTGTATCTGATTTTGACTTTACTTTGTATATATTATTATGATTATGGCGCAAGTACATCCTTAATAAGACTTATTATTAGTACGTCCTCGAATTTCGGTTTAAACGATTCCCGCCACCATGCAGGGCCAGCGGTGGGCATATTGCTGAGCCTCTGCCGGTACGTTATTGCACAAAAAAAAGGCGCGCATTATGAGCATTTCAAAAGTTAGAAGAGGGAATTTAACTATAGGTGTGCAGCCAGCCTTTTTACGGTGAGGGAAGAAGCCTGTCAAAAAAGCGTAATCCCTATAACATTGCGATTACATACATTATATACTTAAGTTCTGTAATGGTTACGCAGAAAGCTTATAAAAAGTATGTGTGAGCTTTACGGATTCGCCATAAGCGTCGCTAGTGTCGTACACCGTGTTCAGTGATGCGTGACCCCCGTAGCGTCTCGTGCCTCGTGCTTCGGGCCCAGCGCATCTCATCGTGTTTCCCGTGTTTTGGAAGGGAAGGTAAAATCGCTGCTTTCTTTCATTGTCTTTTTTTCAGATTATTTAAAAATATTAAATATAGTAAGCCGTGAATACACGTGTCTATCATGTGTGTTATTCAAGTGGTGAAAAAAAAGAATAGCATGCAGTTTTCATATTAACCCGAGTTTACATGCGCGTGATTTGATTGAGGTTATAACAGTGATGTTCAAGTGAAAGTTATCTTCTTTTTTGCAAGTAGGGCCGATATGGCAATAAATATTATATTATGTGTAATGTTTTGCTTCAATTAATCAGATTAAATTTGGTGTTTGTTGTTAATCGCCTGTATGTAAATGTCATGTTTAACCTCAATTCGACCACGTGGATTATTTTTGAATAATTTTAAAAGTGTCATGCTGGTAGATTCCATTTAGAAATTTGTTGTACTGAGTTGATTAATTAACCATATATATTTTTGTCTTGAGTGATTGTACTGAGACGTTTTTTCCCAACAGATACTGCTGAATTATCCTGCCGAAGGGTTTTTCTGCCTCAAAAAAAGCTCGTTGATATCAATTAAGTGAAATATTATCAAATTAATATATACGAAACGATTGATCGTTTCAATCATGAAATCTTCTCCAAACCTTCGATCCGAAGAACCTTCCAACACAGTTCCTCTGTTATTATTATTTCTATTTTTTACAAATGAAATTCTTTCACTGGCTTTTATAAATGGAACAGTTTCAGAAACGTATTTGAAAACTGTTATATTTTCACACTGATACAGTTTTTTTTACCTTGCAGTTTGTTGCACTATCTCAGAAAACGCCAAGTATTCTCAATATTACCTATTCATCCACTACATATAAATCCCTTTACCTTTGAACGTAAATAATTGAACTCTTACGTTTTTTCAAATATTAAGGTTACATTCTATAAAATGCCGAAGTGTATTAAGAGTACATTAAAGCGTAGAAGGAATCAATTGATTTGCGAGGAAATCTTACGACACAGTACAATCGATAATCGTCCTTCTACTCCACATTTCGTATCATTAGATCGTAGTTGCTATACCAATCCGCTCAATAATCTAATCGATAATAATCTACTTAACGAGCAACCATCGACTTCTGCTGCTTTCGATACTCCTGCAGCTGAAACCATTGCTACTATTCGCGCTGGCGATGTAAGTGATACACCCTCAAAGCTCATAACTGAACCTGGTAGTCTCATGCAAATTGAATCACACGAAAATTCGCCACGTGATTCTTCTTCTAACGAGACTTCAATCGAATTTCAAGATGAAATTGCAAGTGCTTTCAATGCGAGCTTAGTCGATGATTTACGCTCGTGGACAGTGCAAAATGACGTATCACATAGGATTGTTAACACTCTATCAAAAATTCTTCGTAAGCATGGTAATACTAATTTACCGACAGATATTCGTACTCTTCTCAAAACACCTCGAAATCTGTCATACACGATTGTCTCGATCAACGGCGGCGAGTACGTGCATTTTGGATTGACAGTCGGACTAAAACGGACAATTCGAAAATATTTGGATGATATTCCGCATTCCATCGAAATAAACATCAATTGTGACGGTTTGCCATTCTTTAAAAGTTCCGGAGGGCAGTTTTGGCCCATTTTAGTATCACTTGCTACGGACTTTTATTCCGAGCCTTTTGCAGTTGGAATACATTATGGTAATAAGAAACCGGATGATGCGAACCTTTCTCTTAAACAATTCATCACTGAAATGGTTGAACTTCGTAACGATGGTCTTGACATTGAAGGTCACACGTGCCGTATAAATATTAAAGCTATTGTCTGCGATGCGCCGGCACGGGCTTTTATCACTTATACTAAAGGTCACGACAGGTACTTTGGTTGTCCAAAATGTACTCAAGAAGGTGATGTCGTGTGAAGACGAACTACTTTTCCGGAAATAGATCCCCCTCTAAGAACCGATGATTCCTTTCGACGCCAATTACAGTCCGAGCATCATCGCGGCGTCTCAGATTTATTACGATTGAATATTGGTTTGGTATCCCGCGTGGCATTAGATTGTATGCATCTTGTATGTTTGGAGATCGTAAAGCGACTTCTGCGATTTTGGGTCAATGGTCCAAAAAATATCCGATTATCAAAAGAACAGCTGTCTGCTGCATCACTAATCCTACTCTCGATGAAATATAGTATATCCAAAGAATTCGCAAGGAAACCGAGACGTCTTGACGATATCGATCGCTGGAAGGCTACCGAGTTACGGCAATTTCTTCTCTATACCGGTCCTGTGGTTTTGGAATCAGCTTTGCCAATACATTTATACAGTAATTTTCTTGCATTAAGCATAGCGATTCGAATTTTATGCGATTCTAAATTATGTTTTGTGATGAATAATTATGCTCAATCTTTGTTGCGCGAGTTCGTTTTGCATTATGGAGAATTGTACGGCCCCGAATATATTTCATACAATGTCCATAATCTCGTACACCTCGCCGATGAAGTCAGACGATTTGACTGCGAGGATCGCTTTAGTGTCTTTCAATTTGAAAATTAGTTGCAAGCTCTAAAGGAATAGGTAAAAAAATCTAAAAAAACACTGCACCAAGTTGTTAATCGAATTACGGAACAAAATTCGATTCCTATTCAAACACTTTGCTGTAAACAATATCCAGTCGCACACTACTGGAGGGCTACACAAAAGATCACATTTCTAGAGTTTGACAGATTTTCAATTTCGACCAGATATCCCGATAATGTTTGTATTTTGATTGACAATTCGATTGTTATCGTGGAAAATATTTTCAAAATAATAAGTGTTTTGTACATAATAGGGAATAGGTATAGCAATACAAGATCCATTTTTACAGTTCCGTGCGATTCTAAGAAATTGGACATGACTCTGATAAATGAAGAAAGCACTTCTGACCGGGTAACATTAAAAGCCTCAGAAATAGCGAGAAAGTGCTTGATATTTCAGTATCCGAAGGAAATTACCTCTAGGGTAGTAATTCCTCTGCTGCAATACAATTACTGACGAGTAAGATCAGTCTTTTCGAATATACCGTTCACTCCATTTTACATTTAGTCCATCCTTCTCCTTCATTTTACATCCTTTCCTTGCTAATTAAAGCTTGCTGCTTGACCTATCTGACGACAACGTATATGACGGCAGCCGATATGACATATCTTGTCGTTAAATTCGACGATGGAACCCTTTCGGAAATGCCTTCTAATTGGCTTGAATCAACTGATGACAAAACTTTATGTTGGTGGCCAATACATTCAAAAAAGATCGGTTCGCTGATCAAAAAGCAGGCTGAGCCAGATAAAATGACGTGGGAATTGCTAAATGTTAAAATCGAAAAACGGTGTCGTGAGTATTTATACTATATGAAATAAAAGAATTTTATTATTTTTTTTAACTCGTAACCTTTTTTCAGAAACTCTAGAAAAGGCTCGAAAGGTATGACGAACATTATAAAACAACTGATGACGAGGATTTCGGAAAAGGACGCAGACAATCGAGAAAACGAGTAGCGAGCTCCTCTGATGACGAGGATGAAAATTACAGACAACCGAATCTATCGCGAATTCGACCATCGCAGAAGAGTAAGTACCATTCCTCTTTTATTGTTTTGATATAAGGAAGCTTTAGCGAAATAATAAAATCGAGCGTCTCTTAAGGCCAGGTCAAACACGCGGTCACATGAGTGCGAGAGAGATTATATAGGACCGAAAAAGAGGCAGTTTAATCCTCGTTAGGAAAAAGGTTTACAAAAGTAGGTGAAACAAACTGATGTATGTTCGATTGATAATAAGTGACGTTCGCAGAATGTATAATGTAGCAAACAAATTGAATGAACGTTTACGCAAAAAGACCCAGTTTATAGTAATAAATCCGAGGATTAGTTTTTAATGAATTTAGATAGTTATTTTAAAATCCAATGGGTTTGTATACAATAAATATGTAGTACTTGGCGATCAATTCATAAACGATCCTTCGAAAAATAAAATAAGTTCTCACTAATAAATAGGTGAAAAACTTAAAAAATTGGACGAATATATGTTGGGCGGATAATTGGCACAAGCGAAATACATTTTTTGGGAACATGCTTTTTGTTCAATAAAATGTGTACGACCAATTTTTGAATGCTTACTTGATTTAGCTGACTATGGCGCTGAAGCTTCAACAAATTATTAGCACACTCTTTTATGTAACAGCTTCGTACGTCAAATATGATTGAGAATAAAATTTTCATCTGCAGTAAGAAACATATTATCAGATCTGCCAGTGGCCCCAAGCGATGCAGTTACTTCACCAGTATCAACGAACTCGCTCGAAATTGCAGTGTCCACAGGAACTGTGTCTTTAAAACCGCACGAAGATATCGGCTACTCAGATTGCGCGAGTAATGACTCTCTAGAGCGCGAGTAATGAAATAATATGCTTATCCATTTTTGAAAGTACTAGCTATACATCTGTAAAGTATAATTTATCATATTTGTGTCTTGAAAATAGTTTCGGACGAACATGTGGGGAAAAGGATTAATCGATCTGGCAAACAAAGTGGTTCATGTGCGAAGTTTCCCGAGCAAGCATCCCAGAAGGCAACAAATGTTTCAAAACTAGTCAACGAGGATTCCAACAGTGTGGATTCACACAACCGTACTTTACGAGGTAGACCTGAATGGATAACCTACTGACCATTAACATTGACCATATAGATTAAAAAATAAGTTACATCTGATCGACATTAAATAACTGATAAATTGTGTCCATCTCGTACATCAAGACTCGAAAAAAAAAAGAACACGGATGAAGAGGCTCTCGGTACAAGCAATCTCAGTCTCAATACCAAGCACTGTCCAACCGGTGGCTTGGCGAAAACACCTTAATAAACAATATCGGGTTAAACACTTTTCTCGAGCCGTACATCATTCTTCGAACTGCTTCAGAAAGCATTTTCGATTATTTTTATTGGCTCGCCTCACACTCCCCCATATACTACAGCGGTTTATATTATAGCAGTAGCACCGAATTTTCTCTTTTTTTGTTCTGGCCTTTTACGGCCATTTCGCGTAACCATGAAAATTTATGAGAATTTATTATCTCGACGCAACGTGAGCCATTTTCACACTTCCCTGCTGACGCGCCTATCCGTATGCTTTCGGTTTAATCATACCATCCGACACACCGCGACACACAATATATCAGTTATTCAATGTCGATCAGATGTAACCTTTTTTATTATATGTTTTATCTACTCTGCTTTAATACAGATAATCAGAGAGTAATTAAAATCCACTTACTAGATATTCTACGAAAACTCGATTCTGGAAACCAACCAGACGCCTCAGGCAACACGAATCTCATTAAATCTGAACTACCACTAAAATCAATCGTGGAGATAGAAAATTTCGAGCGAGGACTTAGTGAGAAACCAGAAATGGCAAAGCAATTCGTATGCCCACTCATACAATATCTCGACCGTTATAATAGATTTGTGTAGAAGATTTTAATATAATATAATTAATATTAAAGGATACGTTCGTACGAAAAATTGGGGGTCGTTCAGCACGTGAGGACATCCAAAGAATTTGCCGTCAAGTATTTACAAATGCGTGCGCGCAGTTGTGTTCGTGGAAAGGACGAAAACAAAACTTTTGCATTGAAGATCTTCGTCTCATTACAACTATCAAAGGTGAGTAATTATATAGTTTAAGAGGAGAGGTATAACCAGCAGGAACCTTAGTAAAACGATCCATGCCTTAAATATCTTGTAAATTCGATAAAGACTGTTGTCGTGTTATTCGTTTTGATTTACTGCTTTTAGTGAGACGTTGAAAGTTCTCACATGGCTACAACAATTGAGCTATCGGGATAATAACTCGGCAATCTCTAAGTTTACTAAGGACCTTTGTAGGAGAAAACAAATTTCGAATCGGTAAACCAACGTGAAACTGTGAGCACGTAAAATTTCGGTATTTTGAGGTTTCTGAATAATCCACAAAAAAGCAAAAAAATTGCGGTAATGATATTTATAGAAATATTGAGCTTTCGGGAAAATTAAAGGTACATTTACAGCTAAATCAATGTATGTGATAAAATATACCTTGAGAGTTGAACAAAGTTCTTCGGGCATCTTTTCGAGCGACCCTTGATTTTTTATCTCAAGAAATCAAATACGCTGTTCCGCTTAAGCCCGCACGTGAGCTAGTAGCATAATAGATAGATATTTTCTGACCATAAACGTCAATCAAATTCTGTCTCAGAATTTAATTTTTATCGACACAAAAACGTTCATTTTTCTGTACATTTTTCTCCATCATGCATTTTAATGTTATCAATTTTTTGTTTGCAGAAGCCATTATGGAGGGATATCCGACAACGAAGCAAATCGAGTTTGAAGAAACCGTCGCCGAATGGTTCCGGTTTGCAAAACAGCGGGGAAACCGAGAAGCTGGGCACCAAAGAAAAAAACCAGAGAAGAAAAATTGAAAACGACGAGGACAACTTAACTGTTGTGTTTTCAAAAATTGATATAAACCTAATAAGTATTAATATAAATAAATTTATCGTGACCGGTGATCTAGTCCTAGAATAGCTCCGAAACCGATTTAATATACTGTTGCCGATTAGACTTAACAGCTTCCTATGATTCTCCAAGAGTTGTTATAAAGATAAATGTAATGTGCATTTAAGTTTTGTTTTTATAAACTCGGGTTGATTTTAAAGACAGAAGAAAGTTTCTTTTCATTCGTTTTTGTTTCGTTCTAAAGTTTTGTTTTGGTAAACTCGGGTTAATGTTATAAAAACAGAAGGAAGTTGAGTTCTAGAGAATTTCTAGAGAATTGAGAGTAGCTCCGAAACCTATCTAATATACCGTTGCCGATTAAACAAAACGGCTTCCTATGATTCTCCAAGAGTTGTTACAAAGATGCATATTATTTATATAAATATTTTTTCGTTCTAAAGTTTTGATTTTGTGAACTCGGGTTGACCTTAAAGACAGAAGGAAGTTTTTTTCGTTCTAAAATGTTGTTTTTGTAAACTAGGGTTGATGTTAAGGTAGTACGAGCGCGCAATTTGGATTTCTATAGATTTTGTTCAAATTTTAACCAGACATTGTTCATATAAAATTGAGAAAGGGAAAGAGAATGAGAAAGTGAAATTTCAGAACAGTCGACTATTTAGATTGGGAGATAAGGGGTTTTAAAATTGCCACTTTTAACACTGCAGGGTCTACATTGAAATTTATATAGAATAATTTTCCGTAAACAATATTTGTCCCCTATAATAAGAAGACATATGGCAACACCACAGAACAATATTGTTCAATATTTCGAGAAAAAAATAATTATCGTGTTCCTAAAGTAAAAAACTTCGTGATAAAAAAATATTTGCATTATAAATATTAATTTTTTATAGTGTTTATGTTATCTTCATTAACAAATAAAAGTGTTGTTCATTCATTACTAATTAAAAACTTTGTTCAATTAAAAATTACTTCCAAATTAAAATTTGTGTTGCATAATTACTTTAAATATGCCGCGCAAACTCACGTCATCGGATACGTGGAACGATGCGGTGTTGCCATATGTCTTCTCCTTATAGGGGACAAATATTTTTTACGGAAAATTATTCCGTCTAAATTCCAATGCAAACCCTGCAGTGTTAAAAGTTGCAACTTTAAAACCCATTATCCCCCAATTTTCAATCTCCCCAACCCATTATCTCCCAATCTCAAAATCCATTATCTCCCAAATTTCAGAACGGTCGACTGTTTTGAAATTTCACTCAAACATGCATCATGATATGAACAATGTCTGGTTAAAACTTCAACAAAATCTATAGAAACCAAGATTGCGCGTTCGTACTACCTTAAAGACAAAAAAAAGTTGAGTCCTACTACGTTGAACGTCATGTATGCGTATGTCACATGAGCTTACCTCTGTTTCTAGATAAAACAATTTATACATGGATTCTATTTTTCGTTACATTTTTAGTAATTAGTTGATTAGTACGATTAGTGCGATTATATCGTATAGTATCTAGTCGATCGGCAAAGTAAAAAACAATGTATAGTTCATCATAATTATTAAAATAAAGAACTTTACTTTTCCATATATATATTATGTCGACTATTAATAATTTTTTATCCATTAAGAGACGCAATGGAAATATTTAAAATTACATTATGGCTTAATTATACTTTGAAATTTAGCAATATATTTCATAAAAAGACTTCAAAGGTATTCATGAAGCAATAAAATGTATAAGGTCGAATATAATAAATAACTAATCATATTTTTACAGTTATTACGAATATAGCTTGGTGCAAAATTATGATTGAACTATAGTGTAAAATTATTTGTATTTTCAGTTGTAGCGAACGTGTCTCTTTGACGTAAACATAATGTTATGGTAACATATCAATTGAGAACACTGTAATGTTGCATTTATACCAAATGTATTATAATTCGCGGTACCATAATATTACAGTTATATCAGCTCTCACATAACCCTTCCTGTTAATACAACATTAAATTTACTTCAACTGTTACGTAACCATACATGTGAATGTAACAAAACATTTACCTAAACTGTTATCTAACCATTTATGTACTTGTAATATAACATTCATATCAACCATTGAATAACTGTTCAAGTAAATGTAATATTGCAGTTGTATCATCTGATAGGTAACAGCTAGGTTCACTGTTGTATTACATTTTGAAATTGCGGTTATGTAACTGTTGTGCTACTTGATATATTACAGTTACATTACACGATGAACCAGTAACGTAACTGAAGTATAACGGTTACATAAGATGGTACATAACCAGTAATACTTATGAGTAGGAAATAAGAACTTACACGTAAGTTGCATGTAATATTCGAGTAATATAACTTGTTACTTTTGTTAACGTTACTTACTTGTTAACGAACTCACTTGTGGTGTAAATTTAAATATAATTGTCGTGAATTCGATTTTAATTTACTTCAACTTGTGGAAATTCAAAACTCATTTTGTGTTTTTTTTCTTCATATTTATAATGAAATATTTGAAACTCACAACTTTTTTGCAAAAATGAATGTGCCCCGACGCAACGTTTTCTCTCGAAATACGTAAGATCTCACTTTTGGTGTAAAATTTAATCTAATCATTGTGAATTTGATTTTAATTTGTAATTGTATTAATAGTATTTAATTTAATACGAAAAATTTCACAACTTAATTTGCGAATTTTTTTGTATTTACAATTCTTTGTGAATACATTTGCGTTCACAAATTTTAATGTAATTTTTTTTAATTCACAGGATTTTTTGTAAATATTCACATTTTTTGTGGATATTCACAATTTATTCTGTGAATTTATTTGTATATTCTGAATATTTCTGAATACAATTTCATTTGTATTTGTATTTACAATAAGTGAAGTATAAAAAAATCCGTATTTATATTCACATGAAAATCACCATGTGAATAAATTCGTATTCGTATTCGTAAATAGAATGACGCCCAACTCTAATCTGACAAGCAAATGTTATAAAGATATTTAACAGAACTCTTGCGGTGGCAACCAGAACTCGAAGGAAAAATGTATTTATCCAAAAAAAAATTGTTTTCACTCAAAGTATTCCATCGCGCCACTAATCGACTGCTCGGTCGAAGGAAAAAAATCGTTTCTCGTTGCCTGCCACATAGTTCTGGGGTTCTTTGTACTTTTTGTTGAGAGTTCTGTGGTTAGTGCCAATTTTTTTGCTCGTTAGGGAGGCCACTTCACAATTCACAAAAGGGTCCAGCTGGATAAAAATGGTGAATCTGCCCCCACAGAATTTTGTGGCGCCAATTTTTTCCATAGTTCCTAACCTAAAAAAACAATTTTGTGCAAAATTACACCTTTCTAGATCGATGCCGAGGAGTCTTAAAAAAACTGAAAAAACGTGTTTTGTCGATTTTCGCAGTTTTTGAATACCAAGACGCGACAGAAAAATCTGATAAAATGCTGAAAAATCAGAAACATGCCAATGTTAATGGGATTTTTTCTCGTTTTTTTAAATGCTAAACTCTATTCTTAATCATCGAATCTTTCGCTAAAAACATTTTTTTTAAGCGAAGAGATTTTCCTACTATTATGGCAAAAATTGACATGATTTTACTCTTCATTCCCTACATTAAAAAAAAAAAACAAAGTCTAAAAATTCGACTTGCAACACATTGAAAAAAAAATACGCCAAATTTCTCATTTTTCATTCGAAATCCATTCATAAATCATTCTTTCGGTTTCATAAATGAGTGCTCATGGGTTGAGTAGTTATGAGGCAAGAGAAACCGGTGTAAACAGTACAATTTTATTGCTAATTTTAGTTCATTCACACCTACTATCTATATTATAGTACAACATATTAATCTTCATCGCTATCGCTGTTGATAACAGCATTAACTTTTTCAACATCGAAGAGTCCTGTAAGGATTTTGTCAGGTCTTACGATTTTCGATAGATATCGAGCATTCGATAGATAATAAATTATCGCAGCAATGTGTGAACAGCATCCAACGGTTCGTTTGCCATTTGGACAATCAAAAACGTAACGGCGAAGTAGTATAGCTAGGCCGGTTCTGGACCAAGGGGAGGTGGAGTGTCAAGAATGGGGAAGCCATGGTGGCGCCACTGTCGAGGGGAGGTCACCCGTGGAGCGACTGGGGGGGGGGGAGTCAGGGTTGTGTGTGTGTGTGTGTGTGTTTGTGTGTGTGCGTGCGTGTGCGTACGTGTCCGTGCGTGCGTGCGTGTGTGTGTGTGTGTGTGTGTGTGTGTGTGTGTGTGTGTGTGCGTGTGCGTGCGTGTGCGTGTGCGTGTGCGTGCGTGTCCGTGCGTATGCGTACGTGACCGTGCGTGCGTGCGTGTCCGTGCGTGTGCGTACGTGTCCGTGCGTGCGTGCGTGCGTGTGCGTGTGCGTGCGTGTCCGTGCGTGTGCGTACGTGTCCGTGCGTGCGTGTGTGTGTGTGTGTGCGTGCGTGCATGGCGGCCTTTCAAAGCCCCCTAATTCATGACATGCAGCTGGTGCCACTCCAAAAGACAATGCCAAGATGTTTCCGCCCCGTCTCAAAGCTCGCCGACACTCGAAACAGGTCCTGACAGGTTTCTCGGAAAAGCGTGCATGCGTGCGTGCGTATGTGACAACCGGGTCGGGCAATTTTCTGTAATATGAAAACGCTAGGCGCCACATGGGTGGTCTTTATTTATGACATGCAGCTGCCCTGCTTCTATCTCGAAGACAATGGCAATTGCATCCGCCCCGTCTTACAAAGCTCGCCGACACTCGAAACACGTCCTGACAGGTTCCTCGGGAAAACTATAGTTTAGGGATCTATCGTCAAGGGCTGTTGGCGCCGATGGACCACTTGAGCGCAGCTCTTGAAAAGTTGAGGTCACCATTCCAAAAGATAATGCCAAGATGTTTGCATGCGTGTCCATTCCTGTCACGAGTCTCGCCAACACTGTAGACAGGTCTCGACAAGTCAGGATTTCTTGGAAAAACTATAAACTTTAGGGATCTATTGCCAAGGGCCGTTGGCGCCGATGGACCACTTGAGCTGCAGGACCCATAAAATCTTTCGACCCGAGACTTCCTGTTTTCGTCTCATGTTCCTCGAGCAATCTGCGCGTTATCGGGAAACTCTGTTTTTTTCCCGAGAGAGGGCCGAACTTTTTTCCCGAAGAGCCTTTTTAATGATCCACTCCGCTCAAAACTGACCGCACTTTGCATGAGGCAGTCAGTCGGTTCACATCGTGGAAGTTTTTTTTTCGTGCTCGTCAACATGGAGCAAATCTTGCGTGACCAAGCCGTGCTTTTACGCTCGTTCGAAGAATTTGCTGCGTGGGAACAGCGATGTGTCGAGTTCATCGAAGGGCTGGAAACGCAGAGTCGGATTAAGCGCCCGCGATTATTAATTGGACATCAACAATCACTAATCGCCCAAATAGCGCGTCTCGAAGGATTGAGGAATTCTGTGCGGAGTCGTTTTGTACACACGGGCGCAGGACATGGTGATCACGGGTTAATCTGGCGCGAGATTGACACGTCCTTTAAGAGTCGAATATTGACCGGTTCCGTCATCAATCGCAGCCACATCGAGCCGAAACACTTTCTTAACGATGCTCGCGCCCTAGTGCTTCAACATGTGCGAAATATTATCAACAAGCACAACAGCATTAAAGTCAATACAGTGTTCAATGGTGAATTCGTGAGTGGCGATAAACAAGCCAATAAAAGTGTCAGCACGCGAAACTGCGAACTATTTAGCACAAGCGATTTGAGCGAGTGGTATGAACGGCGTGTTACGGAACCCACTTTAACCTTACTCGACGAATTTCAAGAACGTGATAGTGGCTGGACTCCGCAGAAAATACTTAACCTCGCGATAAATGTCAATAAGTATAATCCGATGCGTGCTGGGTGCTCCATATCATTGCCGCGGGAAATAATGTTGAAGAAGGCTGTGGTTAACGTCAAATCCGACGATAACGCGTGTTTCGCATGGGCAGTTGTCGCTGCTCTACACCCAGCTAAACGACACAGTGACCGTACATCTTCTTATCCTCATTATTCGACAGTACTAGATCTGAAGGATATCGAATTCCCGGTGACGATACATCAAATAAAAAAATTCGAGCTCCAAAACAATATGTCCATCAACGTGTATACCAACACCACGAGAAAGGACATTGTTCCAATACGCGTGAATCAGCAGAAGAAGGAGAAGCATATCAATTTGCTGTACATGCAAGACACTGAGGACGACAATGTGGGGCATTTCGTATGGATCAAGAACCTGTCGAGACTCGTGATGGCGCAACTGAGCAAAAAGGAGCATAAAAAATATATATGCGATCGGTGTGTGAATTTAGCATTATTAATACGCAATTATATATCTACTGAAGGAGAAAATTGAACGAAAAAAAAAAAAAAAAAAAAAATCTTGTTTGTTTTGCAGATGTCTGCATTACTTTGGTTCCGAGGAAAAATTGCAATCACACGAGGTCGATTGTGGGGCGATAAACGATTGTGCAATTCGACTACCAAACGACACCAATAAGTGGCTCCAGTTCAGCAACTTTAGCCGGAAAGAGCGACATCCATTCATCGTGTATGCCGATTTGGAGTGTGTGTTGGCAAAGACCGACGGGGAGAACCAAGCGAAAGACTTGTGTCAACACCATGAAGTGTTTAGTATCGGATACTACGTATGCTGTGCATATGATGATTCATTATCTTCGTATCACTCGCGTCGCAGTGCTGATTGCGTATCGTGGTTTGTCGAAGAACTAAAACATCTAGCATTGCGGCTAAAAGAAATTTTCTGCGACAATGTCCCAATGATTTATCTGACACCGAGCGAGTGGGCTAATTTTCGAGCAGCGACTCAATGTCACATATGTAAGAAACCATTTGCGCAAGAAGATGTGCGCGTTCGAGGTCATTGCCATCTGACTGGACGCTATAGAGGCCCTGCCCATTCCAACTGCAACCTCAATTATAAGCAGTCATTCTTCATTCCAGTAGTTTTTCACAATTTGTCGGGTTACGATGCACATTTTGTCATCAAGGAAGTAGCCACAGCGTTCGAAGGAAAGACCGATGTGCTTCCAATCACAAAGGAGAAATACATCTCCTTCACGAAGCATGTTGAAATTACAGACGATTCAAAACACAAGATCCAATTGCGCTTCATCGACTCATACAAATTCCTCAACACGAGTCTCGACAAACTAGCCTCATTTTTGAGCGAGGACAAACTTAAAATTTTACGCACACAATTCCCAACTCTCTCGACGGACACTTTCAATTTGCTGACGCGAAAAGGGGTCTTTCCTTATGAATATATTGACGACGTGACCAAGCTAGACAACACTTGCCTTCCACCACGTGACGCATTTTACAGTTCCCTGACAGATGCCACAGTATCCGAGAGCGAGTTCACACATGCTGATAAAATTTGGGAGCGGTTCTCCATTCGAACGCTCGGTGACTATAGCGATTTATACTTGAAGACAGATGTCTTGTTATTAGCCGATATTTTCGAAAACTTTCGAAATACGTGCATTGAGAGCTATGGCCTAGATCCCGCGTATTACTATACACTGCCCGGGTATACCTGGGATGCAATGCTAAAACACTCGAATGTCAAGTTTGAATTACTAACTGACATCGACATGGTTTTATTCGTTGAGCGGGGCATACGCGGTGGTCTCAGTCAATGCTCAAACCGATATGCACATGCTAATAACAAGTACATGGAGTCGTTTGATCCATCGAAAGCATCATCATACTTGATGTATTTTGACGTCAACAATCTGTATGGGTGGGCAATGTGTCAACCTTTGCCATACGCAGATTTTCGATGGGTCAACGACGTGTCCAAGTTTGATCCATCTTCCATCGCGCTAGATTCACCAACAGGCTACATCCTTGAAGTCGACTTGAAATATCCGCAATCTCTACATGATGTGCACAAAGACCTGCCGTTTTGTCCAATACATGAAAAGCCGCCGGGTAAGCAGGGGGAAAAGCTGTTAGCAACCGTCTGTGATAAAAAACGCTACATCATTCACTATCGAAATTTACAGCAATGCTTACGTCATGGACTTTGCCTCACGAAAATCCATAGAGTCCTACAATTCACACAATCCCCATGGCTACGTTCATATATTGAGTTAAATACGCAGTTTCGAACGCTAGCCAAAAATGATTTTGAAAAGAATTTATTCAAGTTAATGAACAATGCGGTGTTTGGCAAAACGATGGAGAATGTGCGCAATCATGTGGATGTAAAGCTTTTAACAAAATGGGAGGGTAGGTATGGTGCAGAGGCAATGATTTCGAAGCCAAACTTCCACAGCCGAAGTGTTTTTTCGGAAAACCTCATTGCCGTGGAATTGCGCAATCTCGAGGTGAAATTCAACAAGCCAATATATGTGGGTATGTGCATACTCGACATATCCAAAACATGCCTGTATGGATTTCATCACGAGTATATGGTACCTCTGTATCGGGATAAGTGTAAAATCATGTATACCGATACGGATAGTCTCATATATGACATTGAGAGCGATGATATGTACATGGACATGAAGCGCGACATTGTAAAATTCGATACGAGCGACTATCCGGTGGACAATAGGTATGATATGCCGCTTGTCAACAAGAAGGTACCCGGTCTCATGAAAGACGAATGCAATGGTGCAATTATGACCGAGTTCATTGGACTTCGATCGAAAATGTATGCGACACGTGTTGAGGGTAAGAAAGAGACGAAAAAAGTTAAAGGTGTCAAGAGTAGCGTTGTGGCTAGGACAATAACATTCAACGATTATGCCCGATGCTTGAAGGAAGACATTGAAATGAGCCGTAGTCAAACGTGCATTCGATCAAAGTTGCACAATGTCTACACCATTCGTGAGACGAAAATCGCTCTGAGTCCTCATGATGATAAGCGGTATATCATACCTGGGACCTCTGAGACCCTACCATGGGGGCATTACAGCATACCGTTGTAAAAAAAAACTATCATGTATATAAACGCGATGTAAAATTGTGTACATTTTTGTAAATCCTTGATGTATAAAACTTGTGAAAATTATGTGTGTGTTTTTGTAAATATTAACTCGATGTAAAACTTGTTAAAATTATGTTAGTTGTTGTAAATATTTAATTGTGCAAGGACGAATTTATTATTTTCTGTAAATAAAGAAACGGACTTTTTATAATCCCATGTGTTGATTCACTCTATCCATCTCCTCGTACCCACGTTCCACGAAAAAGGGATTATCGACGGGGGAAAAACGCAAGCCTGTTGTGGAGTCGGTTGGAAGCCTTTGGGTTTGTCGACGTCCAAGACACGTTCGAACACGTTCAAGAGTCTCTCAACGACATTCATAAAATGTTTGACAACATTCATGAGGGGCTTGAAGACTCGTAAGAGAGAGAGACGTTCAAAGACATTCGCAAGGCGTTCGAAGAGTTTCAAAAGACTTTCTACGACGTTCATGAGACGTTTGAAGATGTCCGTGAGACGTTAAAGAGACTTTCGAAAACGGTCATAAGACGTTTGAAGGCATTCACAAGAGGATCGAAGACGTTTAAGAGACTTTCAAAGACATTCGCGAGGGGTTTGAAGACGTCCAAGAAACTTTCGAATACGTTCAAGAGATTTTCGACCACATTCATAATACGTTTGAAGACATTCATGAGGGATACGAATACGCTCAAGAGACTTCCAAAGATATTCACGAGGGCTTTGTCGACATCCAAGACACTTTCGAACACGTTCAAGAGACTTTCAACGACATTCATAATACATTTGACGACATTCAATGAGGGGCTTGAAGACTCTTACGATAGACTTTCAAAGACATTCGCGAGGGGTTCGAAGAGTTTCAAGAGACTTTCTACGTCGCTCATGAATTTGGCTGGAATTGTTTGGGTTTGTTTGGGATTTTCACCCAAACAAACCCAAACAATTCCAGCCAAACTCAAATGTCATGAAAATCTTCGGTTTATGGATGCCGTCGAAGATCACATTATAATCTCGAAGACCTCTTGAGCGTCTTCAAACCTCTTGTGCATATCTTTGAAAGTCTCTTAAGCGTCTTCGAACTCCTCACGAATGTCTTCAAACGTTTTATGAATGTTGTCGAAGGTCTCGTGAATGTTTTCGATAGTGTCTTGGATGTCGCCAAACCCCTTGTGAATGCCTTGAAAGTCTCTCTTAAGCGTCTTCGAACCCCTCATGAATGTCGTCATGCGTATTATGAATGCCGTTGGAAGTCTCCTGAACGTGTTCGCACGTTTCTTGGACGTCAACAATCCCCTCGTGGATATCTTTGAAAGCCTCTAAAGCGTCTTAGAATCCCGCATGTATATCTTCGAACCTATTATAAATGTCGTCGAAAGTCTCGTGAACGTTTTCGAAAGTCTCTTGAACGTCACACGAACATCTTCAAATGTCTCATGAGCAACGTAGAAAGTCTCTTGAAACTCTTCGAACCCCTCGCGAATGTCTTTGAAAGTCTATCTTAAGAGTCTTCAAGCCCCTCATTGAATGTCGTCAAACGTATTATGAATGTCGTTGAAAGTCTCTTGAACGTGTTCGAAAGTGTCTTGGATGTCGACATACCCCTCATGAATATCTTTGGAAGTCTCTTGAGCGTTTTCGTATCTCCCATGAATGTCTTCAAACGTATTATGTATGTCGTCGAAAGTCTTGTGAACGTCTTCGAAAGAATCTTAAACGTCTCACAAACGTCTCACAAACCTCTTCAAACGTCTCATGAACGTCGGCGAAAGTCTCTTGAACGTACTCAAAAGTTTCGTGCATGTCTTGAAGCCCCTCGTGAATGTCTTTGAAAGTCTCTCAAAAGTCTCCGAACCCCTCATCGATGTCTTCAAACGTATTATGAATATCGTCAAAGATCTCTTGAATGTCTTCGAAAGTCTCCGAACGTCTTCGAATCCCTCATGAATGTCGTCAAACGTCATATGATTGTTTTCGAAAGTCTCTTGACCGTCTCACGAACATCTTCAACCGTCTCATGGACGTCGTAGAAAGTCTCCTGAAACTCTTCGAACCCCTCGTGAATTTGTTTGAAAGTCTATCTTAAGAGTCTTCAAGCCCCTCATTGAATGTCGTCAAATGTATTATGAATGTCGTTGAAAGTCTCTTGAACGTGTTCGAAAGTGTCTTGGATGTCGACAAAGCCCTCGTGAATATCTTTGGAAGTCTCTTGAGCGTATTCGTATCCCTCATGAATGTCTTCAAACGTATTATGAATGTGGTCGAAAATCTCTTGAACGTATTCGAAAGTTTCTTGGACGTCTTCAAACCCCTCGCGAATGTCTTTGAAAGTCTCTTAAACGTCTTCGATCCTCTTGTGAATGCCTTCAAACGTCTTATGACCGTTTTCGAAAGTCTCTTTAACGTCTCACGGACATCTTCAAACGTCTCATGAACGTCGTAGAAAGTCTTTTGAAACTCTTCGAACGCCTTGCGAATGTCTTTGAACGTCTCTCTCTCTTACGAGTCTTCAAGCCCCTCATGAATGTTGTCAAACATTTTATGAATGTCGTTGAGAGACTATTGAACGTGTTCGAACGTGTCTTGGACGTCGACAAACCCAAAGGCTTCCAACCGACTCCACAACAGGCTTGCGTTTTTCCCCCGTCGATAATCCCTTTTTCGTGGAACGTGGGTACGAGGAGATGGATAGAGTGAATAAACACATGGGATTATAAAAAGTCCGTTTCTTTATTTACAGAAAATAATAAATTCGTCCTTGCACAATTAAATATTTACAACAACTAACATAATTTTAACAAGTTTTACATCGAGTTAATATTTACAAAAACACACACATAATTTTCACAAGTTTTATACATCAAGGATTTACAAATATGTACACAATTTTACATCGCGTTTATATACATGATAGTTTTTTTTTACAACGGTATGCTGTAATGCCCCCATGGTAGGGTCTCAGAGGTCCCAGGTATGATATACCGCTTATCATCATGAGGACTCAGAGCGATTTTCATCTCACGAATGGTGTAGACATTGTGCAACTTTGATCGAATGCACGTTTGACTACGGCTCATTTCAATGTCTTCCTTCAACCATCGGGCATAATCGTTGAATGTGATTGTCCTAGCCACAACGCTACTCTTGACACCTTTAACTTTTTTCGTCTCCTTCTTACCCTCAACACGTGTCGCATACATTTTCGATCGAAGTCCAATGAACTCGGTCATAATTGCACCATTGCATTCGTCTTTCATGAGACCGGGTACCTTCTTGTTGACAAGCGGCATATCATACCTATTGTCCACCGGATAGTCGCTCGTATCGAATTTTACAATGTCGCGCTTCATGTCCATGTACATATCATCGCTCTCAATGTCATATATGAGACTATCCGTATCGGTATACATGATTTTACACTTATCCCGATACAGAGGTACCATATACTCGTGATGAAATCCATACAGGCATGTTTTGGATATGTCGAGTATGCACATACCCACATATATTGGCTTGTTGAATTTCACCTCGAGATTGCGCAATTCCACGGCAATGAGGTTTTCCGAAAAAACACTTCGGCTGTGGAAGTTTGGCTTCGAAATCATTGCCTCTGCACCATATCTACCCTCCCATTTTGTTAAAAGCTTTACATCCACATGATTGCGCACATTCTCCATCGTTTTGCCAAACACCGCATTGTTCATTAACTTGAATAAATTCTTTTCAAAATCATTTTTGGCTAGCGTTCGAAACTGCGTATTTAACTCAATATATGAACGTAGCCATGGGGATTGTGTGAATTGTAGGACTCTATGGATTTTCGTGAGGCAAAGTCCATGACGTAAGCATTGCTGTAAATTTCGATAGTGAATGATGTAGCGTTTTTTATCACAGACGGTTGCTAACAGCTTTTCCCCCTGCTTACCCGGCGGCTTTTCATGTATTGGACAAAACGGCAGGTCTTTGTGCACATCATGTAGAGATTGCGGATATTTCAAGTCGACTTCAAGGATGTAGCCTGTTGGTGAATCTAGCGCGATGGAAGATGGATCAAACTTGGACACGTCGTTGACCCATCGAAAATCTGCGTATGGCAAAGGTTGACACATTGCCCACCCATACAGATTGTTGACGTCAAAATACATCAAGTATGATGATGCTTTCGATGGATCAAACGACTCCATGTACTTGTTATTAGCATGTGCATATCGGTTTGAGCATTGACTGAGACCACCGCGTATACCCCGCTCAACGAATAAAACCATGTCGATGTCAGTTAGTAATTCAAACTTGACATTCGAGTGTTTTAGCATTGCATCCCAGGTATACCCGGGCAGTGTATAGTAATACGCGGGATCTAGGCCATAGCTCTCAATGCACGTATTTCGAAAGTTTTCGAAAATATCGGCTAATAACAAGACATCTGTCTTCAAGTATAAATCGCTATAGTCACCGAGCGTTCGAATGGAGAACCGCTCCCAAATTTTCTCAGCATGTGTGAACTCGCTCTCGGATACTGTGGCATCTGTCAGGGAACTGTAAAATGCGTCACGTGGTGGAAGGCAAGTGTTGTCTAGCTTGGTCACGTCGTCAATATATTCATAAGGAAAGACCCCTTTTCGCGTCAGCAAATTGAAAGTGTCCGTCGAGAGAGTTGGGAATTGTGTGCGTAAAATTTTAAGTTTGTCCTCGCTCAAAAATGAGGCTAGTTTGTCGAGACTCGTGTTGAGGAATTTGTATGAGTCGATGAAGCGCAATTGGATCTTGTGTTTTGAATCATCTGTAATTTCAACATGCTTCGTGAAGGAGATGTATTTCTCCTTTGTGATTGGAAGCACATCGGTCTTTCCTTCGAACGCTGTGGCTACTTCCTTGATGACAAAATGTGCATCGTAAGCCGACAAATTGTGAAAAACTACTGGAATGAAGAATGACTGCTTATAATTGAGGTTGCAGTTGGAATGGGCAGGGCCTCTATAGCGTCCAGTCAGATGGCAATGACCTCGAACGCGCACATCTTCTTGCGCAAATGGTTTCTTACATATGTGACATTGAGTCGCTGCTCGAAAATTAGCCCACTCGCTCGGTGTCAGATAAATCATTGGGACATTGTCGCAGAAAATTTCTTTTAGCCGCAATGCTAGATGTTTTAGTTCTTCGACAAACCACGATACGCAATCAGCACTGCGACGCGAGTGATACGAAGATAATGAATCATCATATGCACAGCATACGTAGTATCCGATACTAAACACTTCATGGTGTTGACACAAGTCTTTCGCTTGGTTCTCCCCGTCGGTCTTTGCCAACACACACTCCAAATCGGCATACACGATGAATGGATGTCGCTCTTTCCGGCTAAAGTTGCTGAACTGGAGCCACTTATTGGTGTCGTTTGGTAGTCGAATTGCACAATCGTTTATCGCCCCACAATCGACCTCGTGTGATTGCAATTTTTCCTCGGAACCAAAGTAATGCAGACATCTGCAAAACAAACAAGATTTTTTTTTTTTTTTTTTTTTCGTTCAATTTTCTCCTTCAGTAGATATATAATTGCGTATTAATAATGCTAAATTCACACACCGATCGCATATATATTTTTTATGCTCCTTTTTGCTCAGTTGCGCCATCACGAGTCTCGACAGGTTCTTGATCCATACGAAATGCCCCACATTGTCGTCCTCAGTGTCTTGCATGTACAGCAAATTGATATACTTCTCCTTCTTCTGCTGATTCACGCGTATTGGAACAATGTCCTTTCTCGTGGTGTTGGTATACACGTTGATGGACATATTGTTTTGGAGCTCGAATTTTTTTATTTGATGTATCGTCACCGGGAATTCGATATCCTTCAGATCTAGTACTGTCGAATAATGAGGATAAGAAGATGTACGGTCACTGTGTCGTTTAGCTGGGTGTAGAGCAGCGACAACTGCCCATGCGAAACACGCGTTATCGTCGGATTTGACGTTAACCACAGCCTTCTTCAACATTATTTCCCGCGGCAATGATATGGAGCACCCAGCACGCATCGGATTATACTTATTGACATTTATCGCGAGGTTAAGTATTTTCTGCGGAGTCCAGCCACTATCACGTTCTTGAAATTCGTCGAGTAAGGTTAAAGTGGGTTCCGTAACACGCCGTTCATACCACTCGCTCAAATCGCTTGTGCTAAATAGTTCGCAGTTTCGCGTGCTGACACTTTTATTGGCTTGTTTATCGCCACTCACGAATTCACCATTGAACACTGTATTGACTTTAATGCTGTTGTGCTTGTTGATAATATTTCGCACATGTTGAAGCACTAGGGCGCGAGCATCGTTAAGAAAGTGTTTCGGCTCGATGTGGCTGCGATTGATGACGGAACCGGTCAATATTCGACTCTTAAAGGACGTGTCAATCTCGCGCCAGATTAACCCGTGATCACCATGTCCTGCGCCCGTGTGTACAAAACGACTCCGCACAGAATTCCTCAATCCTTCGAGACGCGCTATTTGGGCGATTAGTGATTGTTGATGTCCAATTAATAATCGCGGGCGCTTAATCCGACTCTGCGTTTCCAGCCCTTCGATGAACTCGACACATCGCTGTTCCCACGCAGCAAATTCTTCGAACGAGCGTAAAAGCACGGCTTGGTCACGCAAGATTTGCTCCATGTTGACGAGCACGAAAAAAAAACTTCCACGATGTGAACCGACTGACTGCCTCATGCAAAGTGCGGTCAGTTTTGAGCGGAGTGGATCATTAAAAAGGCTCTTCGGGAAAAAAGTTCGGCCCTCTCTCGGGAAAAAAACAGAGTTTCCCGATAACGCGCAGATTGCTCGAGGAACATGAGACGAAAACAGGAAGTCTCGGGTCGAAAGATTTTATGGGTCCTGCAGCTCAAGTGGTCCATCGGCGCCAACGGCCCTTGGCAATAGATCCCTAAAGTTTATAGTTTTTCCAAGAAATCCTGACTTGTCGAGACCTGTCTACAGTGTTGGCGAGACTCGTGACAGGAATGGACACGCATGCAAACATCTTGGCATTATCTTTTGGAATGGTGACCTCAACTTTTCAAGAGCTGCGCTCAAGTGGTCCATCGGCGCCAACAGCCCTTGACGATAGATCCCTAAACTATAGTTTTCCCGAGGAACCTGTCAGGACGTGTTTCGAGTGTCGGCGAGCTTTGTAAGACGGGGCGGATGCAATTGCCATTGTCTTCGAGATAGAAGCAGGGCAGCTGCATGTCATAAATAAAGACCACCCATGTGGCGCCTAGCGTTTTCATATTACAGAAAATTTCCCGACCCGGTTGTCACATACGCACGCACGCATGCACGCTTTTCCGAGAAACCTGTCAGGACCTGTTTCGAGTGTCGGCGAGCTTTGAGACGGGGCGGAAACATCTTGGCATTGTCTTTTGGAGTGGCACCAGCTGCATGTCATGAATTAGGGGGCTTTGAAAGGCCGCCATGCACGCACGCACACACACACACACACGCACGCACGGACACGTACGCACACGCACGGACACGTACGCACACGCACGGACACGCACGCACACGCACACACGCACGCACGGACACGTACGCACACGCACGGACACGCACGCACACGCACGCACACGCACACACACACACACACACACACACACACACACACACACACACACACTCACACACACGCACGCACGCACGGACACGTACGCACACGCACACGCACGCGCACGCACACACACACACACACACACACACACACACACACACACACAACCCTGACCCCCCCCCCCAGTCGCTCCACGGGGCGACCTCCCCTCGACAGTGGCGCCACCATGGCTTCCCCATTCTTGACACACCACCTCCCCTTGGTCCAGAACCGGCCTAGCTATACTACTCGGCGAATTTGGGAAGAGCCTTGGGAATCACGAGTGTAATCAATATAACATTTATACGTTTTGCTATTGATGTGCATCGACCTGACGAGAACTTGAATGATTGCGTGATTCGCATCTTCTAATCTCTTCAAATAATTGAGTACAATGTTTCCATCCTCGTCCATCATTTCAGCAAGGTAAGATACTGCTTGAGATAGCTGGTATGAACCAGTAAAGAGTATCTTCAATTCCTTTTCGGTCACCTCCGGGAAATCAAGCAAATTAGCTGATGTTAATAGTTGCAGTTGCGTTTTTTGACGATTGTAACGCTCCAACTCTCTGCCTCTTCTGCAAGTGAATCATCAGTATTGCGCCTGGACTTCATCTGCTCAATGATCTCATCCCTAATGCCAACATCGGAGTTCAATATCTCTCTAAAGGTATTATTGAGATAGCAAGCAATCCTGAAGAGTGATCGAACAGTTGGGAGGAGTTTATTATCTAAATCTTATATTTCTGGCCAAGGTTGCCATGAATTGCTTCGACCACCCGACGAACTTTTGTAACCCATCGACAGTTGTTTGGCTCTTCAGTTGTGAGCTGAGCACGCTGTCCTTTTAATGCTGGCATAAATACAATAAACTTTCGATCTTCCAATTGATGCACCATATCTCTGAATCCTCGATCAAATATACAAATGTCACCTGGTTTCATTATTCGTTGGAGTCCATTCCGATTGTCTAGCACTATTTTCATTATTTCAGCATCGTTTTGAGTGGCCTCCATCTCAACAACGTACAGATTCGTCTTGCAGATAGTGAAAGGTTTACATAATGGTACCGTCTTCGGGCCAGTATAAGATTTCGGTTGATAGATATTGTTCGGACTCTTCTGATGCCGAATGTAAGTTCCATCGAATATCAGCACTAATTGGTCCTCGAGCTCATTCGGGTTTTTAACTGTGTCCGAAGTCTGATGTTGTACAAAATCGTGTCTTGATTTGGTAACATATTCGAAACCCTCTGGTAAAATATCTTTCTCCAAAGAGTTCACGACTTGTGCACAATAATCTGAAACTTGCTGTTCACGATCAAGCCCAAGTACAGATGGAATAATACTATACAAATTCCCAGTCCCCATTTTGAAGAGGAACACGACCAATGCTTGAAAATTGTTACGGGTTTTGGAATTTCCCAGTGATTTCATTTTCCCACATAGCTCATTTAGATTTTTGAAATTAAGACCAGACAATGCTTCCAGACGTTGATCAGATGGAGTACCATCCCCAATGTGTTGCTTTAATTCGTGACCATTCGACAAATCATTCAGGAAAAACGTCAAGCCTTGTACTTAAAACATACTGTTACCAGCATGTATTTACAGCGCTGCTGGATCATCAGCATAGAATTTGTCTTTTATCAGATGAATTGAGCAACAACGATTTCCTTTAAATGCTTGCAATCGAGCTTGAGATGGGAAGTGAAAATTGGTGATGACGAGCAACAAAGAAAGCTACATTTGTGAGTTGACACTACCCGTGGAAAGGGCATTTCTATCAATTCGACATTAATAGGCTCGTGTGCAACTAATGATGGGTCATCAGTAGACGATTGTGAAGGAGTGATTGTGGAACTTTGTGAAGATATCACTGTAGCTGATTGTTGTGAAAAATCCTTTTGAGATGAGTGTAAAGAAAGTGAAGATTTCTACGTTGGTAATTCATAAAAGACATCATGATCAACGTGTGGCACACAACTTCGGCGAGATCCACCAAACTCTGTTGACTGTTCTGATCCTAATTGTCTTGAACCAGATGTCGGTGATGATTTGGTGCTATTTTCATACACTTGTCCACTTCTGCTATATGGAATCAACCTGCAATTATTACAGAGAATATCACCGAGATTTAAGGCAGAACACCACTGTGACCCACTGTTTTTTTGCCATTTTTTAAGAATTTTTTTTTGTGGGAAAAAAACGATATTCGAAAAAAATTTTTTTGTTTTGTTCCTTGTTTATTGAAGATACATAAAAAAAAAAATTTCAAATTTTTCACGCCCCATGGTGACGCTGGGGAAGCTCCCGCGTCAGGTACTGTTGCCTCTGCAGTGGTTAGCGGCACGCAGCAGAACTCTCTTCAAAGTCGATCTGAAAAAAAATACCGAAAGTTTTCGTTAATGATATGATATTTTGAAGAGAAGTACACAGGGATTTGAAAAAATATTGATTTTTAAAAAATAGGCACGCTTTTGAAATTAAAGGACAATTTTCGAGCAAAATTTCTCGTCGAAAATAGGCAATAACTGTTTTTATTATTGAGATATCGAAAAAATCCTATGTACTTCTTTAGATAATCTAGTTTTATTGATGCAGTCCAAATTTGAAATCGATCGGATAAAAATTGCTCGAGTTCTGCTTCGTGCCGCACTCAAAAAAGTGGTTTTGAGAAAAACGTGTTCAAAGTTTTAGGTTTGTTAATTTATGCGATAAATTGGAAAAAAAATGTTTACCTTTAATCAGCGATGCCGGCACCATATAGCTGGCCTTCAAGAAGCAAATCATTGTCCCTAGCATCTTTTCTTGAACTTGTAGAGGCTCTTCTTGCCTCTTTTGCAGCTTCTGTGAGCGAGCGCTCCGCCAGCTCGATCCGCGCTGCGTCGGTTTCAACGCAAAAATTGAAACAATTTGGGCCGATAGTTATCCCCAACGTCTCCAAAACTTCCGTGAGGCTTCTCAGGCCATCATTGAATAATAATACCGCGATATCAGCTGCAATATCGACGATTTTTTTGCTCCCGGACTGACACTTGGGGGCTATTGTCCAAAATAATTTGTTGTAGCTTTCGTTGTTTTTTTGCGTGAAGCCGCCAAAACAACGCTGTAGCAAATCGTCTCTGCTCAAATTTTCGAAGACTGGCGTAATTACCTCCAATACTTCCTCAGGAAGAGGCGGCTTATGGCGATATTCAGAAATATTACCGCTTGCGACCGCTCGCTGCCACGAACACCACGACTCGGCTCCCTCTGGGCAATCGTCATGATGTGACTCACTATCTATGGGTATTTTATGTTTGATAGCTGCCCAAATTGCCTTCCTCATTTTTTCAACATCATCGCTGTTCCTCCGAATAGCCAAGCCGTAATATGTGCTCAACTCGTCAATCAATTTTCCGGTGAGCTTTCCTCTGCCAGACAATCCTTTTTGTTTTTTCACGATTTCGTGGAGGCGCGTCCCCATACATTTTTGGACATGATAGACAAAAGAATACCTGGCAAAGACCCGCAGGACCTGGGAAAGGCCCGGTATACCTGCCGACCCTGAGGCGCGCAGCTGCGCGGGACCCCGAGCGTCACGGAGCGCTGCACCGCTCCACAAAATATTAAATATGGCCGAAAATAATTATTTTTTCGACCTGGGTCTAACGGCATCTTAATCTTAAATGTATTTTAGATTTTTCTAGATGGTTTTCAAAAAATCGATTTTTCGGAGCCGTCACAGTGGTGTTGTCCGTTAAGACCTTGCCTATTCTTGCAGAGAATTGTAAACATTCAGTATTATCCTTCATTCTCTTTCGCTGCCCCTTCAATGCTCTAAGCATACGAAAACAATATGCACATCTCGTGGGATCTGTTGTCGAATCCGAACTTGCTTGCGGCGTTGACATGGTATGTCCTTGATGTGTATGCGTATCGTCGATAAATTGTTCTAAAACCGACAACTTGAAATCATTAACATTAACATGTTTTACCGTGAAACCTAGCTTGATGATGAAAAGTACATTGATGAAATTGTTACCAGTAGCACGACGATTTTTGTTTAATTCTTCGTCTCCAGTATTGTATAGGATAGATGGAAATTCATCCGTTCGATTACGGCATGTTGTCAATTTAATTGGATGGGATGTTCACAACTGTCACGAAAGAGAAATAAACAAATAAGTAGGAAACTAGGGTTGGACTCTGTAGTATCTAGATCGATTGCGGAGTTCAATTTAGTTCGTTGCATCCACACTAGTGGCGACACTTGAACTGTGCGGTTTTACCGACAGCTGAGATGAGTATGTCTACGTGAACTTTTGGTCAAGCTAATGAGCTGAAATATTCAGATCCGCGTAAACTGTCAAACAACAGTAAGAGGGTAGGTTTACGCAAGCCGCAATTCTGTAACGCTGCGCTGTTACCTTACTACTGTAGAAAAAAACTCGCGTAAACGCCGTCTGTTCATTTTTCATGTTACTATGCATGTGTGTTTGACCTTTTACGTGACTAGAATATTTTAGCGTAACGTGAGCAGATGTCCGCATAAACATACTCAATGATTTCTCATCGACATGTTATTAAATGACGTCGAAAATTAAAAAAATATCATAAATCAGCGTATAAAATCCGATTGTTTACATCTGTTTGTTATGTCTCACAACTACTCTAGCCATGATCACCCATTACCTAAACCCAAAGAATGATGTATGTATGGATATCCAATGAAAAATAAGAAACTTTATCGTTTTTATTTTTTTTCAATATGTTGCAGGTTGATTTTTGAGATCTTTTTTTCTGAAATGTAGGGAAAGAAGAGTAAAATCATTCCAATTTTTGTCATAGGAGTAGAAAAATCTCTTCGCTACAAAATAATGCTTTTAAAGGAAGGTTCGATGATTAAAAATAGAGTTTAGCATTTTAAAAAACGAAACAAAAATTTCCCATCAACGTTGCCATGTTTCTAATTATTCAGAATTTATTCAGATTTTTCTGTTGCGTCTTGGTATTCGAAAACTGCATAAATCGATAAAACAGGTTTTTCAGCATGAAGACGCCTCGGCATCTATGTAGTGTTACATCCGTATGTTATTTTTCCATAATTTTCCTTCACATTCCCTCTAATCGATTTTCACAAACGTTGTATCGATTTAAGTCCTGCAGAATTGAACTCATTTGAACTTTATATTGCAAGGCCATGCATTCTCCGAACATACGACACCTCGCATTGAGAAATCAAAATTGATCCGCTTAGTTTCAACCCCGATATCTGCACCATGCGAAGCGAATGAACTTCAATGAGGACTCGGAAAAAGCTACAGCTGCTCAGCCTATACGGATTTCTAATTTCGTCACTTAGAGGCAAGCAAAATTGCTGATTGGTACCAAAATTTAGAGGCAACCCACCATCGAGTTGCAATAATTTACGTTAGTCTCTCGCGAATCTTAGGACTGAGCGGAGCTCAACAGAGGCCGAGGCTCTCTGTATCCTGAGCCTTTTTGTGAGCCCTTAGAAGTTAGTTCCGAGTACGCGTCTTCGATTCTTAGCGATCAAGCATCACTACCCGAGGGTTAAGTGAGGCACTGAGGTACAGCGTCTCATCACGCTTGGCAGGCTAAAAAGAACTCATTACTGTGTAGAAATAATTATTCGTTCATCCAATCGCTCAAATAATAAACCCCAACTCGTAATTTGCGTACGTGAGTGTCATACTATTGCATTGTCTTTGAGGAGACCCGAACGTCCAGCGTCAGCACGGTATCAAATTACAAGCTCATCAAATCGTAAGCTCAATCACCCGTGTTTAATGTGAGAATTTCCAACTTTGTCAAACCGATTTAACCAATGAAAGGAAACTGTGAGAATAAGCTAAATTGTCAATAATAATTATCTGCATCAAAATTGTAACCTCCCTTTCCACTTCTCAAACCTTGATAACGAAATATATACATATATTTCGAAAGAGCATACTTGTCTCTTTATTCAATTGGCCCAAGACCCTTATATTATCCGACTAGATAGGTGCGCCAAGCGCTTTAATAGCTAACTCGAAAAATACTGGGTGTCCAATAGGAAGTTGCTGAAACTAATCGACTGTCATTTTAAAACACGTGCCCAGACTCAGAAAAGCCAAATTACTTTAAATAGAGGAAACTCTGCAGTTTTAAACGCACACAAATAAAACCAAGTCAACTATTTGTTATGTCAATTTATTACATGTTGTAAAAATAACGAAAAAGTACAGTGATTAATGATAGATATTTTCGAAGTGCGAACCGTTAGATTGTGCACAAAAATCAATTCTCATTTGAAAACTGTGAAAAACTGTGTCCAACATATCGTTTATAATGCCGCGAACCACTTCCTGGATGGCCGCGATCAGTTCTTCTACTGTGCTGGGGTTTTTAGCGTAACAATGATCTTTAATGTAACCCCACAAGAAAAAAATCACAAGGGTTCAGGCCCGGTGAGTATGGAGGCCATTCTAGTCCGCCTTGAGCAAATTTAGGGTACCCCAGACCGATTACTCGAGTCCCAAATAGGCGATAAATAGCTTCAAACACCTCATGAGTACGGTGCGGCGTCGCTCCATTTTGCATGAAGTAAACATTTTTAACCAGTCCCCTCTTTTTTGCATAAGGGAAGAATTTCGTTTCCAAAAGCTGTTTGTAACTCTTTCCTGTTACCGTAGATTCCAAGAATTGCAAATAAATTCCTGTTACTGAAATCGCTGCACATGCCGTTACTTTCTGTGGATGAAGGGACTTCGCTAGCGATATGTTGGGATTTTCCGTTCCCCAAATCTGGTAATATTGCTTGTTTACGTACCCATTCATTCAAAAATGTATGGAATAAATAATCAGTTATAAATAACTGGAATAAATAATCAGTTTCTCATTACGTTCTTCGGCTTCAAACATTCCCGTAATAGTGTTACAAAATTCGATGCGTTTCGTCATGGCATGTTCAGTTAACAATTCATGAGTGCTTATTATATACGGATGAGACTTTAAAAAATATTTCAAAATGTTGTGTAATGATAACTTGGTTATTTTTAATGCTTGAGCAGCTTTCCGAATCGAATCATTTGGATTTTGTTTGAAATAATTCTCAACTTCGTTCATCTTCTCTGGTGTAGTCACCGTAACAGATGGAAGTTATCGATTATCCTACAAAAATTAACGTAAAATTACTTCAATGCAGTTTAATTGAATTGAAACACAAGTTGTGTGATAGATGAATATGAATAAATATTAAATTCTTACCTTTTCAGAGTGTTTTCGCTGGCAACTCTATGAGTTCCAAACTTAGTACGAAACCCTCTATACCCATTACTATAAATTTTTCCCCTCGAGAAGAAGCACTCAATAAGATATACTTTTTCTTCCGTGGTGAGATCACTCATTTTGACGCGCGCGTACTTGCTTCAACCACGGCTGGAATAAAACTGCGGGGCCTCAGGTATGCGCCTTAGAAAAAGGGATCCCTATTGAATCCATAGAGGGAAGAGACACTTATTTAGTTTTAGCAACTTCCTATTAGAAACCCTGTATATTGAGATAGATTGGAAGACTCCGACTCTAGAGTCATTCCAAAATAAAGCTCCGCCTGCTCGGTAATACGAGGGAGCATAACAGTAGAAAGAGGACCCTAACCAAAGGGTCGAACCGTAACGTAAACATCGTTTATTTCCATCGTCAACCTTGGGAATACTCTATTGGCCGGACCGAAGCCGAATCTTCAAAATAGCGATTTTTCATCAACACGGCCGCACACACCTCTGACTCATTTTATAACAGTAGAAAACTGTAATGTTGAACAAAATTGTTTTTTTAGGTTAGGAACTTTGGAAAAAAATCGGCGCCCCAAGATTCGGAGGGGGCAGATTTATCATTCTTATCCGGCTAGACCCTTTACTTGAGTGCACCGTTGTAAATATTTATCTGACAAGGAAATGTTATAAAGATATTCAAAAAGAACGCTTGCGGGGGCGGCCAGAACGCCAAAGACAAATTAATTTTTCCAAAATAAATTTTGTTTCATTCAAAGCATTCCATTGCGCCACCAATCGACTGCTCAGTCGAAGGAAAAAAATCGTTTCTCGTTGCCTACCACATGGTTCTGGAGTTCTAGCTACTTCTTATCGATAGTTCTGTGGTTAGTAACAATTTTTTCCCGTTAGGAGGCCAACTTCACAATTTACAAAATTTACTTGAGTGTACCGTTGTAAATATTTATCTGACGACGAAATGTTATAAAGACATTTACCAGAACTCTTGCAGGGGCAACCGATCTCCAAAGCAAAATTCATTCTTGCCAAAAAAAATTTGGTTTCACTCCAAGCATTCCATCGCGCCACCAATCTGCTGCTCAGTCAAAGGAAAAAAATCGTTTTTCGTTGCCTGCTACATAGTACGGGAGTCCTTTGTACTTTTTATCGATAGTTCTGTTGTTAGTAGCATTTTTTTCGTTAGGGCGACCAGCTTCACAAAATTCACTCGAGTCTACCGTTATATAATAAATATTTGTCTGATGAGAAAAATTTACAAAGATATTTAACAGAATTCTTTCGGAAGCAACCAGAAATCCGAAAAAAATTATTTAAAAAAAAATTGTTTCACTAAAACACTCACAAGGGTCATCCCTCAGGTGTCCGCCTCCGATTGTGTTGAAACTCATATATGTGATAGAGCATCGAAAACTTTGAGACACGTTTTTTTTTTATCTGCGGAAAAACGGATTTAAGGGGGTAAACCGCCCCTCAAAGAAAGGCGTGTCGAGGGGTGATTTTGCAGTTTCACCCAGAAGCAATGCACCGATCTGAATGAAACAAAAACGAAAATTCTAATGAAAAGCGATGAAAAATTCGCTATGAAAATGTTAAGAAAAAATTGAATTAGGGGGTATGCCACCCCTCAATTTGCCATTTTTCACCCCACACTTAAGAGGGTTGTATGCAAATTAATAAAACAGGTATCATTTTGAAGGAGAATTAAAATTAAAGTTGACGGGTTTTTGCGATTTGGCGGCATAGCAAATTTAAGGCAGTAAATCACCCCTAACATAAATTGGTTCATGACATCGTGTTTTCTGTGTTTAACATGGATCCGCGGATTCAAAATATTCTCCCGCGTTTTTAAATTATTACGTTTTTAAATTTTTACATTTTAAGGGTAAACTACCCCCTCTAATTGATTTTCGTTTGAAGTTTTGCAAAAGGTTTCACGAATTTCGTTAAAACTGCTTTCATTTAATCGGGCATATCAATTTTATGTTTGTGTGTGCAGGCATATTCGTTTTAAGTTTTAGGACCGGTACTTTGGGAGTGGGGACGTGGGGCTACCCCTTACTCATAAGATTCACCTTTTTATATAGTCATAATTATATTTTCGTACCGAAATGTTTCTTCCTCTAATTCAAAAGTTTTGATGAAAGCATCTCCCATGCAAAGATGCAATGCAGTAACAAAAATATATTAACAGCACTATTAATAAAATTCAAATGGTATATATAAATATATTTGGGTTGTTCGTTTTTTTTATCCGCATAAAAAAAAATCATATGCAGATAAATGTTTACGCTTCGATTCTTAAATGCGTCATTATCCAGAATGCTCCCGTTCGGAAATCTTTTATCTCTGTGTATGAAGTTATACGATCAACGAACAGACCGATGTTTATTTGCCTACGTATCAAACTTTCTCGACTAACTGCAATAATTAATTCTTCCAGCGCGAATATTCCTATCTCGTCATGACGCGATAACGATATTTGCGCAAAATTGTTATTCTACGCAGAATTTTTACTCTGCACAAATATTAAACTGCAAGCTATTGTAATCTTGAACTGCAAGATGTTAATCATACATTACCCGATAATGTGTTTACATTTTTGGGTAATGTGTGATTAGCCTCTGGCAGTTCAAGTTGTCAATAGCTTGCAGTTATATCGCTTCCTTTATAAGACGGTTAGCATTCGGATTCTTCTATTTCACGATAAAGTGAGCCACAAACAGTATACAATGTGTTGGAAAATACAAATTTCATCAGCCATGAAAGTAAACCCGGTAAACGTTATCAAACTTCTACTAGCTACATTTGAAGCACTGGATATTTCACAAACGCCGGTTAACAACGCGGAAATTGAACTTGCGGGCAGTTTTGAACAAATTTTGATCAGTTCCATGTAAGACTATAATGGAGTTGAAATGATAGAGGAAGAAGCGCTCGCTTTTCAAGAACCATTTAAACAGTACGGAGCCAATGCTGTAGAAGATACCGTATGGCAAAAGGACACTGGTGATAGTGATTCTGACGCATGTTCCAGTGATGATGAGCTGAACTACGATTACAAAAATAAAGCAGTTCAATACTGGAGGTCTGGTAAAACAAAAAACTATAGCTTCGGAACCGTCCAACAGAAATACGGATCTGTTAAGTCTGAAAGACAATCGAGGCGCTGGGCACACCAGCTGAATAAAGGTGCTACTTATAAAGAAAAGCTAGCGCAAATTTCTGAACATACATTGAAGAATATGAAAACTGCTCTAGATGCTGGTGCCATTATACATGACATTGATAGTCAGAAGTGGGCGCTACAAACCCAAAAGGAGATAGGATTCAATGATGTGCGATTTAAGTCCTCTCATAATTGGCTATGGAATTTTAAAAAACAGCATCGCATTGTATCCAGAAAACTCAATAAATTTTTAACGCGCAAAAGTACGGGAGAAGAAGAACTTCTACGGAAACATGCAGAAAAATTTGTCGCTGATGTTGCACCACTGATAAAAAAAGTATGGAACGGAAAATGTGTATAATTCAGAGCAAAGCGGTTTTCATGTGGAAATTCATTCGGCGCGAACTCTTGCAACGGAAGGAGAAAAGATAGTTGAATGCGTTGTACAGTCAGTTTCTTCAATAACTCACAGCTATACGATTCAGCCTACTATAAGCGCTGAGGGGAACTTACTTTCCACACTTTTCATCGTTTTAAAGGAGACGAAGGGTGAATTCACGAAGCGCTATTTCAAGCAGAAAACGTCTTTGTATTAGCATCCAAATCTGGAAAACTTACTTCTGGTACGTATGCTCACATATGGTAATGAATGATTTTTTTTTTTTAATATGAAATATAATTGATGTCAACATTAGTATGTTTTTAAAATATTAAATGTGTTTTGTGTTGACAGAGCATTTCAAAACCTGGTTGAAAAAGGTTTTCTTTCCTCACGTTGGGAGACATAGCGTATTATTGATAGACTCCTGGAGTGGACACTGCCTTAAGGTTGTTCATGAAGCGACACCTCGTGATAAGAAGATAATCCCAATGATTATTCCAAAAGGTACAACTGGAAAGATTCAGCCGCTCCATGTATTTTCATTCAGAGTGTGGAAAAATTTTGTCCGACATTTTTCAGACAGTGTAATATTATTAATATCTGATATGAATTTGGACTTGAGGAGTAATATAATTAAACAATATAATTATAATTATCTTAAATAATTAAAAATAATATAATAAACAATTGAAAGCAATCACTTACACACAATCAACTCTCATCACCGCGGTATTCTAATCTTTTTAAATATTCATGATATAAAAGTAATTATATATCTAAAAAACCAGAACATTTTGAAAATCCTGTTACCTTTGGTTTTGATGAATCGAGCACACATTGTGAAATACCCGGTTGCAATAATTTGGCCATTATCAGATGTGCATGGTGCAAAAAGTCGTTGCGTTTAAAGCATTTTTTTGACGACTATCATTATTGCAGGAATTATGGGCCATGACTGTTGATAGTTATATGAAAAAAAAGTATATGTCACAAGAAAATGATTTGACGGCATACGACTGCGATACTTTACACAAGTCCTATTAATTAAATCAGCTGATATGATTCCCAAATGAAATATGTCAAAATATATTAAAAACATGTTCGTTAACCTACTGTGAAACCCTCAGTTTCATTAATATGTTTAATTAAATAAACGGTGAAATAATAAAAAAAATACATTCCTCCACAAAACTACGTCGCTGGCTAAATGACCGCTTGATCCAGGTGCATCATCGGTCCGACATATACGAAATGAGCCTTATTCTGTAAATTATTATAATTAATGATATAGTAGAAGTGTATGTTTATTCCTATGGAGATGCTTAATGGGCGTGCATATTAAAATCGGAAGCGTTTTGACACGAAAATATGAGTCTTATGAGGAAGGGGTAGCCCCACGCCCCCACTCCCGAAGTACCGCTCCTAAAGCTCAAAACGAATATGCCTGCACAGACAAACATAAAATTGATATTACCGATGAAATGAAAGCAGTTTAAACGAAATTCGTGAAACCTTTTGCAAAACTTCAAACGAAAAGCAATTAGACGGGGTAGTTTACCCTCAAAATGTAAAAGTTTGAAAACGTAATAATTTAAAAACGCGGGAGAATATTTTGAATCCGCGGATACATGTTAAACACAGAAAACACGACGGTCATGAACAAATTTATGTTAGGGGTGGTTTACCCCCTTAAATTTGCTGTCCCGCTGAAACGCAAAAACGCGTCAACTTGAATTTTGATTCCCCTTCAAAATGATACCTGTATTATGAATTTTCATACAACCCTCTTAAGCGTGGGGTGAAAAACGGCAAATGGAGGGGTGGTTTACCCCTTAATTATATTTCCAATCAACACTCTTGTCGTGGATTTTTCATCGCTTAATATTAGAGGAATTTTCGATTTTGTTTCATTCAGATCGGTGGACTGCGTGTGGGAGAAAGCTTGAGGGGTGGTTCCATCCTCTAACACCGTTTTTCTGCCGATACAAAAAAAACATGTTTAATAGTTTGCAATGCTTTACCACATATATGGGTTACAACGAAATCGAAAGCGGATACTTCAATGATGTTTCTCGTCAGACGGGTGGTTACCCCTTAAGACGAATGTAATAATTTTGAAATATGATAAAATATCAAATTGTAGCTTATAGCAATATTTAAAATCAGCGGATACACTTTAAACAAATAAAAAACGACCATGATAAATAAATTTATGTTAGGGGTGGTTTAGCCCCTCAAATTTGCTGTGCCACCAAAACGCAAAAACCCGTCAACTTTAATTTTTATTCCCCTTAAAAATGAGACCTGTTTTATTAATTTGCATACAACCCTCTTAAGTGTGCTGTGAAGAAAAGCAAATCGAAGGGTGGTTTACCCCTAATTTAATTTTTTCTTAACATTTTCATAGTGGATTTTTCATAGCTTTTCATTATAAGAATTTTCGTTTTTGTTTCATTCAGATCGGTGGATTGCTTCTGGGTGAAACTGCAAAATTACCCCTCGACACGCCTTTCTTTGACGGGCGGTTTCCCCCCTTAAATCCGTTTTTCCGCAGACAAATGATCGTATAGCGAGCTACAGGTGGGTTTCGTAAACTGGAATAAATTCTCTAAAAGCACCTTTTGGTACTTCAGGGAATGTTTTTTTAATCTTAATATTGATTTGAAACAGTACGAAAAAATGCCTTTTCCTGTTTTGGAAAATCCACATCAACTTTGCAAATATTGCGGAAATGGCTCATATTTCTAAGTTTGTTTTGACTTCAATACATGCCCAAAGACCCCCCACAATTTAAAGTTGATCGGCTGAACCGTTATTTTTTACCGAAGCGTCAAAGTGTTATCAAAAATTAAAGGAACACTTTTATTGTTCCGTCAATGTCAAATAATGATGACTAAAATAAAAAAAAAAAAATCCGCTATTTTTTCTGTTTCGCAATGACTTTTCTTTAAATCTTGGAAACAGAACAAATTCAAAATTTTTGAACAATTCTCTAAATTACCAATAGGTGCTTTTAGAGAATTTATTCCCGTTTACGAAACGCACCTTTAGCTCGCTGTACGATCATTCGTTCATGAGATATTGATGATCTACGAAAAAAGCTCCTTTTTCTTTAAACGCCGATATCTCAGCGACAAATCGTCATACAGAGGCCTAAAAACTACCGTTTTGAAGCTGAAGAATCAGGCTAAATAACTCCAGTATTAATCAAGATCAAAAAAAAAAATTGAGCCCGTTTCATGCCGAGCGTTTTGCTTAAAAAAATTTACCGGTGAGATTGGTAAACTAGAGATTTCAAGCTTTAAAACTCAACTTTTTTTACGATACGACCATTTTCACGACGTTACAGCTATTCAAGAATCAATGAAATTTTTTTAAAATTTTACTGTTCTCTTAAGGCAGGATTCTACCTTGAAACCATGAAAAAAACGCTGTTTTCGTGAATTTTTTCTGAGAATACTATTAAAGATATCGATATGGGGTTTAAACTGTTCAATAAATACACTCTTTAAGTACATAAAAAAAATTTTTTTAAAGTATTTTATTCATTTTTTGTACACGTAAAATATGTTTAAAGCCAACGCCTCGAAAAGCAGGTACCGTTGCCGTGGTCTCGAAATCTTCCCGACGGATGGTCTGAAACAAAAAAATTAAATAGTTTCATGTTCAGTATGTCTTCAGGAACCGACCTAACTAGAATATTTTATATACGTGCACAATTAACAAAATGGCGGCTAAAATACGAAAAAAAAAAATGCGTTTTTTTGGGTCTTTTTTTGCGATAAAAAAAAAAGTTTCAATCAAAATTTTAAGTTGATTGTAGTTAGGTCGGTTGGTACACACATATAGAATATGTGTTCCAAATTTCATAAGGATCGGTTCAGTACTTTTTGAGTTATCACGACCACGGTACTTGAAAATGTCGTTTCGAGAAAAACGCGTTTAAAGTTTTGGTGAGTGATAAATCGTCGAAAAAATTATCTTACCCTCAATCACTGATGCCTGGGCCATATAATATGCTTTCGACGTGTTCCAGGTGGGTGTTTTCATCCAATTTAGCCTTTTTTTAAAATTCTGCCCTCCTTAGAAGCCTCAGTCGAGCGGCAGTTCGCTCGAACGATGCGATGTTGGTCGCGCATAGTGGCGAACTGCATGACGGTTGGGCCGATTGTAATGCCCATGACTTCCATTATTTTTAAAACTGGGCTGAATCCTTCATTAAAAACGCAGGCAGCAGTGAGTCACGCAATTTTGACGATTTTTTTGCCATTAAAGACATGTTTCGGTGCCATAGCCCAAACTGTAGAGTTGAAACATTCGTTGTTATTCTGAGTGTTTCCACCCAAACATCTCTCCAGTAATTCCGTTTTTGTTAGATCTTCGTAGATCGGCTTCAGCACCTCTTGTACGTCACTAGCAAGAGCAGGAGGATGTTTATAATTTTTTAAAGCGTTGTTTGCTTCGGCCTTCTTATACTTGCACCAGGCGGGTCACAATAGCGCGCTCAGGTAGGTGCGTTCGAAAGGCGAAAAAGGATAGTTAGACTGCTTGGAACTTTATAAAATTTTGACCGAACATTCTTGAACATATTTACTTTCGAAAAATGTAAAAAAAAAAAAAAAAAATTTTTTTTCAAAGTTTCAGATTAGAATCCTGCCTTAATTTTTGTAATGAGTGTACAATATACTATTTTCTGTCTGTCTCCAGGGCTGGTTCCACATAATGCCAACCCAGTAGACTATTTTCCCGGACCAACAGCTTATCATAACCTCAATATATCCATCCTGAACACGGTGAGCAACATGAGCCGCGATAACACGACTGTTTGGGTTCACGTTCGGTTTGAAAAAAAATACATGCGAGGCTAAGGAGATGGTTGTTAGACATTGGGGGAAGATGCCGTATTCATCAATACCGTGGAGAAGTGGTTTGAAACGTGTTCCGTAGTGGAAATGCCGACTCCAAGAATGGCACGAGACCAGGCCACCAACAAATTTGAAGAGCAAGATCATGTCAGGCAAGATCCTTGCCAAACACAATTGGAGTTTGCTTCTACATTGAGAGTTACCCAACCAGACGTTTCCAGTCGTTTAAAAAAGCTCCGCAAGTTTCAAAAGGAGGGGCGTTGAGTTCCGTGCGTATTTTCAGAAAGAGCAGAGCGAGATCATGCAACACAGCTTTGTCTTTATTTATTCACTTCAAAAGAAAATACTTTTTGCACAAAATAGTGACATGTGATGAGAATCGGGCTTTGTAGGACAATCCGAAAAAACGTACACCGTGGATTGATGAATAATCCAGATCGACTGCTAAACGCAAGATTGACGGTATGAACCTCCTTTGAGCATTTGGTGGGATTTCAAGGGTGTTCTGCACTTTAAGCTGCTAAATCCTGATGAGACCATCACGGCTGAGGGCTATTAACGCCAACTGTAGTGTTTAAGTGTCGAAATTGAGCGCAAGCGGCCGTACGCAGGCGAAGGATGTTGGTCGGTCATATTGCTGTATGACAATCCTAGACTACATACAGCAAAAAGCACCAGAGACGTTGTAGATTCATTGAGCAGGGAAGTTTTTCCACACCAGGCATATGCAATGAACTTAACTCTATTGTATGTTTACTTCTTCCGATTGCTCCAACATCATTTAGCTGATAGCCGCTACAAAACTTTTGATGAAGTCAAACTTCCATTACCGAGTTTGTCGACTCAAAACCACCATCTTTTCACCGACAAAGAATTCGCATTCTGCATGACACGAGGGGAAATGTGGGGAAGTAAACGGAGATTACCTCCCCGATTGAAATGTACCTTGATTGTATAAGTAAATAAATCATTATTTTCAGGAAAAAGAACGCCGAGAACTCATTTGCGCACCTAATAGATACATGGTACGGCAAAAAAATGAGAGCTGCGATTTCATCAGCGAAACGGTCAAACATTAGAAGGAACTGTTTAAAATTGCACATGCCCACAACCATCTTCCACCCACAATGTGGCGGAAGTCTTGTTTTTTGCACAAGCACTAGGCTGATTAACATTACGAGGAAATATTGAAGCTAGGATGGAACCACCTTACTGCAGCCAAATAAATATATGAAGGAACTCAGGAAGCCCACGTACAATGTTCTATCCCGGTAGAGGCAATGAAATTCTCGACGCCTAGCTACGCGACGGGTCCCCACTCACTTTAAAATAGGGACGGCCCGCTATAATACTACAAAAAAAATCTAATGTGAATTACAAAATATTGTTTAATCAAAGAAAAGAGTCGATTCAGGTAAGTGAGTTAATACCATAACAATATGATATTCACTCACTGGTATTTACTATGGCATCAACTCACAGGAATTAACTACATACACGCATAGGAGACACGTTAAAATTACGGGCCTTATTGCTTCTGATCATGAGCGGAGTAGTCTCTGACGTACTCAAACGAAAACCGATATGTAGACGAATGTAGCCGGAATGTGTCAAGACGCCGTAAGGTTCCAACCTTACCTGGACGGTTATCGAAGACTTTACCGAGGTCATGTACCAATGAGATGCACTGTTGAGCATCGCTGAGCAAATATGTAAAATACACAAACTGCAGCAGCCAGAATTGACAATCGTAGAGAAACGCACATAATCAACTATTCACCGCGACATAAAAGGAGAGGTTTATATGTATTTTATCGATGACATTAAATCTGGACGACTTAGCAGGAGAAACTGAAAAAGTCGCGTATCATCTGCACAATGAAACCACGCGCGATGTTCTTCATAATTTCGATTATGCGTGTATCGGTATAGTCGTAGCATTTGCATCTTTTAGGATAAGATTTTAATCTTCCGTTCAAATGTTTCAAAAAAATGCTTAGTATTACCTACCTACTAGGTAGTATCATTTATGATAATTGTTTACATCAAAACGATGTGAACGAACCGAAATATTAAGTGCGATCCACCGAGGCGGCAACAATTAGCAAGAGAAATATTTTCTAACCTTTTAGACTTAGGCAAAACCTTTTCTTACTAAAGTTGCATAGTTCGAAGGGGGTCATCGAGTGCTAGCTACGTGGTTCGTTCAGGTGGAAGCGCTTCGAACAATTCAAGGTCCCTGCTATTTGTCTAAATGGACGACTATTTTTTTCCGAACTTCATCAAGGAACTAACAATAAGTTCACACGCCAAATTTCATGGTGATCGATCAAGATTTAGAACGAAAAATCGATAAAACAGAAATTTCCATATTTTTATCTTAAAATTGATCTGAAAAAACAACGAAAGCCCTTACTTTTATAAAGGTGCTCAAAGTGATGGCCACCACTTGCAAGGCACTTGTTTTTGATAAGGAAACAGTTTGAGGACAATTTAATTCTGTACCGACAGAAGGAAATTCTGTCGTAGTACTCGCCATTGAAGAGTACACACATCATTCTAGAAATTTGAAACTTCTCAGTGCTTTCCAAAATAGGTTGATAAGATTCTTAGTTGCGAACATGGAACCTCAATTATACCCTATTTATTAATACAAACTGACATGATTAACTAGGGTATATTTGGCCCTAGTTCATCACGTACGCCTTTCGGTCTTACAGACCCGAAGAAACGGTACAAAAACTCGGGACTTCCTCATTCGCGAAACGTTTCTATCGTCTCAACAGCGGCCTCACGAGGGGACGGTCCGGGAGGTGCATCGAGTTACGGGCTCCCACTTTGCATGCTCATAGTATGGGTAGGCGGCAACCAAACCCCAAAATTGTAAATGCCAACTCGGCTTCGTTTTCGAGAATTCGCCAGTCAAAGTTGGGAGCCCGCTTACGTACCGTAGAGTTTGTACATGAACACAACGAGGCGGGCAGCCCAACGGCAAAGGAGTAAGACTCCCGTCCGGACGGCTCTGGTTCTAGTCCTGTCTATGTTTTTTTTCAAATTATTGATGAGATTTATAACTTATGATTAAAAAATTGCAAGAAATTGAAAAAAGAAATTTACGCGCCCTTATTGATCAAAACTAACGAATTAAATGTTCATTTTTTTCAAATCGCGTGGAATAATTTTTTTTTTTTTAACAAATTAACCGTAATCTAATTTTGTTATCTTTATTTCTTCGCTTATTTGATATTTGTGTTTAATTTGCTGATATCTCGTTTCATGGGACACGGTGGATGTTAGAAAATTACCAAGGCATTAAAAATCTGTTTTATGAATTAAAAATTTCTTCAAGCAATTTTTTTGTTTAATTCACGAGTACACTCTGACGGGTTATAATCATTATAAAAACAATCAAAACACTTATATTCTCGACACCACGAACATTATATAAACGCCAACTCGTTTTCGTCGCAATTGCAGTTTTGTTTCCTCAATTCCGCCGAAAAAGTCACTGCGTTGACGTTGTTGGAAAATTCTTTTTCTGATGGGTCCAAATTCGCAGCACGCCATGCATGTCTGTAACAAAATTAACGATGAACTTGTAGTATATTGCAAGTGTAGTATAATACAAGCTATCCGAAAATTTGTAATGGAAATAATGCGTTATTCACGTACCTTATCATGATTTTATTTACTGGAGCCTGCAGTTGGTCATGTATTAGCGAATGAATTTGACCATATCCTCTCTCGATGTGATTTCTTTATTACGTTGCAGTAGGCATGGAGCATTTTGGAAATGGCGAATGTAATTTTTGACTTGACAGTAAATGTATACATCGCATGGCTGACAAAATGGTGTGCATCGTGGTGGTATAACTGACAAAGTGCAGATTGGGAGGCCATCTTCATGGTTAAATTTTATTTGGTGTAAGTCTGTGGAGGTTTGTCTACCCCACGAGTCTATGATGTATAGGAATGGATTATTTTTTTCACGTACGGCTGTATTATTTGCTCCAAAAACTCTTCGTACGTGTTTTTTATAGTTTTCGTTTATATATTCGTCGACTTCTTTTTGAACTGGGGGCCGAATTTACCAGTGACTTCTTGCAGGCAAACGAATAAGTTAGGCAGCAATTTGTCAGACAACGTGAGAGCGTATTGTGCGGTATAAGAGTGCGTCAATTTATTTATTTGTCCCACAGCAATTTCAGTTACTTTTTCACCTTTGTGCGACAAAGTGCGCTTGCTGCTTATTTTATAATCGCTTGCCGTTTCATCCGTATTGATAACACAATCTGGATTGAATCTCTGGATTATTTTACTTGTTTGTTGCTGATATTTTGTAGCGGTTTTAATCAGTTCGTCTAATGTTTTTTTTATCCTTTTGGCTGACGTATTTTGTTACGTCTCGTTGGGATATGCGATGCTTCGATTCAAAGCGAGCAACCCAAGTATTTGACGCTTTAAATTCGAATTTTCCATCCAAAAATTGGAAGGCAGCAGCCATTGCCCACTGTTGGAGCATCCCAGTTGTTACGAGGCCTGTTATTTGGTCTCTCGCGTCGATAAACCGGTCGTAATCGTACGAATTAATCACTTCTAGTTTAACATTTCGCGTCGCCCCTTGTTCGATTTGGGCTCTCCACTTTGACAACGGCGTTTTTTTTAAACAATCTTGTTGATCTTATTTGCGAAGTTGCCAAGGACGACTTCGGATGCATATCTGCTAGCTCCACGGCCGTGATTTTTACAGCGAATGAAATTCTGTCCCGTTCATCTGCATCATCTTATTTGTTCGAACCCGAATATATGATGTCTTCTACTTTTTTTCTTTTTTTTTTTGGTGCTCCAGTTTCTTCGTTGCTTGTTCCAGGAGTACTTTTTTCTTCTTCCGTGTTGGAAAATAATACCTCTTGCTCCGTAAACGTCATATTCCCGGACATGTCCAAAAATCGTTTAAACATTTCTGTGCCGATTAATGCAGATCGTTCGCTGATGTCGGAGCTCTCCGATTCGACTATGAACGTGTTTTATCAATAACTGCCGCAGATAATATATTGCGTCAGCTAACTTGTCGTTCTTCATCGTGATGTGAAGGCCATAAAAGACAGCTTCCTTCCCACCAAATCTTCAATGTCGTGATAGTTTCATTTACTGGCAACTCGCGAACTACTTGCACTTTCCTCCATTTTAAAACGTCTGCACACTTTAAAAGAACACGCTCAACTGACGAGAAACGTTTATGTGGCAGTTACACCTGTCGACACTCACGTACAAACTAGGGTCACTGTATTCGTGAAACGGCAGATGAAGTTAGAATGAATAGAAAAACGCCAACGGTCGCAGACCATCTACGGGTTTTGGCGCGTCGACGCTCCAACGGTCCGACAGGTATAAAAATGTTATGACCCTGTCGGGAAATTTTCATTAAGTGTTTCTGACTATTTTCACAAACAAAATTTAATGATTTTGTAATCTTCAGGTAGGTAAGCAGATTATTGTATGCCAAAGTGTAAATTACGGCTAATTTATTTCAAAAAATCAAAACATTGTAAGAGATTTAAAAGAAAAAGTTTGGAATTTAATTCGTAAGTTTTGATCGATAAAGGCGCGTAAATTTTTTTCTTCAATTTCTTGCAATTTTTTAACCATTAGTTATAATGTTCTACAATAATTTGAAAAAAATGAAAAGAAAAAATGGCATAGATGGGACTAGAACCAGAGCGTCCGGACGGGAGTCTATTCTTTTGCCGCTGGGCTGCTTGCGTCGTTGTGTTCATGTACAAACTCTACGGTACGTAAGCGGGCTCCGAACTTTGACCGGCCATTTCTCGAAAACGAAGCCGAGTTGGAACCTAGAATTTTGGGGTCTGGTTGGTACCTACCCACACTATAAGCACGCGAAGTAGGAGCCCGTAACTCGATGCACCTCTCAGACTGCCCCCTCGTCAGACAAAATATGAACTGAACACAAATTTTCTCTTCACGAGTAGTTTCCTAACAGTCTGATTTTGTATCAAAAAAAAAACATCTGCACATACGAAATTTTAAGGAAATTAAGATATTCAAAACTTAGCCGGGTCCCACAGACCCAGTGGGTATAATTAACAATAAGTGGCGAATATGGGTGCACTCCTAGGGTTAATAAGACAGTACAATTAATGTGAATTAAGTTTCACGGGTGCGTTGAAATTAGTGGCCATCACTTTGAGCACCATTTCTAGGTTTAAAACATTTAAATTCCTTTTTCATCGATTTTTTATACCAAATGTTGATCGATCATCTTGAAATGGGGTGTTTGAACTCATTTTTACTTCCTTGATAAAATGTTGAAAAAAATAGTGGTCCCATTTAAAAAATGAAGGTGACTTTAAAATCTCTGAAGCGCCGGGATGAACCTGGATGAACATCATAGTCGCCACTCGATGATTTTCTTTTTAATATACAACTTTCGTAGGAAAAGTGTCTCCTGAGTCCGGTATGTTAGAAAATATTTCTACTTCAAATAGCTGTTGCATTACCCGGCATACCAGAGGAATGTATGCCTTTAGCAACACAACACTGATTGAATTGTGAAACATTCCAATAAACAAAGATCCAATAACCTCGAAAGGCTCGAAAATGTTTATTTTCTTTGAGCCTTCTGAAAAACTTTCTTTAATTAGGGAGGAGTTCTTCCGCGATCGAATTGACCACGGCTTGTAGCTAAACTTCGGCTTGTACGGTTCTTCTAAGTCGGCTTCTATAAACTTTATTGTTAACTTCGACATACTAACTTTTTTTAAATTGCTTTGAATTACCAGGCTACCATGAAGTCAAAATGATGCCTCGGGATCGACCGAAGGCACGGCTAACTTATCTGTTTCAATGACTACAATGCCAACTGTTCTGAAAGTACTTTGAAAAACCCCAAATTTGTATACATACGTATCGTCGTAGCCACCACCGCCAACGATCTCGAGGTCGGGAGACTTCTTCGCATGTTCGATATAACCAGTTATTCTCTTGAACGCCACGGCATCAATCACGGCCCCAGTGAAAATCGTATAGTCTCTGACGTCACCAACTTTCAATTGATCTCGGATTTTCAGTAAGCCGTCCTTGATCTAAACAGTAAAAAAAAAACACGAAGTATTTAATGATTTTTTATGTATATTGCGGACCACGGAAAAATTAAACAGATGATTTTTTAATCAATTTACATAGATGAAATACGCTCGCAGGAAAAATGCGTGCAGGCAATAGGGAGAAAACAGTTTTTTAATTTTCAAGATAGATTGGTATTGTCACAGGGTCACTTGATTACAAGACATTATATTTTAAACAAAGAGAGCAGACGAGGTAAATATTACTGCTAGACATCGGATTGGCCGAGACTAAAACAGCCATGATCACTATTATGAGTACACGGTTCGTGGAAACTTTCTTTCGTTTATTTCCTACGTTTATTGACATCCACCATAGCTACAATTTTTTTTTTCATATCTGCTCTCACATCCATGTCCTGAATGCCTAAAGGTCTCCTGACATAACCGAAATGAGATGGTCATGTGCTGTCATTGAAAATAACCATGAATTTTCATACATGTCTTCACACCCTAGAAACTACGATATGAGCGATGTTAAGCCATCGCCACAGTTGCCATTGCTGCCTACGGTGCTCACGTTACTATGACTCACGAGCCATGTGCAGTGTGCCCCAACGATTTCATGAGTTTTTTTACATGTACAACTTGATAAAATGGTAAACATGGATTTTTCTCTACTTAATCTAGAGCCAATTTAAGCGGCAAATCCCAATTGATATCCCTTGAATACAACTACCGAAATTGTGGGTCGGTTTTGATTTAAAAAACAAACAAAATCACACTGAAGTTTATAAAAGGAAGACCACGTTTTTATCATCTTTTTTTAAATGTAGGCCGTGCTTGCCGTGTAGGAGACTCGGAAAGCCGAGAACATCGAACCCGCGTCAAAGATAACGTATTCTATCAAAGGTAACGGACGAGCGTAAGCCACTGCACCCTACAGACCAAACCTAAAGCAAAGTTTCCGAAACCACTCGAATGGTCGAACAATATCCGACCTAAGGCATGTGCGGTTGCCCAGACAGACCGGCTCTTTCCTAACAAGTGTTAAGCATTTTGTCTTTAAGGAAGAAATACACGCGAGATGGACACGACTTGATGGTGGAGAAGATGCAAGAAAATCTTTATTTAACAGATAGGACGGCTTAGGAGTAATTAATACTAATAATTGAATGTATGATTCGCAGGATCCACACCGTTTGGGCTACGATTTTCGCTCGAGCCACACAGTGCCCGCGTTTTCGTACGAACGCCCGGCACGCACCGCCGTTGCTCGCACTGATCGCAGTCTCTCCCTTTTTCTCCCGCACACTCGCGTATTCACAACCTCGCTCTTTGGTCGCCGGTACGGGAAGGAAGCATGTCCTCCGCGCTCGCGCTCAGTCCCTCCATGCACACGCGCGCCACCTTTTCTCTCACTCTCACACTACTATCTTTAACACACGGAAAGTTATTTAAGTGTCTGCCTTCGATTTTGTTGAAACTCATATACGTGATAAAGCACTGAAAACTATTAAACACGTATTTTTTTATGTGCGGTAAAATGTTTTTAAGGGGGGAAATGACTCCTCAAAGAAAGCCGCGTTTCTTTATTTGATTTTGTTAAATTATTCTATAGTGGATTTTTTGCCACTTGTGGATGAAAATGCAGAACCATCTGCCCCTACACGCATTTCTTCGAGGGGTGGTTTCCCCCCTTAAACCCGTTTCTCCGCAGTTAAAAAAAATCCGTGTCAATAGTTTTCAATGCTTTATTATATAAATGAGTTTCAACAAAATCGACGGTGGACACTTATGTGATGTTTCTTGTAAGCTTAGGAAGAAGAACACCGAAACCACCGACAGCAGATTGTGCAGCAGAGATCAATTGCCATTCACTGTTCAACTAGCGGCATGCAGACCGATGTAATTGTCTACTTGGCATACTTTTCTTACAACGTTGATGAATCTTTCACAACGAGGGAATTCTCCGTCGTGATATATGACTGTGTACAAGAACTTTTAAACTTGATGTGTGGTGGTAACGCGAACTCGCACATTACATTCGGAAAAGTACTTTGTCAACGACAGAGACTGAGCGCTGCAGGAATACCGGTCGGCGGATAATTGAGGCGAATCCTCAATAATTCCGTCGGCATGGTAACTACAGGAGGTCCAGATTAAGGGAAGGTACCTGAGTAAATTAAAAAAAAAAAGATTTTTTTTTCTTGTGGTGTGAAGTTCAAAGAATATTGTGTATAAATTTCATGTAGAAGTTTGCAACATTGAATAAGTTGTGGGTTATTCTGCGAAAGGCGGCAGAATGTCAAGCGCGCGGTCGGTTGGGTCCGCAGCTATCGCGCTGGGGCCTTTTGTTATAGCGACAACATGAAAAAAGCTAACATAGCCATGTTTTTCCACCTGATTTCAACGGATGATAAGCCACTGCATGACCGGTGTCCACCAGGAAGTGACTCCTGGTGTTCTAGGCAGCAAGCAAAGGCTACCAAAACTTTGAAGGACTATCACAATGAGCCCGCTCTACATTCGGATGTTGGTAAAACCATCGAAATAATATTTAGGGACCTAAGTTTTGACGATTTACTACAACGCTGCGTCGGCAGATTTACGCAGAACGCAAAAGAAAGCTTCAACAACGTCATTTGGAGAATAGCTCTCAAAATATTTCACAACGGTTCAAATATTGTCAACATTGCTGCCAATATTGCCACATGCGTTTTTTTTAACTGTGGGGAAAAATCCTATCTCCAAGTGATAAATGCCTTGGGAATTCAAGTCGGGAGAAATGCTGACAGGCAATGCGAGATCGAGGATGCGGACCGCATTGCGAAGGCTGAAATTCAAACTCGAAACGCGACCCGTGAAGGGAGAATTCAGCGCAGACAATCGAGAATTGCAGCTGACGAAGCAGCGAGTACTTCGGAGGGACCAATGCATGTCCCTGGGGTTGCTGGTTAACGGTAAGGTAAAAAATATCTCTATCCTGCGAGTAATTTTTCTGACAAACTTCGAAACAGCATTGTAGTTCACTTTTTGAAAAATCGATTGTAACTTACTTTTTTCATAAGTTGAAGTACGTAGAATATTGTGTGAACATTTAATCTTGAAATTCCGCAATCGCCAAAATTATACGGATACTTTACCGAAAGATCGTGCAGTGGCCCAACGGCCGAGCGCGTCATTTCTTTACCCACTTTTCAAACGCAATTATCTCGAAACATAGTTTTCAAAGTCGGTGCCAGATGTATCTCGAAAACGACTTGTTCGACTTTGTCCAAATTTTGATGCAATATTCTTCGATAGTAATTTTCGTTCGCCACGTAAGGGTTTTTCATTTGATTGAACCATTGCTTTTTGATGCAACCAAAATCGTCGGAAAATGCGAACGGAAAACGAATGTTAAATTAAAACGGTCGCAGTTCTGTCAAAAATGAAAATTTCGAAAAAATCCTACGAGGCGAACTCCTTTGTGTATTATATTGGGTTGACAAAAAAGTTTTGTCGCAATAATTTCAATATAATTTATTTATTTATATATCTTATACAAAACATTTCTAATCAACAATATATTCGCCATCGGTTCCTATGACACTCGACCATCTAGTTGGTAATGCATCCTGAATATTTTTAGCAGTTGTACTTGCGTTCATGCCGCGCCGCCACTCGTGAAATATGATCGCTCGAAGTTGCTCCTACGAAATCGAAGCCATTTCTGTCCACTAGAACGCGCGCTCGTCCTTTTATACCCTATCACGCGGAAGAGTAGAAAACATTCTAGAATATTCTCGACATAGCTCGATGTCATATTGCGTCAACACGTAAAATGACATTTTTAAAAATGTTGCGACAACACTTTTCTATCAACCTAATATTTCAAGAATCCGTTGCGTTTTCATGGTCAGATCAACCGAATGCCCGGTATCCTTGGCACCACAAGTCATGTCAACGAAAAATACATCTGACCGCAACAACGGCGCTTCCAGTCAACGAATTTATTTAAATAAATTCCTAAACATGCCTCAATGTACACATTTACCGATGAAAAAAAATCCGGATCCAACCGAAACATTAGTTTTTGAGATAAAAATTTCCGAAATTTACCTGTATTTCTCGGCGTTTACTCAGGTACCTCCACTTAAATTTACTCCCACCCCAATCGTACATCCCTCAGCATGGTACTATATACTATAATAATTCAGCAGACGGTCCTATGAAATAACCTGCAGGAAGTTCAAGGCCACTAACAAGAAAACCGCGCGAGGTGTCCCCCTTCGATGTTGATAGCATGTTTGCAGTGGTTTTAACAATGTGAAAAAATACGGGACACGTTTTTTTTTATATTGGCGGATCCCCTTTCCTAAGGAATGAAACGCACCTTGGATGGAAATCGGTTGTTAATCAGTTTGTTTGGCAGTAACTTTTAAATGGAGCGAGATACAGATTGTATAGGGCAAAATGTTTTATTTTTCGAATACTGTAAATTTGTGATGGAAACGATGTTATTAACACGAAATCTCATATCGTTTTCTACAAAAACGTGATTTTTTAATGCATATCTACGAAAGTTTTTATTCGGTTGGGATGTACATATGCACGTATATAGAGAATAAATAAGTAGCGAGTACGTGTTTTTTTGTTGTTGTTGTTTTTTACGACATCCTGCAATCGAGAGGTTAAAACCACATTTTCATGGTTTTGCTAGTCTCGTTTACAAATTACAGCATTTGCAGAAAAAGTATTATATTATATCTTGGAATATTATGTTTTTATGATGTAATGATTTACATCACAAATTGCCTGTATAATACGTTACTTTTTATTATTTGTTTCATAGCAAGTAATTTAACTTTAGTTTCTAAAAATTATTTCCATCGAAATGTCGCGGTCCTACGCGGCATCTATTCTTAAGGAGTCTTCTCACTTTAGACGCTAAAAAAGCTATTTTTATGATTTTTTTAGTGGTTTATATTATAGATATAAACGTTGTTACACTTAATAAATACACTTTCGAAATACATGAAAATTGTTTTATTTATTTAAGTCTAAAGTGAGAAGACCCCTGCAGCATAGGTTACCGTTCATAACAATGAAAAATTCGATTTTTGACATAATTTTCATCCTCAAAGTGTTTAGAACACGTGGGTAAACGTATATTTTAATGTCAAAAGTACTTGAGAATTTACAGCCTGTTGAGCGGAACCGGCCGACGGCTGGAAAACAGGTAGCTGAGGCGCGCGGGTTGCTAGGAAGAGCTTTCCTCACTACTCATAAATTTCGTGGGACTATTAGTTAATAGGTTACCTTCCCTTGCCTATAGATGGCGTTCAAATGAATGATTATATGATGTACAGTCGTATGGAATAATTAAAACACACAGCTTCTCAAAACTGTTTCTTTCTGTATATGAATATTAGAACAAATAGCGTATTGTTTATTGCAATAATTCGTGAATGGCTAGTAAAAATCACTTTTCAATTTTCCACTAATTTGGACACGGAAATAGGTAAGGCTTTCGCAATCATGGACTAACTTCGTGCTTCGGGAAGCAACTGAATTACAATTGTATGTTTACGAAAAAAATCCCCCCTAACACGCCCTGCTTTGCAAGATTTTACAATATATTCGGATAAATGTTCTCGCCCTTTCTTATTTGATCAACGTTTGATCTGTACTTATATTTTTCATGTACCATACATATTACAATAATGATGGTCATGGTACGTCTGCCGAGAACACTGCACGGGTTAGACCCGGCACCACTGTCTAATTCCCAGCTGCACATCGTACATGTTCTTCCACGGAATATTTTTTAAAAAATTTACAATGACTCAAACTCGCCATCGTGAAAAGGGGAAACCCGAACAGTCTCGTTGTAATTCGGATGGAGCTCGAGCGTATCGCGAAGTCTTCCTAAGACTAAAAATACACAAAACAAAACTTTCGGATTACTAAGATGGCGAACACGTGAAGCAACACTAAGGAAATGCGTAACCATGAAATCCCCGTCTGCAGGGATAAAAATACACAACGACTGGATGTAGAATTTTTAACAATCGTTCAAGAACGGAAAATATCCAAATCCCTACTTCACAAAAATATACACTCTTAAAGGAAATCCTTCGGGCCGAAAGGTTGAAAAGGTCGTAAACTGCGTTGATATTTCCCACGCGGATTCTCAGGCCCAGGTCAACAAAGCCTATCTTGGGGGAAGCGCGGCGACGCGACAAAGGCCCTTTTTCCATCCAATGTTTTCCCGACGCTCGAAATAACGGGTCGCGGGCTACCCTCCAAGAATAGAGATCGAGAATACGAACGTGATAGTCTGCAGCCAATGACAATTTCCAAAGATATTTCCCCTTCTCAACTGGACCAATGCTATGCATTCCTTCATTTTTTATGTCCCTTCCACCAATCAAAAGATAACGCATCCCGAAAATGCATTTTTCGAGAAACTACTTCACCCACCATTCCAGCATCCAAAAATATTCTTACACGCTAGGACGGAAAAATCTTCAAGTCAGTCTCCCAACAACTTTCATCGGAAGAACTATAACATCTGTCTCCTGCCAGCAACCGCCAACTTTTGACTCAAATTATTTAAGTCAGTACTCTGTAAAAGCGCGATCTTTTAAGAATTTTCCTGAGTGTCCACGTAGAACGTATTTCAAATTACGTTGCGTAAACTATCGTTTAATTCTAAACTCGTCCCGCGATAAAAAGATTGTATTAAAATTGTATCACCGGGAAACATCGGTTCCTACATCTCTGTAACCAAGGCGTACACACTTGAGCGATCCGGCCTACCTGCGAAGGCCTCCGAACTCGACCCGTCGTAAACCATCCATTGTATTTACAGTACACCAGCCAACGTAAGCTAAGTACGTTAATTTTTATTGAATTATCCAGTTTGGTTAAATTTAATAAACCTAGTATTAATAGGATTTGTTCTCGTCCAATTCATCCAATTTATTTGGATCACTGCATTGTCCCAAACTCTTGCATGCACTATCCCTTCTTAAACCCTCACCCCGAGCTATGGCGCTAGGCGTAGGCTAAAAAGAGGGGAACGGGATAAACATATGCCCACGTCCCCTCAGGACGTGACAGTCATAATAAAAAGATTTAAAACAAATAGGTTCCTTATACCACGCACAAGTCATCATAACTGCTTAAGGTGATAATAACGTTAGTCCGCGATTGCGAAAGCCTTATCTATTTCTATGTCCATATTCGATAATTGACGATCGGTTTTCGCCCGTTATTCACGAATACGCCGTTTGTTGTTATATTCATCGATATTATCATGAATGTCTAGCAGTCGAAGAATACAATATTTCTGCTCTTTGAACTTTATTCTTATCTTGGCCCGTTCGCAAGTTATATAAAGAATAAGAGTGGCGTTTACTAAAATGAAAAAACTCGTATCGAATATTTTAACTCATTGTACTTTCATTGTAAACCACTAACTCTTTGCTTTCACTGTAAACCACTAACTCTACTAATTATTGTCCATGTCGAAAGGTAAGAACCTTAAGCGTTTTCCTTGTGAGAGGGAGTGAAGTGACCGTAGTTTGCACAAATATGCAATCACGTCAGAGTACGAGCTTTCATTGACATGAATTCAACGCGGAATCACAAAAGGCTAACTCATTATAGGATGCTCTTGGGTAAAAATCGAAGGGCAGTTTCAACCCCTTAAGGGGTGAGATGCAGCCAGAGGCGTGAAAACACGAGCGTTTTCAATATCTTTAAAAAATAGGAATTAAGTTTGTTTTACAAAAGTGGTTACACAGACTTTTTATGTTATATTTCAACTTGACTTGTACAAATCTTCACAAAAAAATATTGATTATTTATAAAAATGTCGCCATCTTTGTCGGACACCCTTCGGCATGTAGTGCTTTGCGGTGACAATCATAAAAATGTTCTGGATCACTTTAAAAAAAAATCATTAGTTTAATAATAAATTGTGACAGGAAAATAATTTAACTAAAAATTTCCTCGACGTCACATCTCGACACGCGGCCAAAGAGGAAAGTTTGTCCGAATCGACATAGAACCAATGATCGATCGCGACCAATATCCTAGCGATCGATCCTCGATTATTGCGGCAGCACTGTGCCGATAGAAATTAAGCGACGAATTGTCAACCGCGCAAAATTCGCATGTAAAAGGGACGAACTCTTATTTGCGTGTGCTCGGTCTCTGCCTGATCTTCTGGTCTTGTCGCTCCGTTCAGCCGACCTGATTTGTCAAGTCGAGAGACTGTCTCCGCCTGTGAGCGTGCTCACACCTTGACGAGGAGACGGAGCCGTTGTATTTCTCCAGAACGTAAAATTCGTACGCGCGTGCGAAAAGGAATACACATAATTGTCAAAGTATCTGTTAATTCGTTAAAGTCTCCGAGAAAGATATATTGTGTACACCAATCGTTAAAGTCGGGAGTCTTCCGTTTGACGAGAAATAAATAAGTAAGAATAAATGTATATATCGGCCAGCATCTTCTATAATTTCCTGCAATTTCTTCTGGTCCTCCAACGTCCCACCCTGGACTTTTGTCTCAGCTCACGTAAATTTTCAAGTTTAATCCGTAAATTCGTGTTTGTCAGTTTCGTATAACTTTATCGCGCCCAACAGTTCTATATATTTATTAAATTCAGCCCACGAGCCCTACCAGCGGATGGATCACGGCCGCGGTAGGTGAAGGACTATTTAACGGAAAATATCTTCGGTCTCAAAATCTAGTCCTTAATCGGAGCTTTTTTTTAAAAATTAACAAAATAGTGGCTTCCGACAGATAACTTTCGATTTCCGACTAAAAAATCGATCGTTTATTGTTTTAAAAAATATAAATTTTCAACAAAAATGAAAATCCTCCGTTTAAGGACTAGTTTTTAATGCTATCAATAAGCACACCAAATTTCATCCAAATCCAGAGAATGGTTTTTGAATTATAGTGGTCACCGAATGAAAAACATAGTTTCGAGAAAAATGCGTTTAAAGTTTTTGGATGTGGATCCGTTATTATATGTTCGTAAAATGTTGAGCTCGATGGATGAAGCTAAACTTTTTAAATGTATTTTGATCCGCTGAATCCGAATGTCAGAATTTTTGCCGAAAAGTCGAGCAATCAATTGTTTATAGCCAATTGTTAAAAGTTTTTCAAAAACCTAAAGTTTTTCGGGACGAATTACTGTTCCTTAAACATTTTGGGCAATTTTAAAACGAAATTATTCTTGATAAAGTTTTGTAAAAGTTCATAGTTTTTGATTGATACACTTTTGAAAATTTCTGAAAGAGTTTTCCAATTTTACACTTGATTTATATATAGAAATACTAATTAAAACATTATTTACATCGAATCATTAATTCCTGGCCCATACAATAGGGCTTCTGCCGATGTGGAAGCTTCCAAAATATCAATTTGTTGTTGTCTTCGAAGCTATTCAGTTACGAAGAAGGCTATTTATAAAATATAATAGGGAGGGTCGAAACCAGTTGCTTGCAGCTGCCGTCCGCTACCTGCTATGGGAACTTGACGCCCCTTCACTAATTGTGGAAAGTCCCGGATACTATTCATCGGATTGATTTGAAATTTTCAGGGAATATTTTCGATACATACTTCAAGAAAATGTTTTAAAAAATCCATTTTTTGAACATTCTGACTGTATCTCACCCCTTAATTGTGAGATATCGGAAAAAACAAAAAAAAAGCGTGTCCACTATTTTTCTATTCTCTAAATGTATGCTAATTTACATCCGAATCGGTTGAAAATTTTCAATGATACGCATAGAAGAATACAATTCTCTGCAATAAACAATATGAAATTTGTTGTTATCTGCACCGCTCTCATCTCCAATATATAGTATACGGAAAATTAACCCTTATTGCAATTTGAAATCTTTTCAGATCTCGTTCCATTGAAAAGTTATCGCCAAGAAACGAAAAACACCCCCATTTTCGAGGGTGCGCCTCATCTCTTTAAAATCGCATTCCGCCGATATAAACACATACGTGTTCACTATGTTGTCCCATTCTACACACATGCCAAATTTAATCGAAATCGGACGGAACACCTCGCGACCTTTCCTTGTCAGTGTCTAAAGTGTAAAGCATGCGACAAGGATGTAAAATTTAGCCGCATGTGTGAACGTGGAGTTACTTTTGAATTACTTCTAACGTGCAAGTGCAAGAAGCCACACCGCGGCTCTTTAAGGATGTTGAGTCCCTATGAAACATGTTAATCTTAGTTGTTCAATAAATAGCTTCTTAATCGTCACGAACTTTTTACATGACCTCCTGAATACTTCATGTAAAAACATACCAAATTTTCAGAATTCTATCATCACTACTTCAACCTCCTTAAGGGTTGAAATAAAAAATGATAAGAAAATTCTGAAAATTTGGCATGTTTTTGTATGAAGTATTTAAGAGGTCGTGTTAAAATTTCACGACGATTAGGAACCTCGTTATTAAAAAATTAACATTTTGTTAAGAGCAATTTTTAAAAGAAATAAAAAAGGTTTATCAATAAACTTCGTTTTGTTTCCGTTGCTTTCAGTATATTGTAGATATTATAAAATTGAGAGGTCAAAAAAAAACTTATTGCAAAGTTACATCAGTTTCCATAAAACACCATTTAATTTGTGAACGTTAATTGTTCAATAACGAGCTTCCTAATTGTCGTGAAATTTTTACACGACCTCTGAAATACTTCATACAAAAAAATACCAAATTTTCAGAATTTTATCATCATTTGCGATTTGGGACTCGACATCCTTAAGCTCGTTAGTGAATACTGCCTACGGAATAAATCGTCAATTCATGTTGGTGATGCGCCTTTTGGGACGTGGATTATGTTCGATAAACGTTTTCTGTCCGTTGATGGAATTGTCAACCGGCATTGGACATAGCATGTATTACACCTTTGTCGGCAATCTGCATTAGGCAGCGAAGAGCACATTCAAAATCATTCACGGAAAGCGGTTCATAAAAAGAAGCAAAAAAACGTGGACGTATCCTGGAAGAAACGAGATCCTGGAAGAAACTAGTATAGGTAGGCCGGTTCTAACGCAGGTCCTCTGAAGGCGGTGCTGGGCGGGGGGTCCACGCGGGGAGGGGGAAGTCGTTGGAAGAGACCAACAGAGGGGCAGGGGTATCGATTGATTCATTAAAAATTTACTTATTTTATTTATTTTTATTTTTTTAGTATTTTATTAGTATTTTATTTTGATTTTGTTTTAATTGTATTTGTTTTCATTTTATTTGTATGCGATTCATTTTCATTTGTTTTTATCTTCTGTTGTTTATAACATTTCTTTTATTACTTTGCAAATCTCGATGAGAGCTTCCCTCTCTTTGAGTTGATTGATCCGTGTTGTTGAAAGAGAGTTACGAAGCGATCAGATTACTGGTATGCATGAGAGAGAGGGGAGGGAGAGTGGGGGGAGAGGAAGCGATCGGATCACATGCATTTAGAAGAAAGATAGAGTGACTCCTTTACATTTATAGAGATTTATAGACATATGCATTTTTAATGTTGACATTTTTTTTTAAATCAACATTGTATTGCCAGCACTAGAATTACCCAAAGCGTACCATGTGGAGGTACGCTTTGGGTAATTCTACGTACGCTTTGGGTAATTCTAATGCCGGCGGTACAATGATGATTTGAAAAAAAATGTCAACATTAAAAAAAAATTTTATGGAAATTGATTTTTTTATTGAAGAAATTTTTTTCGAAAGTTTTTAGTCAATATGATTTACAGGGTTTTTTTTCCAACATTTAATGCGTACTCAATACCCAATTGTAAGAAAAGTAATGAAAAGTTTTTTTCCCCTTAATAATCATGAAATGATGTCTGAGAAGAAGAAAACTTGCTCCTTTAATTTTTTTCCCAATTTTGGTCAATCGGGTAAGAAAGACCAATGAACGGATCAATTTGGAATTTTGCATGGCTCTTGGGAACATATCGAGCTGAATAACCGTCCACAAACATTAGTGTTTATCACAATATTTGCAAAGTAGCGGTTAATTGTATAAAAACCAAGAAAACACCGTTTTTTTTGTACTTTGTTAAAACTGATGGCAAAAATTGAAAAAAAAAAACAATTCGCTACAATAATAATCAGAGCTTGTGGAGTATGTATTTACGTTTTCAAAACTGCTGGTCGAATTCCCGTACGACCATTAGTTCCTGAGATATCGCTGACTGAAGACAAAAGGACGTTTTTTCATTCAAAGGCCGATATCTCAGCAAAAAATGGTCGTACGGAGATGAAAAAAAGCAAATTGAAGTGAATTGAATGGGGTCAATGATATTGGTGAAGTCCGAAAAAAAATCTCCAAAACCCGTGCAGAACTTTAAAAAACGTAAAAATTTGCAACATTTTTTTTGTCGTGATATTTCTTCCGACCGAGCAATCAGTGATTCTCAAAAATAATCATTGTCAGAACTGAAAACTAGAAACTTCAAGCTTCAAAATCCTTTTTTTTTGTACGACCATTTTTGACGAAGTTGCAGCCTTTCGAAAAACACGAAAAAAATGGTCAACTTTTCATGCTCCTTTAATTTTTTTGTGTCAGTGTATATAACAAAAAATGCACACAACACCAACAACGCAGTTATTGGTATGTTTAATATAGAAATAGAATATAAATCGTATTCGAGAGGTACACATTTTGGGTCAATGTTTGAATTTCCGAGGTCGCGGAGTTGAAAACGTTGAAAAAAAAGTTTGGGAGCTAGGGGCTCAAATCGCTACCGTAGAAGAGTACTGTCACATCCGGAAGGACGCGAACATAATATTGTTATTTCCCTCTGTGTTGCCTACGCGTAGCGCAATAGTACGGGATCAGGGTAAAAAGGGGGAGTGTGTGGGAAGGAATAGAATCAAGGAATTGACGCGATATTTCGGTATTGAGAAATAATTCGATAAGCTCATATAAATTTAACCGACGTTTTGTTACAAATCGATAAGTCGGATTTGAATGTGAATTAATAATAACAGAAGAGTAAAGGACTAATACAGAAAAATAACAAAATTATATGGTTCGCTTATAGTTGTTGGTGTGCGTAGCTGTTGGTATGTTCGCTTGTTGTGATACCGTCAGACGCTCTTATGAATACGGCCCTTAGCTCGTGGCCAGATGCGCTCGCTGTTGAAGTAGGTCGGTGAAACGCGCACATGATTTTCGGTCGACGTATATATAAATATATGTCGAATCGACGATATGGGAATTGAGGTAGTAGTCAGGAGTTACAATGATGTTGCGTTCGTTAACGATAATAAGGAAAATTATTTAATAAAAGTTAACGATAATAAGGAATTATAAATTGAACAAAGAAAATATGCGACACGAGCTTCGACCGCTTCCCGATTTCGACTACTTCTCTTCGGCCTTTTCTCGCACGACTCCCCCGCACCTTTCGGCTATGTCCGCCAATTAGAGTCGTCTCTCAGTTCGCACGGCACCACGTAATTTCGTCGAAATAATAATGATAATCATAATAAGAATCATAACAAGAATTATTGTCAAAACTCTCGTCTCTTTCGTCGGAACACTCGATAATTTCACCGACCCTACACATATATGGACAGCGAGAGCCACTCAAAGTTCTGTACGATCTTAGCGCGTGAGAAACGGATTTGACTTTTCTACACGGACTGTGGGTCAAACTTATACGTTTAATCGATTCGAAAGAAAAACTTGCAATAAGATAGTTCGTACGTAATTCGGAATTAAGACACGGTAAAAGAACTTGAATCGAAATTGGTTGACGGAAGAGTGAGCTCCGAATTCGATTAAGATTGCCAAGAGACTGGGATTGGGAGTCGATAGAAGAACTTGATGTGGTCGTAGTTGGCGGAAGATTGGAATTGAGGCTCGATAGCAGAACTCGATGTGATGGTAGTTGACGGGAGACTGGCATTGAGACTCGATATAAGAACTTGACGTGATGGTACTTGACGCGAGACTGGGATTGAGACTCGATATAAGAACTTCATAAGATGGTAGTTGACAGGAGACTGCCCTCAGGTAGGAAATCTTCCTTGATATGGAAATTAGGGGGAATTTACTGGTGCGAAAAGGAACCGTTCGACGAGTGTGGTTTTGGTCATTTAGTTCTTTAGGGATTGGTCCATTGGTTGTGAATATATCGGTTAATTAGCGTGATTGGTCGCGGTATGGTGTGCGAGTAGGTTACAGATTCGCTAGGCACGCGCCTGACCTTATTCCAGGGCATCGGTTCTAATTATTATGCGTGTGAAAATAAGGGGATCTTGGTCCCGTATTTCGGTGAAAAAGCGCATTCGATATAGAGTTCGATATCCGAAACTTAAGCATGCGCATGGTTTGTGTTATGTCAATTTATGGCTATGGTGACTTCTCATACCGAGAAGTTTATACATCGGATTACGCCGCAAGACCGGATGTCTTATTTTTCAGCCAGTTATAAATTCGTCGGAGCCTTCTAGTCTATGTTTTGTTTAAATATTCTAGGGTCGATGCTTCTTAACGTTTATTGCCGTAAGGCTCTGCGTAGCGTCGAAAGCCAAGGTGATAGGAAAATTCGATGACTGATGGTGCTGCTATCGTGCATATATCGCTGTATATCGAATCTGCGTGCGGAACGTACGCACGTTCCTATTTATGCTATTATGCGTCTTATTCTTAGATTTATACATTTGATAAACTTATGAGGGCAAATAAGGATATTGGGAATAATCGAGAGAAGACACTTCCTGCACATTCGCTAGGATTTAACGGTACATTGTGTGGGAACAACGATGTGACAACGACCGCGATTATCGATCAGAAATCGTAAATCGTTGATAGCTCAAATTGCAAGTTTGAAGGCTTCCAGAGTATGGTTCGTCAGAGTTTCATACACACGGGTGTTGGATATAACAATCATGGATTCATATGGCGAGAAATTAATACGGCGTTCGAGGGCCGTATATTGACTGGTGTAGTGATAAATCATAACCACATCGAACCTCAACAATTCCTCAAAAGCGCTAGTGATATCCTGGTTCCACGCGTACAAACAATTATCGACGATCATGGTAGTGTTAAAAGGAATACCGTTTTTAACGGTGAATTTGTGGCGGGTGACACGCATGGGAATAAAAGTATTAGTACTAGACCATGAACTTCTTGGCATGTCTGATTTACGCGAGTGATACGATCATTGAGCCCATTTTGACATCACTCGAAGAGTTTCAGAAACGCGACAGGGCGTAGACGTTGTCGCGAATACTTAAGTTGCCTATAAATATAAATAAATATAACCCGATGCGCGCGGAACGCCACATAATGTTATCCCCGTCGGCAATGTCGAAAAGAGCAGTAGCTAATGAAAAATTGAGTGATCAAGCATGTTTCGCAGAATCCGTAGTCGCTGCTCTTTATCCAGCCGGACGTGACTGTGCGCGCGGATCTCCATACCCACACCACTCAATAGCGCTAAATCTTGAAGGCACTAAGTTTTCAGTGACTTTAAATGAAATGCAACATTTTGAAATTCGTAATGAAATTTCCATTAATTTATATACCATTAAGAACGATAGTACTCTTCCAATTCACGTCAGCGAGCGAAAGAGAGAAAAGCACATCAATTTTCTCCACATTGAAGATCGGCAGCAAAACATCGTTAGACATTTTGCGAGGATCAAGAATTTATCAAGGCTCATGGGCTCGCAATTAAGCCAAAAGCATAATCGAAAATAGATCAGCGATAGGTACGTAGATTTGATATATGTAGTTTAATATATGGGGTTAATATAAAAGGGTTCTATCGAAACTGAATTCTGTATATTTTCGCAGATATCTACACTACTTTCATTCGGAGAAATTATAATTGCACACTATGAGGTGTGGCGGCCGGCTGTGCTAACCACCTACCGAACGATGTCAATATGTAGATCACTTTTAAAATCTTCAATCATGAGGATCGCCTTCCATCCGTAATACACGCCGATTTTGAATGCGTTGTTGGGAAAACGTATCAACAAAATATGTACCAACGCCATGAGAGTAGTAGAACTACACAGACACTGGAATAAGTGGTGGAAAGGGAAGCCGTAGGAAGGGGTTTGGTCATAAGGTGGGAGAAGTGGATGGTGGGAAGTCTGGCGCACGGAGGGGGGAGTGGGTGTCTGGCCGTCTCGCAAGGGACTAGGGCCGTGTTGGGGAATTGGGGGAGAAGATGACGATTTGCAGCTCGCGGGGAATCCGGCGAGTGACGTCACGCGGGGGGAAGAGGATGCCCAAAAACACGGGTCCATGAGAGGAGGGGATAATGGTTGTAGGCACGGGTCAAGGAGACGCGGGCAGCCAGGAGACATCGTAGACGATGCGTCGCTTTTCTAACGGGGCGGGTTCGTTATTGATACAGGTGAATCATTTTTCTAGATAATGGGGAAAAATTTGTGTGAAACATATGGATGTACATGTGAAAGCCAGCGGCTATGACACATACTCGGCAATGTAAAGCAATTGTAATGTTAGATGTCAAATAAAGTCTTCACCGATAAACGTTTTATGGAGCTGTAGTGGCGAAGGGTAGCTCTTATAAAATTACATTGCATTCAGTCTTCTATTCATTTCGAAAGATAGCGTCGAGATGTTTCATGTGCGAGTATGTATTCAGTGTACCCAGCCAAGAACCCATGGGACTTGACGAAGGATAAGCTCGAACACGTTCCAAAGACCTTACTCATAAACAAGTTAATCGTTGAGGATTCGGCTTCGGTCGGCCAATGAAGGTTTTCCAAGGTCAGCGATGGAAATAAAGGATGTTTCCTTAACGTTTCGGCAGTGCAGCCAGATCGCGCGCAAAAGTTACCCCCTCTCTAGTCCCTTGCGCGCCCATCACACACAATCATAGTAGCTCGTGTCCGTGAGCGAGCGACGCTCGGACATCTTCGGAAAGAGCCGAGCGCCGTCGAAGTTTCCCGACCGCGCCTTCGGTAGCTACACCAATACATGGACGCTGAGCACGTTCATGTGCGTCCAAGCCAAAACGAAGGCTTCGAGGGAAAAAGCAATCTGAGCACGACTCGCGCGTGACGTCACCCGATGGAACGCGCGAGGCTTTTAGATGATTACAATGCTTATTTAGCTCTTGATACTCTGCGTTATGAATGTATACAAAAAAATGTATCGCACACTCTGATCGCTTATTTTTTTAGATTATACGTTAATTTAAATATAATAATAAATCTAAGTTACAACTTATTTCTCTTCTAAAAAATTGTTTACGCTTTACTCACACCCGTCCTTATGCCAAATAAATTATAATTCATAAAAGTAAGCGGAAATATATTTATCTCCGTATTATTATGTTAATTCTCGTACTTTCATCAAGGGATAAAGCATTACGCGCAAAAACAAGCCAATCATCCATTCGACCGCGAATCGTCAGTACCAGAAAGTGCACACGTTCTAAACGCGATCAGATGGTCCCGTTGGTGGCGTTTCTGGCTTAGGTTTGCAGGGGCGCGGGATCGTTCCCGCGCGCAGTGCTTTTTTTAAAATTATTATTACTATTAATTCTTATTTGATTAGTTATTTTTATTAGTTGTCATTATTATTTTAATTAGTTATCTTTTAGTGTCGAAAAATGTATCACGCACTCCGAGCGCTTATTTTATTAGTTTGTACGGTAATTTAAATGTAATAATAAATCTAAATTACAACTTATTTATCTTCTAAAAAATTGTTTGCGCTTTACTCATACCCGTCCCTATGCCAAATAAATTGTAATTCATAAAAGTAAGCGGAAATATATTTATATTCGTATTATTATATTCATTCTCATACTTTCATCGAGCGGTAAAGTATTATCCCCAAACAAACAAGTCAATAATCAAGCAATATATTTCCGCTTACTTTTATGAATTACAATTTATTTGGCATAGGGACGGGTGTAAATAGAACGCAAACAATTTTTTAGAAGATAAATAAGTTGTAATTGAGATTTATTATTACACTTAAATTAACGTACAAACTAATAAAATAAGCAGTCGGAGTGCGCAATAAATTTTTCGACACTAAAAGATAACTAATTAAAATAATAATGATAACTAATAAAAATAACTAATTAAATAAGAATTAATAGTAATAATAATTTAAAAAAAGCACTTAGCGCGGGAACGATCCCGTGCCCCTGCGAACCGAAGCCAGGAACGCTACCAACGGGACCATCTCATCGCTTGTAGAATGTGTGCACTTTCTGGTACTGACGATTCGCGGTCGAATGGATGATTGGCTTGTTTTTGCGGATAATGCTTTATCCCTTGATGAAAGTATGAGAATTAATATAATAATACGGAGATAAATATATTTCCGCTCACTTTTATGAATTATAATTTATTTGGCATAAGGACGCGTATGAGTAAAGCGTAAACAATTTGTTAGAAGAGAAATAAGTTGTACTTTAGATTTATTATTATATTTAAATTAACGTATAAACTAAAAAAATAAGCGATCCGAGTGTGCGATACATTTTTTTGTATACATTCATAACGCAGAGTATCAAGAGCTAAATAAGCATTGTAATCATCTAAAAGCCTCGCGCCTGCCATCGGGTGACGTCACGCGCGAGTCGTGCTCAGATTGCTGTTTCCCTCGAAGCCTTCGTTTTGGCTTCGCCGCACATGAACGTGCTCAGCGTCCATGTATTGGTGTAGCTGCCGAAGGCGCGGTCGGGAAACTTCGACGGCGCTCGGCTCTTTCCGAAGATGTCCGAGCGACGCTCGCTCACGGACACGCGCAACTATGACTGTGTGATGGGCGCGCAAAGGACTAGAGAGGGGGTAACTTTTGTTTCATATTGTGTCATTTTGTGTAACAATTGTGTTAGTTCAGTTTTGGTTATAGATACGTTAAAATATTCTGACTAATTTCTTATATTGTGTTGTTTGTTTTTATCTATCTGTGTTTGAAGTGTAAGATGTGTGAGAAAGAGGGTTATTTTATTATGGAGTTATAAAGTGATGAAATATGAGAAATAACTAACCTCGATGTTGTTGATATTTCTGGTTTTTTGCACATGTTTGGAAGGTTTTGTTTGGTGAATATTGTTACACAAAATGACTCAATACTTATACAACAGAAACACAACATAGAACGTTCATGTATATAACGTTCACGTTCATGTATAAAACCAAACCAGAGGGCCGAAACGTAAAGAAAACATCCTTTATTTCCATCGCTGAGTTTGGAAAACCTTTATTGGCTGAACCGGAGCCGAATCCTCAACGATCAACTTGTCATACACACGGCCGCACACATCCTTGATTCATTTTAAATCGACCAGCTATGAACAGACACAATGACCTTCTTCAGCGAGATACTACAACTCTTCGGATACTTCACCTTAGCAGCGTTCAAGAATTGGAAACACGACACTGCCACGAAGACTCGCCTAAAACAACAACTCCGTTTTTTACTTAAATGTAGACAAGAAGATTTGATACCGAAACACATTTTTCCACACTTAAATATTAAAATTTCCAGTAACAAAGGTAAAATAAAACTCAATAGAATGTCACACAAATTCCACAAATCACTACTAAACATAGAAATCGATGATCTCAACTTTCGAATAAAAATACTGAGCTGAAAAATAGAAAAGACCTTAGAAACAATCAACAAAACTCAAAGCAATATTAAGGAAAAATTCTTCACTTCGACAGAAGCAATCGACGACGAAATTGTAATGGAGTGTCCCGTAATGACGGCTCCGAAAAATGTAGAAACTGCCTAGTAAACCAGTCATGTAACGGCAATATAACGTGAAGGTTACAATTAATATCACAATGTTACACTTGTGTAGTATAACTGTTATGTAATAGGGAAATAAGACTGCAATGTTTCACTCGATACCTGTATGTCATATACATATAACGTACCATGGTAACGTCATGGTTACATTACCAAAATGTATAACAGTCTCATAACACGTGTGTAACAATGTGAGTATAACATTGGTAATATTCAGGTTATGTAAACGTTATGAAAGAGTATAATATTACAGTTACATAACCAACATATTGTAACTGTTACATATTATGCGTATATTACGTCCAGAAGGGACGATTTTATTTTGTTTATTTATCTTTGGATTCTTCAATATAATTTCCTTAAAGTAGAAGGGATAGCCGCACGTCCCATACGGGCCCGGCAAACTCTCCTGTGGAAATTGGGAGTGCGGAAACAAATCTGACAATGGGTATTTAGGGGTAAATGTTTATAAAAGCTATTTTATTATACTGTGGTTAATCTACTTACATCCTTGCGGGTAGTCACGCCCTTTCGCGGGGACAGTTTCCCCCGCGTCGCTCTCTCACTCACTCACTCTTCACGCTCTTCCGCGGGGACAATCTCCCCGCGTTTCACTCCCACGTACCGCACGCTGAACTTATGTGTCCTCTATTTTGTCCGGTGCTTCAATGTAGGCCCCGCACCTTTATCATTGGCTCGATAGATATTTAGGATTTTAGAGAAAAATATGGTTTTCTAACGTAACGATCAATGCCTCTATGCGGGTCCGCCGGGTCGCTACCCAAGTCTTACTACACCGCCGCGAGTATGTCGTTACCTAACTACGTTACTAGTAAAGACTGACGTCTCTGTGCGGGTCCGCCGGGTTGCTAGCCTGGACTTATTACACCGCCGTGAGTACTGCTGTTACTAGGAGTTTTCTCCGACTCCAGGAGCAAACCGTGGACAAATCGGAACTAACGATGTTTTGCTGCCACCGGACCGACATCGGCTCGGTGGCTATCACCCCGGTGGGGATTTTTGTCCACGTTGATGGAAACTTGCCCGCTCCCGGAGTCTCACGGTCGAATTCTGTGGATCAGGCGATGTCCGATCAGCAGAATTCGACCGGGCACATCCGGTCTCGCTTAGGCGATTTTTACCCGACACCGCACAGAGACACGACGTTACAAAAGTACGAAAGTACAAAAAGTACAAAAAAAAAGAAAAGTCCACCGTGGGACCGGACGTAACAACCACCCCCCCCCCCTTTAGGCGATCAACGTCCTCGTTGAGTTATAAAGTTAGGCCCATACACATACATATATATGAATACACAGACTGGCTAGAGGACCAGTCTTTTCGGTATATAGTCAATAAGTAATAATTAAATCTTACGAGCTAGTCGTCCCTTAATAGCACATTGGCGAGGGCAGTCACCAGTTCTCCGAGCTTCGCCTGCTGTTGCTCCATCCCCGGTTGGGTTGCGGCCGTCCGCACCAGCTCCCCGAATGTCGCCAACCGCTGCTGTCTGGACGTTGAGGTGGTCGGTCTGGGCTCCTCCCGTCCCCGATGGTCACTGGGGCGCGTCGGGCTCCGTCTTCCAGGTCGCGGGATGTTTCGGGCGCCCTCCATCATCGGCGGATTACGAGGGCGAGGCTTAATCACCTGCGCCCCCGCCTGTTGTGGAATGGCCGCAGCCGATCGGTTCTTGGCCGCGATCGGCGTTCCCGTGGGCGGCTTGCTCCCCATCTCCCAGCGGGTGATGCAACCCCCTCCGTGGGCCGCAAATCTTGGGCCCGGGATCAGGAGCCCGCAAAGAGGGCACGTCACCTTCCCCTTCCGCCGGTAGCTTTCCTCGATTAATTTTTCCATACATGCCCCCGCCCCCGGGCATTTATCCCTTTTGCCACACACCGGGCATGGATTGCGGGGGCGGGTGATGGCGACACTCTCGAGGCGTAACACGTATAACAATGTGAATGTAACATTTGTAATATTCAGGTAATGTATATGTTATGAAATGTTGCAATATTGTAGTTGCATAACCAGTACTTGCAACAGTCACATAACATTGTTACAACCATGTGAGTATAACAATGGTAATACTTACATAATGGGAATGTTCTAAGACGGCTAAATGTTGCAGTTACATAGCTAACATATCGTAACCGCTACATACTATACCTGTAACGATGTGAATATAACAATAATATTCAGGTTATGTAAATAATATGAAATGTTGCAATATTGCAATTGTATAGCCAGTACTTTCAACACTCACATAACATTGTTACAACCATGTGAGTATAACCATGGTAATACGTACATAATGTAAATGTGCTAAAACAATATAATATTGCAGTTACATAACTAGCATATTGTAACTGTTAAATATTATGCTTATAACGATGTGAATATAAAATTGGTAATATTCAGGTAATGTATATGTTATAAAATGTTGCAATATTGAAGTTGTATAACCGGTACTTGCAACAGTCACATAACATTGTCACAACCATGTGAGTATAACAATGGTAATACGTACATAATGTGAATGTTCTAGAAGGGTAAAATGTTGTAGTTACATAGCCAACATATCGTAACCGTTACATATAATACCTGTAACGATGTGATTTTAACATTAATAATATTCAGGTTATGTAAATTATATGAAACTTTGCCGATTTTGTATGATTAAGGGCGGGTTTTTCCAACTTCTCGGTAAGCCTCTACCTGCCAATTATCCTATGCTTGATAATGTATGTTAACATTAATATTAACTTAGGCCGAAAAAAAGAAAAATTTTAAGATGTTTTTTTTCAGTCCCATTATTGGATATAGCTATAAAACTTATTCTTTTACAATATTGTTTCAACCTTCTAAAATACGAAAAAATATTTTTTATTTTGATTCATTGAATATTTCAGGCGCCAAAGTTTCGTCTTTGAAAATAATACCTGGTCCCATGACCGACAGTTAGTCTCAGGATTGGCAAGTCTGAGACAAAAAAATCAAAAAGCATTTTAAAGAGAAAGGTTTCGTACACAACAATTTACCACAGTTAATACAAAATCGATGAAAACAAAAAATGGCGGATGTTTGAATCAAATTGTCAAAAATTGACCTCTTTTTCTACTATTTTTTCTTGCTAAAATTGTGCATTTTTATTTTTCGGCCAAATTGTAGTAAATTGTTGTGCAGGATATATTAACAAACAAAACGCGCCAATATGAGTCAAGTGAGTCCGGAGATTATAACTGTCGGCCATTTGAAAGAACGTCATTTCGAGAAAATCGCGTTTCAACTTTTTTTCGTCGTATATTCTTGTGGTGTACTCTTATGGCGTCGAGTCGCTGTCACAACTCTTGATAACTCGAATTTCTCAAAAATATTTTAGGTGTTGATTTCTGAAGGTCTAAGGAGAAGAAAAATGTAAAAAATCGATTTTTTCAAAATTCTAATTAGGACTAGTGCCTTAAGGATGTTTTCGCGTTAGACGAATTTAAAGATTAATTGTTTAAAATTCGCATGAACCTTCTTAACAATAATACTCAACTGTGGGTAAAATTTGAGAAAGTCTGACCGTCTAGAAATGGTGTTATTTTTTGTAAGAAATAATCTTTTTTCGTCATTTCTCATAAGACCTCACGTTCAATTTGCAATTTTAAACACTGAATATCTCGATTACCAGACGGTAAAACCTTCTTAAATTTTTTATATACATAATATGACACTCAAGAAGATTCACGCAAAATTTCAAAAAATTATCTTTAAAAAATTGTATCTTTTTGACTTTACTTTGTATATACTATTATGATTATGGCGCAAGAACATCCTTAATAAGACTTATTATTAGTACGACCTCGAATTTAGATTTAAACGATTCCCGCAACCATGCAAGGCCAGTGGCGGGCATATTGCTGAGCCTCTGCCGGTAGGTTATTGTACAAAAAAAGGGCACGCATTATGAGCATTTCAAAAATTAGAAGAGATTATAGGGGAAGTTAACTATAGGTGTGCAGCCAGCCTTTTTACGGTGAAAGAAGAAGCCTGTCAAAAAAGCGTAATCGCTATAACATTGCGATTACATACATTATATACTTAAGTTCTGTGATAGTTACGCAGAAAGCTTATAACAAGTGTGTGTGAGCTTTACGGATTCGCCATAAGCGTCGCTAGTGTCATACACCGTGTTCTGTGATGCGTGACCCCCGTAGCGTCTCGTGCCTCGTGCTTCGGGCCCAGCGCATCTCATCGTGTTTCCCGTGTTTCGGAAGGGAAGGTAAAATCGCTGCTTTCTTTCATTGTCTTTTTTTTTCAGAATACTTAAAAATATTAAATATAATAAGCCGTGAATACACGTGTCTATCATGTGTGTTATTCAAGTGGGGAAAAAAAAGAATAGCATGCAGATTTCATATTAACCCGAGTTTACATGCGCGTGATTTGATTGAGATTATAACAGTGATGTTCAAGTGAAAGTTATATTCTTTTTTGCAAGTAGGGCCCATATGGCAATAAATATTATATTTCGTGTAATGTTTTGCTTCAATTAATCAGATTAAATTTGGTGTTTGTTGTCAATCGTCTGTATGTAAATGTCGTGCATAACTTCAATTCGACCACGTGGATTATTTTTGAATAATTTTCAGTGTCATACTGGTAGTTTCCATTTAGAAATTTGTTGTACTGAGTTGATTAATTAACCATATATATTTTTGTCTTGAGTGATTGTACTGAGACGTTTTTTCCCAACAGATACTGCTGAATTATCCTGCCGAAGGGTTTTTCTGCCTCAAAAAATGCTCGTTGATATCAAGTAAGTGAAATATTATCAAATTAATATATATGAAACGATTGATCGTTTCAATTATGAAATCTTCTCCAAACCTCCGAACCTCCGAACCTCCGAACACAGTTCCTCTGTTATTATTATTTCTATTTTTTACAAATGAAATTCTTTCACTAGCTTTTATGAATGGAACAGTTTCAGAAACGTATTTGAAAGCTGTTATTTTTTCACACTGATACAGTTTTTTTTACCTTGCAGTTTGTTACACTATCTCAGAAAACGCCAAGTATTCTCAATATTACCTATTCATCCACAACATATAAATCCCTTTACCTTTGAACGTAAATAATTGAACTCTTACGTTTTTTTAAATATTAATGTTACATTCTATAAAATGCCGAAGTGTATTAAGAGTACATCAAAGCGTAGAAGGAATCAATTGATTTGCGAGGAAATCTTACGACACAGTACAATCGATAATCGTCCTTCTACTCCACATTTCGTATCATTAGATCGTAGTTGCTATACCAATCCGCTCAATAATCTAATCGATAATAATCTACTTAACGAGCAACCATCGACTTCTGCTGCTTTCGATACTCCTGCAGCTGAAACCATTGCTACTATTCGCGCTGGCGATGTAAGTGATACACCCTCAAAGCTCATAACTGAACCTGGTAGTCTCATGCAAATTGAATCACACGAAAATTCGCCACGTGATTCTTCTTCTAACGAGACTTGAATCGAATTTCAAGATGAAATTGCAAGTGCTTTCAATGCGAGCTTAGTCGATGATTTACGCTCGTGGACAGTACAAAATGACGTATCACATAGAATTGGTAACACTCGATTAAAAATTCTTCGTAAGCATGGTAATACTAATTTACCGGCAGATATTCGTACTCTTCTCAAAATACCTCGAAATCTGTCATACACGATTGTCTCGATCAACGGTGGCGAGTACATGCATTTTGGATTGACAGTCGGACTAATACGGACAATTCGAAAATATTTTGATGATATTCCGCATTCCATCGAAATAAACATCAATTGTGACGGTTTGCCATTGTTTAAAAGTTCCGGAGGGCAGTTTTGGCCAATTTTAGTATCACTTGCTACGGACTTTTATTCCGAGCCTTTTGCAGTTGGAATACATTATGGTAATAAGAAACCGGATGATGCGAACCTTTTGTTTGAACAATTCATCACTGAAATGGTTGAACTTCGTAACGATGGTCTTGACATTGAAGGTCACACGTACCGTATAAATATTAAAGCTATTGTCTGCGATGCAGCGGCACGGGCTTTTATTACTTATACTAAAGGTCACAATGGGTACTTTGGTTGTCCAAAATGTACTCAAGAAGGTGATGTCGTGTGCAGACGAACTACTTTTCCGGAAATAGATTCCCCTCTAAGAACCGATGATTCCTTTCGACGCCAATTACAGTCCGAGCATCATCGCAGCGTCTCAGATTTATTACGATTGAATATTGGTTTGGTATCCCACGTGGCATTAGATTATATGCATCTTGTATGTTTGGAGATCGTAAAGCGACTTCTGCGATTTTGGGTCAATGGTCCAAAAAATATCCGATCATCAAAACAACAGCTGTCTGCTGCATCACTAATCCGACTCTCCATGAAATATAGTATATCCAAAAAATTCGCAAGGAAACCGAGAAGTTTTGACGATATCGATCGCTGGAAGGCTACCGAGCTACGGCAATTTCTTCTCTATACCGGTCCTGTGGATTTGGAATCAGTTTTGCCAATACATTTATACAGTCCTTTTCTTGCATTAAGCATAGCGAATCGAATTTTATCCGATCCTAAATTATGTTTTGTGATGAATGATTATGCTCAATCTTTGTTGCGCTGGTTCGTTTTGCATTATGGAGAATTGTACGGCCCCGAATATATTTCATACAATGTCCATAATCTCGTACACCTCGCCGATGAAGTCAGACGATTTGGCTGCGTGGATCGCTTTAGTGCCTTTCAATTTGAAAATTATTTGCAAGCTCTAAAGAAGAAGGTACAAAATTCTAAAAAACCACTGCACCAAGTTGTTAATCGAATTACGGAACAAAATTCGATTCCTATTCAAACACTTTGCCGTAAACAATATCCAGTCACACACTACTGGAGGGCTACAAAAAAGATCACATTTCTAGAGTTTGACGGATTTTCAATTTCGACCAGATATCCCGATAATGTTTGTATTTTGATTGACAATTCGATTGTTATCGTGGAAAATATTTTCAAAATAATAAGTGTTTTGTACATAATAGGGAAAAGGTATGGCAAAACAAGATCCACTTTTACAGTTCCGTGCGATTCTAAGAAATTCGACATGTCTCTGATAAGTGAAGAATGCACTTCTGACCGGGTAACATTAAAAGCCTCAGAAGTAGCGAGAAAGTGCTTGATATTTCAGTATCCGAAGGAAATTACCTCTAGGGTAGTAATTCCTCTGCTGCAATACAATTATTGACGAGTGAGATCCGTCTTTTCGAATATACCGTTCACTCCATTTTACATCCTTTCCTTGCTAATTAAAGCTTGCTGCTTGACCTATCTGTCGACAACGTATATGACGGCAGCCGATATGCCATATCTTGTCGTTAAATTCGACGATGGAACCGTTTCGGAAGTGCCTTCTAATTGGCTTGAATCAACTGATGACAAAACTTTATGTTGGTGGCCAATACATTCGAAAAAGATCGGTTTGCTGATCACAAAGCGGGCTGAGCCAGATAAAATGACGTGGGAATTGCTAAATGTTAAAATCGAAAAACGGTGTCGTGAGTATTTATACTATATGAAATAAAAGAATTTTATTTATTTATTTTTTGCCTCGTAACCTTTTTTCAGAAACTCTAGAAAAGGCTCGAAAGGCTGCGTATGACGAATATTATAAAACAACTGATGACGAGGATCTCGGGAAAGGACGCAGACAATCGAGAAAACGAGTAGTGAGCTCCTCTGATGACGAGGATGAAAATTACAGACAACCGAATCTATCGCGAGTTCGACCATCGCAGAAGAGTAAGTACCATTCCTCTTTTATTGTTTTGATATAAGGAGGCTTTAGCGAAATAATAAAATCGAGCGTCTCTTAAGGCCAGGTCAAATACGCGGTCAGATGAGTGCGAGAGAGATTATATAGGACCGAAAAAGAGGCAGTTTAATCCTCTTTAGACAAAAGGTTTACAAAAGTAGGTGAAACAAACTGATGTAATAATAAGTGACGTTCGCAGAATGTCTAATGTAGCAAACAAATTGAATGAACGTTTACGCAATAAGACCCAGTTTATAGTAATAAATCCGAGGATTAGTTTTTAATGAATTTAGATGGTTATTTTAAAATCCAATGGGTTTGTATACAATAAATATGTAGTGCTTGGCGATGAATTCATAAACGATCCTTCAAAAAATAAAATAAGTTCTCACTAATAAATAGGTGAAAAACTTAAAAAATTGCACAAATATATGTTGGGCGAATAATTGGCACAAGCGAAATACATTTTTTGGTAACATGCTTTTTGTTCAATAAAATGTATACGAACAATTTTTGAATGCTTACTTGATTTAGCTGACTATGGCGCTGAACCTTCAACAAATTATTAGCACACTCTTTTATGTAACAGCTTCGTAAGTCAAATATGATTGAGAATAAAATTTTCATCTGCAGTACGAAACATTATCAGATCTGCCAGTGGCCCCAAGCGATGCAGTTACTTCACCAGTATCAACGAACTCGCTCGAAATTGCAGTGTCCACAGGAACTGTGTCTTTAAAACCGCATGAAGATATCGGCTACTCAGATTGCGCGAGTAATGACTCTCTAGAGCGTGAGTAATGAAATAATATGCTTATCCATTTTTGAAAGTACTAGCTATACATCTGTAAATTATAATTTATCATATTTGTGTCTTGAAAATAGTTTCGGACGAGCATGTGGGGAAAAGGATTAATCGATCTGGCAAACAAAGTGGTTCATGTGCGAAGTTTCCCGAGCGAGCATCCCAGAAGGCAACACATGTTTCAAAACTAGTCAACGAGTATTCCAACAGTGCGGATTCAGAGAACCGTACTTTACGAGGTAGAGCTGAATGGATAACCTACTGACCATTAACATTGACCATATAGAATAAAAAATAAGTTACATCTGATCGACATTAAATAACTAATAAATTGTGTCCATCTCGTACATCAAGACTCCAAAATAAAGAACACGGATCAAGAGGCTCTCGGTACAAGCAATCTCAGTCTCAATAACAAGCACTGTCCAACCGGTGGCTTGGCCCAAACACCTTCATAAACAATATCGGCTTAAACACTTTTCTCGAGCCGTACATCATTCTTCGAACTGCTTCAGAAAGCATTTTCGATTATTTTTATTGGCTCGCCTCACACTCCCCCATATACTATAGCGGTTTATATTATAGCAGTAGCAGCGAGTTTTCTCTTTTTTTGTTCTGGCCTTTTACGGCCATTTTGTGTAACCATGAACATTTATGAGAATTTATTCTCTCGACGCAACGAGAGCCATTTTCACGCTTCCCCGCTGACGCGCCTATCCGTATGCTTTCGGTTTAATCATACCATCCGACACACCGCGACACACAATATATCAGTTATTCAATGTCGATCAGATGTAACCTTTTTTTATTGTATGTTTTGTCTACTCTGCTCTAATAGAGATAATCAGAGAGTAATTATGCGGATGATGGCATTAATGGAAATCCACTTACGAGATATTCTACGAAAACTCGATCGTGGGAACCAACCAGAAGGCTCAGGAGACACGAATCTCATTAAATCTGAACTACCACTAAAATCAATCGTGGAGATAGAAAATTTCGAGCGAGGACTTAGTGAGAAACCAGAAATGGCAAAGCAATTCGTATGCCCATTCATACAATATCTCGACCGTTATAATAGATTTGTGTAAAAGATTTTAATATAATATAATCAATATTAAAGGATACGTTTGTACGAAAAATTGGAGGTCGTTCAGCACGTGAGGACATCCAAAGAATTTGCCGTCAAGTATTTACAAATGCGTGCGCGCAGTTGTGTTCGTGGAAAGGACGAAAACAAAACTTTTGCATTGAAGATCTTCGTCTCATTACAACTATCAAAGGTAAGTAATTATATAGTTTAAGAAGAGAGGTATAACCAGCAGGAACCTTAGTAAAACGATCCATCCCTTAAATACCTCGCATATTCGATAAAGACTGTTGTCGTATTATTCGTTTTCTGATTTACTGCTTTTAGTGAGATGTTGAAGAGTTCTCACATGGCTACAACAATTGAGCTATCGGGATAATAACTCGGCAATCTCTAGATTTACTAAGGACCTTTGTAGGAGAAAGGAAATTTCGAATCGGTCAAACCAACGTGAAGCTGTGAGCACGTCAAATTTCGGTATTTAGAGGTTTCTGAATAATCCACAAAAAAGCAAAAAAATTGCGGTAATGATATTTATAGAAATATTGAGCTTTCGGGAAAATGAAAGGTACATTTACAGCTAAATCAATATATGTGATAAAATATACCTTGAGAGTTGAACAAAGTTCTTCGGGCATCTTTTCGAGCGACCCTTGATTTTTTATCTCAAGAAATCAAATACGCTGTTCCGCTTAAGCCCGCACGTGAGCTAGTAGCATAATAGATAGATATTTTCTGACCATAAACGTCAATCAAATTCTGACTCAGAATTTAATTTTTATCGATACAAAAACGTTCATTTTTAGGTACATTTTTTCTTCATGCATTTTAATCTTATCAATTTTTTGTTTGCAGAAGCCATTATGGAGCGACATCCGACAACGAAGCAAATCGAGTTTGAAGAAACCGTCGCCGAATGGTTCCGGTTTGCAAAACAGCGGGGAAACCGAGAAGCTGAGCACCAAAGAAAAAAACCAGAGAAGAAAAATTGAAAACGACGAGGACAACTTATACTGTTGTGTTTGCAAAAATTAATATAAACCTAATAAGTATTAATATAAATAAGTTTATCGTGACCGGTGATCTAGTCCTAGAATAGCTCCGAAACCGATTTAATATACTGTTGCCTATTAGACTTAACAGCTTCCTATGATTCTCCAAGAGTTGTTATAAAGATAAATGTAATATGCATTTAAGTTTTGTTTTTATAAACTCGGGTTGATTTCAAAGACAGAAGAAAGTTTTTTTTCATTCGTTTTTGTTTCGTTCCAAAGTTTTGTTTTGGTAAACTCGGATTAATGTTATAAAAACAGAAGGAAGTTGAGTTCTAAAGAATTTCTAGAGAATTGAGAGTAGCTCCGAAACCTATCTAATAGACCGTTGCCGATTAAACAAAACGGCTTCCTATGATTCTCCAAGAGTTGTTACAAAGATGCATATTATTTATATAAATATTTTTTTTTCGTTCTAAAGTTTTGATTTTGTGAACTCGGGTTGATGTTAAAGACATAGGGGATTGTTTTTCGTTCGTTTTTTTTCGTTCTAAAGTTTTGTTTTTGTAAACTCGGGTTGTAAACTTAAAGACAGAAGGAAGTTTTTTTCGTTCTAAAATGTTGTTTTTGTACATTAGGGTTCATGTTAAGGTAGTACGAGCGCGCAATTTTGATTTCTATAGACTTTGTTCAAATTTTAACTAGACATTGTTCATATAAAATTGAGAATGAGAAAGTGAAATTTCAGAACAGTCGACTATTTAGATTGGGAGATAATGGGTTTTAAAATTGCAACTTTTAACACTGCAGGGTCTACATTGAAATTTATACAGAATAATTTTCCGTAAACAATATTTGTCCCCTATAATAAGAAGACATATGGCAACACCACAGAACATTATTGTTCAATATTTCGAGAAAAAAATAATTATCGTGTTCCTAAAGTAAAAAATTTCGTAATAAAAAAATATTTGCCTTATAAATATTAATTTTATATATTGTTTATGCTATCTTCATTAACAAATAAAAGTGTTGTTCATTCATTACTAATTAAAAACTTTGTTCGATTAAAAATTACTTCCAAATTAAAATTTGTGTTGCATAATTATTTTAAATATGCCGCGCAAACTCACGTCATTGGATACGTGGAACGATGCGGTGTTGCCATATGTCTTCTTATTATAGGGGACAAATATTTTTTACGGAAAATCATTCCGTCTAAATTTCAATGCAAACCCTGCAGTCTTAAAAGTTGCAACTTTAAAACCCATTATCCCCTAATTTTCAATCTCCCAAACCCATTATCTCTCAATCTCAAAACCCATTATCTCCCAAATTTCAGAACGGTCGACTGTTCTGAAATTTCACTCAAACATGCATCATGATATGAACAATGTCTGGTTAAAGCTTCAACAAAATCTATAGAAACCAAGATTGCGCGCTCGTACTACCTTAAAGACAAAAAAAAGTTGAGTCCTACTACGTTGAACGTCATGTATGCGTATGTCACATGAGCTTACCTCTGTTTCTAGATAAAACGATTTATACATGGATTCTATTCTTCGTTACATCTTTAGTTATTAGTTGATTAGTACGATTAGTGCGATTATATCGTATAGTATCTAGTCGATCAGCAAAGTAAAAAACAATGTATAGTTCATCATAATTATTAAAATAAAGAACTTTACTTTTCCATATATATATTATGTCGACTATTAATGATTTTTCATCCATTAACAGACGCAATGGAAATATTTAAAATTACATTATGGCTTAATTATACTTTGAAATTTAGCAATATATTTCATAAAAAGACTTCAAAGGTATTCATGAAGCAATAACATGTATAAGGTCGAATATAATAAATAACTAATCATATTTTTACAGTTATTACGAATATAGCTTGGTGCAAAATTATGATTGAACTATAGTGTAAAATTATTTGTATTTTCAGTTGTAGCGAACGTGTCTCTTTGACGTAAACATAATGTTATGGTAACATATCAATTGAGAACACTGTAATGTTGCATTTATACCAAATGTATTATAATTCGCGGTACCATAATATTACAGTTATATCAGCTCTCACATAACCCTTCCTGTTAATACAACATTAAATTTACTTCAACTGTTACGTAACCATACATGTGAATGTAACAAAACATTTACCTATACTGTTATCTAACCATTTATGTACTTGTAATATAACATTCATATCAACCATTGAATAACTGTTCAAGTAAATGTAATATTGCAGTTGTATCATCTGATAGGTAACAGCTAGGTTCACTGTTGTATTACATTTTGAAATTGCGGTTATGTAACTGTTGTGCTACTTGATATATTACAGTTACATTACACGATGAACCAGTAACGTAACTGAAGTATAACGGTTACATAAGATGGTACATAACCAGTAATACTTATGAGTAGGAAATAAGAACTTACACGTAAGTTGCATGTAATATTCGAGTAATATAACTTGTTACTTTTGTTAACGTTACCGTTACATTTCCGTTACATAGCAGTTGCATTGTACAACAAACAAGTAACATAACAAACATGTAACGGTTATATAAAATATTACATAACGAATAATACTCATGAGTGGGAAATAGCAACTTACATGTAAGTTGCATGTACTATCCGGTTAACATTACTCGTTATTTTCAGATACTTTGCCGTTACATTGCCGGTACAGAACTGTGTTTACTGGGTGACGACGACTATGACCCCGTCGAAAAAAAAAACAAAAGGAGAATTTTTTAAATCAATTTTTCTTGCAAAATTTTTTTTCTTTTCTTTTCAGTAATAAAACTATTGTAATGAATGAAACAATGTCTAAAAAAAGATTTATTGATGATACCTTTTCCCATCCACAGTTAAATAATTTTAAAGCATGTTTAAATCTAAAATTTGTAAGAAACATGGTCATGGGGCTGCTATGGGGTGAACATAATTTTCAAGAACACCATCGCGTCCGTAAGAAAAAATCACGTGAAATGAAAAAAAAATTGTTATACGGCCATTATTAAGTAAGTTATTATATTTGTTAACAGCCGCTCGCGCCAGGCTGCGGAGTCAGAGGGGGCATCCCTCACCGCGCCGCCCGGCCATTCGGTCGAGGCCGCGCGCTCGGCGGCGGGCCGTCGATCGAAATAAATCGATAACTGTGATGGCATAATTGCTCGTAAAGGAGTAATTTTATTGAGTCCCATGGCCGAAAGCGTAGGGATTGATGAGGAACTCGAATTTTGCAAAAATCTTTATTACAACAATAAAAAATTGAACAAACGTAAAAACATTCATATCTCGGGCGGTAATCAAAGTATGGCAAATGTTTTTTTTTCGATTGTTCGTTTTCCAAAAACGCGTTAGATGGTCCAAGAATTTTTCAGATATCCTTGCAACTTTGGTCAGAATTGTTATTTGTTTATAAGCAAAAATCTAAAATCGCCAAAAAACAGTATCTATTTTCAACAAAACGTATTTTTTTTTCAAATCGCTTGTACATGATGACACGAAGCTCCTCTATTTTTTTCCACCCTGTAGGCCTTCGTCGGGAAATTCTATTGAAGGGCAAAGATTTTTCGATGATCGCAGATTGTTGCTAAACTATATCTCGCAGATCGATAAATCTTGCACGATTCTCTTGGGGTTTGGCTCCTTTACATCATGTACGAGTTTCGAACCGATATGTTGATAAACACCCGATTGCGGTTGCAAAAACGAAATGGAGAATTTTCATTTTCATTTGCCATTAACTGTTGAATTACCAATGTTAGCACTTTTTTCAGGACGGTTTTTACAGAAGACGTTATGATGATCAAATTTGATTCAAGACTTTTTTCGATAGGACGCGTTCCAAAAAAATTATCTACAAAATACGCATTTTTTTAATTGTCAATAATTTTTTATTGCTAAAATATGCCTCGGAAATGTCCGAAAACTCAGGACCTTATTCTTGTAGTTCCAAACAACCTATAAAACAATTGGCCAGAGGGTAGGCCTCTTGAATAGAACTTCGTAAAATATGGCCTAACGTGATTGGACTACGAGGCACGCTCTCTTTCCCTTTCTCGTTTTTACATACTGCACAAACCAGCAATGCGTTTTGTACCTTCATTTATTTAATAATGCTAGTAAAGGATCCTTTGGATTTCAGTTTTAAGGCTTTCACGGCTCTTTATGAAATGCGAAGAGTATGTGGCTTCCGGATGGAGGCCGTGTTGAGAATCAGCGTTGTGCTGACGTTTCGCAAACGTTACAGTCTGCATCATCAGGGCTGAGACCTGCGATACTGAAGCTCCCGTGTCTCAGGTATTCCTTATGTAGTTGCAGTCATCGTTCCAGATCACTACACCAGCCAATCAGATGTTTTAATTGATCGGCCGGTCAATTAAAAAGCCGGGAGGACGGTGTGCCAAATGGGATTGACGTGATATCCGCCATCTCTGTTTAGATTGTCCGGATGTTTTTGAATTTCCAAGCCCTCTCAGTGTTTCCTGGAAAAATAGCTGTTATACACCGTTGATGTTCTTTCATCCGTGTACTGATCTTCCTCCCAGTTTCTCCTACGTACACTTTACCGCATGAGCGGGGTATCTTGCACACTCCTGGTGCACTTAATGGTGGTCTTCGGTATTTTGCACTCGGAACCACTTGTGCTAGCTTCTTTTGAGGTTTGAAGATGATTCGCACGTTATGTTTTCCAAGGACGCTGCCTATGCGATCGGTTATGCCCTGAAGATATGGAAGGGAAGTTGTTGCTGTTATTTGTCCTTCATTCTCCCCTTCAGGTGCTGTTACCGGTTTCGGATCAGATATTTTTCTTTTTAGATGTTTGATCGTTCTTTCGATGTTGCCTGGCTTGTAGCCATTATCTCCTAAAGCTTTTCGTAGGTGTTCTGGTTCATCCTCCAGAGAGTCCGGTTCGGAGATCGCTATAGCTGTGTAGACCAGAGAGCTTATGACCGATTGTTTTTGGGATGGGTGCTGATGGGACGGAGCGTGGAGATATCTATCCACGTGCGTTGGCTTTCGGTAAACTTTATGGCCCAAAGTGCCATCGTTTTCCCGTTGAACCAGTACATCCGGAAAAGGAATTTGATTGTCCTGTTCTATCTCCATGGTGAATTGTATATTGGGGTGCTGGGAGTTGAGGAAGGTTGAGAAATGATTGAGGTTTTCTTTGCCGTGACGCCAAATGACGGGGGTGTCATCAACATATCGGAACCAGGTGGAGGGTGTGAGGGGTGCTTCTTGCAGAATTCTGTGCTCGAAGTTCTTCATAGAGATGTTGGCGATGATAGGGGAAATAGGGAAACCCATGGCTGCGCTTGAAGTATGTTCATAAGACTGGGATTGGAATTGGAAATATGTAGAGTTTAGGCATTGTTCTATGAGGGTTGGTAGGTTAGGAGCAACTTTTTGGGTTTTTTTAATTATGTCTACGGTTTCATGGGTTGTGACGTTTGTAAACAATGATAAAACATCGAAATTCACTAGAATGTCTTCTGGTTGTACGTTAATGGACTGGATCTTATTCTTAAAATCCCGGGAGTTTTAAATACGGGAGTTGTTGAAGCCCACGAGTCCTGCAAGGATGTGCAGAGAAAACGTGTCAAATTATATGTAGGGTTGCCTATGTTGCTGACTATGGGCCTTAGTGGGATATTATTTTTGTGTATTTTTGGCAGACCGTAAAGCCTGGTTGGTAGGGATTCTTTGGGTGTAAGGACTTTGATAAGGTTCTCCGATAGGCTAGCCTTCTTTAGAAGTGTTCTTGTTTTCTTCTCCACACTTGATGTTGGGTCACGTGGTAGTTTCTTGTACGTGTTGGTGTCCTCGAGCAGATTCATAATTTTTGTGCAGTAGTTCGTTGTGTCCTTGATGACAGTAGCATTCCCTTTATCAGCTGGTAGTATTAAGATGTCCTTGTTTTTCTTTAAATTTTGAAGAACAAGGTGTTCTTCCTTTGTGATGTTCTGCTGAAGAGGTTTTGCTTTGTGTAGGATATTGGTTATCCGTTTCCCGATGTCGTTGCTAGTATCAGGTGTGACATGGTAGATGGCAGTTTCCACCTGGCTGATGATTTCTCTGGTCGGAATGTCTGTCGGTGTGATGGGAAAATTGTGCTCTTTTGCGACGACTGATATTTCAGCTGCGGAAAGTGGGTGATTGCTTAAGTGTTTTACTGTATTGATTAGGATGGGTTGTTTCGTCTGTGGGCATAGTTTCCGGAATTTCCCTATTTGATTCTTGGACCTCAGGTCTGCACAGTGAAGGGCTTGTTCATAGGTGACACGGTCAAGATCGTCCCACAGCTATGGTTCCAAAGAATCAGATAGGCGTAGTTGAAGTTTAAGGAGTCTTTGGGAATTTAAGTCTAAAAGCTTTTTGGAGACAGATATTCTCTCCTTTACCAGTCTCAGCGAGGCTTGGTGGAGGATAGTCTTGGCTTGTTTTGATGGAAAGTGGTTTTTTAGTTAAAAACATTTCGGTATCACTTGATGGTCGCGGCACCTTTTTAGGAATGTTAACGGGCAAAGTTGGATGTGCAGAGTTTTCCTTTGGTTATTATATTTTAACATTAAGTAGCGCTAGCATGTTGCAGCCCGCGAGAGATTATGAGGCCCCGCGGGGCCCTTTCATGTTGTAGGTAGTCTTAACTTGGCCTTCAAGAAGTAATCATGAGAGCGTGCTGCCGACTCAGCACCAGAATCCGGCGGCAGCACCCTCCGTCCCCCATCCCGAGTCACCCCCGTAGTTCCGCTCACGCGACTCAGTTAATAGCGCCCCTCAAGATTACCTATGGCGTCCGGGCGCAACACCTCCTATGTAGCCCAGCCGCCTCCATTCTGCGATGCCCATTTACTGAGGCAGAAGCGGTGTTGCAAGCGAGCATCTATAGAAATAGCGTTTCTTTTCCCGTTTGTCTTAAACGATTCACAGTACAGGATTAAAGAAGAACGAGCGGAACCTATTGGGTTCCGAGATGTAATGAGTAATGAGAGACTCTTCCCCTATAAGTGTTGTCCTGGCCTCACGCCCTCCGCCTCCTCGTATTCTTTCGCGCTGAACCCTTCATGGTTATCAATTTATGCCTCATTCGTTTTTTTATCGCTCTTGTCAAAACCGCACCTTCTGCTTTCCCGTTATTTCATGCAATATTAAAAAGGAATTTCCCTGAATTATAGAGCGTACCAGAATCATAGAATTCTGTGCGTGTCTTCCGCGGCCTTCCTGTGTAATTTCCGTCTCGTTTTTACACTAATTTTCCCGTAGTCCCACTCGGCCGAAGTTTCCGCCGGCTTGGTGCCTCTCTCGCACCTGTAACAAGCCTGTGTTGCAAAGCCGGTCAGCGAATGGCCTCGACCAGCGTAAATAATAACCACAAATCGTGGCGAGGTAGCGCGATATAATAGTCGGCAAACTTTATCTGCGAGAGGCATCGACCCGCCTCCTCTCGCCCGATGCCGCTAGTCCTGTCACCTAAATTCTGCGAAGAATTCCTGCGTCCCTGAGTACCCCGTCCCCCCAATCTGCGACGATTGTTACAATAGTGCTCATACGAGGTGGCGCGCAACAAGATGATTATTGGCCAACATTAAAATATTATATCGAGACCCCCCTATTCCGTTTGCTTACGATGCGAGTCGCACCTATCTCGTTCGGCGTGCACGCTTCAAGTGCCACCCTCGCGAGCTATATTATTATCATTCACTTTGTTATTTTTATCATGTTTTATAATTCGTGTTATTAAGGAATATCAATTAACCGTTCCTTCAATTCCTGTTTTGGCTTCTGCTCACCCCTTTCGTTTCGTCGGCACTAGTGCAGCGAGGGCAGTCGTAGTACATCTCAAGACTCAAGAAAGGGAATCAATTCGCTCAATCCGAAGACGAAAATAATAAGGGAAAAGGATGAGGGAATGTCTTTCGTTGGTGTCTTTCCCGAGCAAGCAGCGGGCTTCTAACACAACATCAGAATCTATGTATATGCAGGTGACAACAGCCTATCGCCTGGCAATAATATTACACATGTAACGGCAAGAAATCTTTATCGAAAACCAACCCCCGACCGCACCGAAAAAGAACTCGCCTTGCGAGCATCTTTCTGAAACTACGGTTTCTGCCAAAGACGTTCCCTCTCACTAACCTCTGCAAAAACGCGCCCATTTCTCGATGTCTCGTACCTCTCTTTTCCGCCTTTGAGATCAGAAATGCAAAATATGTTTTCGTGAGAAAGAAGCGGAACATCATTTAATGATTTCTTATACGTAGAATACGTGATTTCACGTAAAAATGCAATTAAAAAATTTTCCTTCGGGTTTATTCGACCGGGATTGAGTTCACAGCTCGAATCTAGGTAACATACCTATCATTCTCTTCATGATCCTAAATTTTTTATTTGAAACCTTAAGCAACGTTTTTTTTTCCAAGTTTCATATATCAATAATTCGTGGTTTGGATTTCGAGTGACAATTCTGAAAAACGACAAGGTTAGAAACAAAAGTGCAGCATTGTCCCGACCAAATAAGAAATGCAGTGATGAAGCATCTATGAAAATATAAACAGGTGGGTATAAAGATATCAACCCCGGGAGATACCGATAAATATGGTAATATACCGATGGATGAGGTGAAAGTGATTCCCACGAATATCATACGTACATATATAACATATACCAGGTGTAGAAGTATGAAACCGGAATTTCCCTATAGATGGTGCTAGCCATCAGTTTAGGGACCGTAAGACCACTTCTGCAGCGCCATCATCTCCCTCTAACAGCCGACGAAGATTTTCAACACACAACAACCCAAGTTCCTTACACCGGTATATTTTTCTATAACCTTGAAGATGTCGAGTTTTGTGCCTACGAACTACGATTTCCGGACAGCATTGGTTTTCAGTTATCATTTGAAGAAAATTGCTGCAGAATCGCATCGAATGCTTGTCAAAGCTTACGGTGAACAGTCTCTTGGTAAATCACAGTGTTTCGAGTGGGTAAAAAAATTCAACAGTGGTGATTTTGACGTGAGATGTGAAGAGCGTGGGAAACCACCGAAAAAGTTCGCAGACAACGAATTGCAAGCCTTATTGGATGAAGATGATACTCAAAGTCAACGAGAACTCGCGCATCAGTTGAATGTGACGCAGAAAGCCGTCTCCATTCATTTTTATCATTTTTAAACAACAGACATGTAATTTTTACAAAAAATTCCGGTTTCATACTGCTACACCTGGTACATTCGTACATACAATGAAGCCGCATAAGGAGAAACCTCGATTTTTATATGATTTCAATTTTGTGAATGCGTATGAGTATAACCGTAAACCTTGCACTCTAATTTCCACAATGTAAACCTTCGTTTCCGAGTGTTATGTGTATTCCACATCCACTACAGAGTACCGACCTGATGTCAACCATTTTGTGTAATTAAAAAAAGATGAATATTTTACGAACGAAAACAGATTTAAACTTTTTACAACACTGTATACAAGTTTTCCCCAACTTTACAAAATGACAAGGTAGTACCAGAAATATATCGAAAACAACTAAATTGATTGCCTTGGCGTTTATTGGTGAAAATTCTTCAATGTATATATATATATGTTTAACTACGAAAGACCCTGATCTAATAACATCTATAGTTTTCCAGAAAAAATGCCAGAAAGACCGTTTTTAAACCCCATCAGGAGATATGTGTCTCTTAAGGGGATCATTTTCCGATCACCCAGTAATGTAGACGTACAGCGGGTTCACAATCTTCTTCGAGACATTTTGTCCCCAATGCAAAATATTAGCATTCAGATAATTTCAAAGTAATATATCTAGATGAAAGACGTTTACCACAATTAAAACTATTCACTGCACAAAATAATAAGTGAGACATGGATTTAATAAGCAAAGCAAAATTGATAATTTACCCACCTTAGGCCACATAGACTCTGGGCAATACATTCTACTGCATGCAGAACATTTTTGCCCATTGAATTCAAAAGCACTTTTTATTGTACTGAAGATGACGCTTTCAGGGTCTGCAGTTGGGTGAACAAAGTGGAAATTTTTGCCGCCGCATTCACCAATCAGTTTCGGATAATTCCTGTACTTGTCGATGTTTTTGCCGACCTGCATCCAGAGACGATTAAATGTCGGTACGGAGCCCGTGAAATTAATACCAGACAAATAAGGCGACGATGTTATTGTGTCGCCGAAATCGGGGCCATATGCGGGCACAAAATTAACTACACCCGGTGGTACGCCGGCTTCACGACAAATTTTAAAAATCCACCAGTTCGACAGTATTGCAGTGTCCGAAGGTTTCCATAGTATCGCGTTACCCTGAAAAAAAAAATGTCGAGATGTGGTTGAGTATACATATCAAAGCACATATGAGTTTCATGAATATTCAGAATTTATAGTAGCTATTCCGAACGATCTTTGGATTCTTGAAACATTGGACTTGTTTACGGAAGCACCTTGTAATTAAAATCAGTGGGAGCGCTTCATGTGTAGATTATTACAACACCCGCCAGGCATTGGTCATAAAATAACAATTTAAGCTTCACGGAAAAAGATCAATTGTGGTTGATCATTGAGAAGTTGATCGAGCAAATTGGCACGAAATTTATAAGAGACCAATATAAGCTTAAAACCTAACATGTCAGGAAAAACTATTTTAACAATGATTTTTTATTATGTATATACCAATTTAATTGATCCTCGCTCAATATATTGGAGTTTCACTACGATAGAACCAATTGTGTAATTGATTTAATGTTGAATCAATAAATTTACATACTTCGCTCGTTGTACTACTTATTTGCGAATACGCAAAATCATGTAAGTATGAAAGCATGCAGTAATGACATAGTTATTCACTGATTTTGTAACATAAAATATGTTCTTCTGTCACTTTTTTAGGTAATTAACCCTTGACTTGTAAGACGGCGGAAAAAACCCTCAGGATACAATAGAAATTGCAAGCACACATCCATCCGGTCATTCCAAGTATTTACTCATTTTAATTACTCTAGCATAAATAAATTTGATGTTTTGTTTCACACCAACGAAACCACTTCTGTGATAAAGCAAAATATAATATTTACTCTCGTTGCCCTCAACTGGTGCAGTTAGATAGGCCAGTATCACAGTTACTATTATCGTTCTTGTCCACTTACATGATGATTTTGATAATTTAATGAATTCATTCGTCTTAATTATCTATTCGTTTTCTCCAGAACAGGTGCGTGCTATGAATTCAGGCCCATGTGATAACCGCTTTGTAAATGGATATATTTTTTGTCTTTTTCTTCTAATTAACAAACAGTTCTAAATAACTACGAAAACAAAATCGCAGATGAATTAATATATACCCCTTCTGAAAATGGATTCGCCATATTTGATGATGAGCCCAAATTCAGTAGCTTAACGGGCTATATCTACCTAGGTGGGTAAAAAAATTGTATTTTCCAGAAATATTTTCATTCAATATCATCACCTTTTAGTCCCTGAAAATGTAATTGAAATATCCCTAAAACTGAATGAACTACAGTTTCTAACAGTCGGCCGGGCGAGCGGTAGCAGCACCCTACTTCAAACTTTAAACGCGTTTGGCGTGAAACACTGTTTTTAGAGTCGGTGGGCATGATATCTCTAGAACCACTTGATGGACTGTTTCCAAATATACAGAAGATACGATGAGAAACATTTAAAGGCTGTTGAAAATCTCCTTTTTTTTTACCGATGTTCATTTTCTAATAGTTACGTGAAAATTACGACTTTTTTCATGGATTTTGTATGCTTGAGTTTCAATTCATCGCCACGTTGTTAAAAAATAGTACATTGTGTACCAAGAAGACAAAATGGGAGTTTTTCGCGGAGCGCGTGTAGCGCGCATTGGTGCGTTTCAAAATGGATTCGGAAGGGAAAAGTAAGTTGAATATCATCATGTAATAAAACATTTGTAATAATTATGTATCTGATCGAATGTATGTGATGTATGAGATAACGAATGATTTTTATGAAAATTAACGTAGAATTGCTACTGAAAATTGTAAACACGTAGAGAAAAGTTGAATTGTAAAGCGTTGTAAGCGGCCGAACTTATTCGAGGTTGTAGATTATTCTATTATTTAATGGAAACAGCAAAAAAAATTGGCGCATAACTGCGCCACCGCTAGTGGTACAAGGTTTTGTGATCAAAAATGCATTTTTCTCGATTTTGAACAATTAAAACACAAAATATGGAGAAGCGATTCAGATAAAAGTTGTATGGTTTCAAATGATCTCTTCGGGGGTGTACTCACGTTGTGGGCCCAGTGCCCCATGTGGGCCCAGTGAGGCTCAAATAGATATTTAAATCATTACCCTCAATTTTTATAGCGGATTTAGATTTCACGCTTTAAGATTGAAATATTTTGTATCAAGTCATTTTCTGCTATGCCTCTTCCAAAAGGCTCAAAATCTTAGCGAAAAAATGACCTCTGAAAAAAACTTTTCATTTCGAAGTGTCTAATCGAAATCGATGATAAAATGAGGATTTTTTTTAAATTTCCTTATGGTTTTCATAGCATTTCACAATATTATAGTCATCTATGATATTGTGGAATGAGTAATAGTGAGTAAGGCTGAATATGTAATAACTTATTCATATGTATTATACTTTAACATTTTAGAATCTGCCGACGATGATCCTGCAGCACCTGGATTGACGAGAAAAGATATTTTCGCACTCATGAAAAATAATTTGAATCGTGGTGTAGCTTTAGCATATCTGGAAATTGAAACGTTCATGTCAGAGAAACTACAACGACCTTTGACTCTGTCGGATGACGCAAAACTTGCAATACGCGCATTATTGTCCCAATGTAATGAAAAGTGGAAGCAAGCTCCGAGGCACGAAGACAAATTTTTGGACAAATTTTCGACATGGCTCAGTGTGTTTGTTCCCCTGGAAAAAAATCCAAGACGCTTCAATACAGTCCAGCAGCATGGGTCGGCCTTCTTTAGGATTTGCTGAAGCTAGTGTGCGCTCAAAACGGAGGAAAACTGAAGATTTGCGTGCAACTAGAAGTACCGAAGAACTGTCCTACGCGGCTCAAATGAGCCTTCGAGCAGCTGGTAGATTTGATGCCGCAAAAGTTGTTCAAGATGTGACGCTGGGAAGCCCACCAAGAGCTCAAAAGTATAGAGAATCTTTGGAATCGATTTCAGAAAGTCCTTATACTCCTGATAAAGCTCTATCACTTGTAGTTGAACTTAATATGTCAAAATCTGACTATCAGAAACTTCGGAATTCAACCAGAGAACAGTGCTGTAAGCTATTTCCGTCGTACAATGTAATATTAGGTTGATAAAAGTGTTGTCGCAAAAATTTTAAAAATGTTTTTTTACGTATTGACGCATTACGACATCGAGCTATGTCGATAATATTCTAGAATGTTTTCTACTCTTCCGCGTGACAGGGTATAAAAGGACGAGCGCGCGTTCTAGTGGACAGAAATGGCTTCGATCTCGCAGGAGCAGCTTCGAGCTATCATATTTTACGAGTGGCGGCGCGACACGAACGCAAGCACAACTGCTAAAAATATTCAGGATGCATTCAGCGAGAACGTAGTTTTAAATCTGGAGACACAAGCTTTGAAGATAAGGAACATTCCGGACGACTGTCGACCATCGATGAAGACGCATTACTCCGCTGCATCAAAGAAAAACCGGAAGCAAGTACGCATGAGCTAGAAAGAGAACTTGGCTGCACCCGACCGTCAATAGTAAATCACTTACACAACTTGGGATACAGGAAGGTTCTAGCTCAATGGATACTACACCATCTCACCGACGCCAATAAGAACTGCCGCGTGACCATCTGTCAGTCTCTCCTGCTTCGCCATCATCGCAAGGAGTTTTTAGAAGATCTTGTGAAGGGAGATGAAATCTGGGTCTTGTATGATAACAGAACGCGTTTAGCCTACTGGCTTGCTATCGGAGAAAAACCGCCACACCAACCGAAACCTGATCGTCACTCCCAAAAGATTTTGTTGCGCTGTTTCTAGGGCGTAAAGGGAATACTATTACACAATTTTCTCCCTGTAGGCAAGACGATCTCCTCTACAAGATACGTCGAGAATCTCCAGGAATTGGCAAAAGGTATAAGAGAAGAACGGCCAAGACGTGCGACTGTGCACCTCCTCCACGACAACGCGAGACCCCATATCGCAAAGGAAACCCACAAAACAATCACTGAGCTTCACTGGAATACCGTTCCTCATCCACCATACTCTCCCGACATCGCGCCATCTGACTACCATTTGTTCAGACATTTGAAGGCATATTTGAGGAACAAAACTTTCAAAAACGTCGACGATTTCAGAAGGGATGTTTCAAATTTCTTCGAGTCCCAGCCGCCGCAGTTTGGGGGAAACGAATAAATGAGTTGCCAACTAGATGGTCGAGTGTCATAGGAACCGATGGCGAATATATTGTTGATTAGAAATGTTTTGTATAAGATATATAAATAAATAAATTATATTGAAATTATTGCGACAAAACTTTTTTATGAACCCAATATTTACTATATTATTTTGATATTATAGTTATCAGAACATTATGGAAAATATCTAGAGGTAAATTTTTTTAATCGTTCGTGTGAAAATTGATTGACAAGGAACATCCCTCAGGTGTCCGCCTCCGATTTTGTTGTAACTCATATATGTGATAGAGCATCGAAAACTTTGAGGCACGTATTTTTTTTTATCGGCGGAAAAACGGATTTAAGGGGGGAAACCGCCCCTCAAAGAAAGGCGTGTCGAGGGGTGATTTTGCAGTTTCACCCAGAAGCAATCCACCGATCTGAATGAAACAAAAACGAAAATTCTTCTAATGAAAAGCGATAAAAAATCCACTATGAAATTGTTAAGAAAAAATTTAATTAGAGGGTAAACCACCCCTCAATTTGCCTTTTTTCACCCCACACTTAAGAGGGTTGTATGCAAATTAATAAAACAGGTATCATTTTGAAGGGCAATTAAAATTAAAGTTGACGGGTTTTTGCGTTTTGGCGGCATAGCACATTTAAGGGGGTAAACCACCCCTAACATAAATTTATTTATCATGGTCGTTTTTTCTGTGTATAAAGTATATCCGCTGATTTCAAATATTTCTATAAGCTACGATTTAATGTTTTATCATATTTCAAAATTATTACATTCGTCTTAAGGGGTAACTACGCCTCTGACGCGAAACATCATTGAAGTATCCGCTCTCGATTTCGTTGAAACTCATATATGTGGTAAAGCATTGCAAACAATTAAACATGTTTTTTTTGTATCGGCAGAAAACCGGTGTTAGGGGATGAAACCACCCCTCAAAGTTTCTCCCACAAGCATCCACCGATCTGAATGAAACAAAATCGAAAATTCCTCTAATATTAAGCGATGAAAAATCCACTATGAGAGTGTTGATTAGAAATATAATTAAGGGATAAACCACCCCTCCATTTTTCGTTTTTCACCCCACGCTTAAGAGGGTTGTATGAAAATTAATAAAACGAGTATCATTTTGAAGGGGAATCAAAATTCAAGTTACCGCGTTTTTGCGTTTCAGTGGAACAGCAAATTTAAGGGGGTAATCCACCCCTAACATAAATTTTTTCATCACCGTCGTGTTTTCTGTGTTTAACATGTATCCGCGGATTCAAAATATACTCCCGCATTTTTAAATTATTACGTTTTTAAATTTTTACATTTTAAGGGTAAACTACCCCTTCTAATTGCTTTTCGTTTGAAGTTTTGCGAAAGGTTTCACGAATTTCGTTAAAACTGTTTTCATTTAATCGGTAATATCAATTTTGTGTTTGTGTGTGCAGACATATTCGTTTTGAGTTTTAGGAGCGGTACTTTGGGAGTGGGGACATGGGGCTACCCGTTACTGATAAGACTCATATTTTCGTGTCGAGACGCTTCCGATTTTAATATGCACATCCATTAAGCATCTCCACCAAGCATCTCCTATATCATTAATTATAATAATTTCCAGAATAAGTTATAAGGCTCACTTCGTATATTTCGGAACGATGATGCGCCTGGATCAAGCGATAATATAGCCAGCGACGTAGTTTTGTGGAGGAATGTATATTTTTATTCTTTTACTGTTTATTTAATTAAACATATTAATGCAACTGAGGGTTTTACAGTAGGTTAACGAACATGTTTTTAATATATTTTGACATATTTCATTTGGGAATCATATCAGCCGATTTAACTAATAGTACTTGTGAAAAGTATCGCAGTCATATGCCGTCAAATCATTATCTCGTGACATATGCTTTTTTCATATGATAACTATCAACAATCATGGCTCATAACTCCTGCAATAATGATAGTCGTCAAAAAAATGCTTTAATCACAACGACTTTTTGCACCATGCACATCTGATAATGGCCAAATTATTGCAACCGGGTATTTCACAATGTGTGTTCGATTCACCAAAACCAAAGGTAACAGGATTTTCAAAATCTTCTGGTTTTTTAGATATATAATTACTTTTATACCATGAATATTTAAAAAGATTAGAATACTGCGGTGATGAGAGTTGATGGTGTGTAAGTGATTGCAATTTAATTATATTATTCCTCAAGTGCAAATTCATATCAAATTTTAATAATATTACACTGTCTGAAAAATGTCGGACGAAATTTTTCCACACTCTGAATCCAAATACATCGAGCGGCTGAATTTTTCCAGTTGTACCTTTTGGAATAATCATTGCGATTATCTTCTTATCACGAGGTGTCGCTTCATGAACAACCTTAGGGCAGTGTCCACTCCAGGAGTCTATCAATAATACGCTATGTCTCCCGACGTTAGGAAAGAAAACCTTTTTCAACCAGGTTTTGAAATGCTCTGTCAACACAAAACACATTCAATATTTTAAAAACATACTAATGTTGACATCAATTATATTTCATATTAAAAAAAAAAATCATTCATTACCGTATGTGAGCATACGTACCAGAAGTAAGTTTTCCAGATTTGGATGCTAATACAAAGACGTTTTCTGCTTGAAATAGCGCTTTCTCTACTCGTGGTCCGAATTCACCCTTCGTCTCCTTTAAAACGATGAAAAGTGGGGAAAGTCATTTCCTCTCAGCGCTTATAATAGGCTGAATTGTATAGCTGTGAGTTATTGAAGAAACTGACTGTACAACGCATTCAACTTTCTTTTCTCCTTCCGTTGCAAGAGTTCGCGCCGAATGCATTTCCATATGAAAACCGCTTTGATCCGAATTATACACATTTTCCGATCCATACTTTTTTATCAGTGGTGCAACATCGGCGACAAATTTTTCTGCATTTTTCCGTAGAGGTTCTTCTTCTCCCGTAGTTTTGCGCGTTACAAATTTATTGATTTTTCTGGATACAATGCGATGCTGTTTTTTAAAATTCCATAGCCAATTATGAGAGGCCTTAAATCGCACATCATTCAAACCTATCTCCTTTTGGGCTTGTAGCACCCACTTTTGAAGATCAATATCATGTATTATGACACCAGCATCTAGAGCAGACTTCAAATTCTTCAATGTATATTCAGAAATTTGCGCTAGCTTTTCTTTATAAGTACCGCCTTTATTCAGCTGATGTGCCCAGCGCCGCAATTGTCTTTCAGACTTGACAGATTTGTATTTCTGTTGGAGGGTTTTGAGGCTATAGTTTTTTGTCTTACCAGACCTCCAGTATTGAACTGCTTTATTTTTGTAATCGTAGTTCACCTCATCGTCACTGGAACAGGCGTCAGAATCACTACCACCAGTATCCTTTTGCCATACGGTATCTTCTACAGCATTGGCTTCGTACTGTTTAAATCGTTCTTGAAAAGCGAGCGTTTCTTCCTCTATCATTTCAACTCCATTATAGTCTTGCATGGAACTGATCAATATTTGTTCAAAACCGTCCGCAAGTTCAATTTCCGCGGTGTTAACCGGCGTTTGTGAAATATCCATAGCTTCAAATGTAGCTAGTAGAAGTTTGATAACGTTTATTGGGTTGACTTTCATGGCTGATGAAATTTGTATTATCCAATACACAGTACACTGTTTGTAGCTCACTTTAACGTGAAATGGAAGAATCCAAATGCTAACCGTCTTATAAAGCAAGCGATAAAACTGCAAGCTATTGACAACTTGAACTGCCAGAGGCCAATCACACATTACCCGAAAATGTAAACACATTATCGGGTAATGTATGATTAACGTCTTGCAGTTCAAGATGATAATAGCGTGCAGTTTAATATTTGCCCAGTGTAAAAATTCTGCGTAGAATACAAATTTTGCGCAAATATCGTTATCGCGTCATGACGCGATAAGAATATTCGCGCTGGAAGAATTAATTATTGCAGTTAGTCGAGAAAAGCTGATACGTAGGCAAATAAACATCGGTCTGTTCGTTGATTGTATAACTTCATACACAGAGATAAAAGATTTCCGAACGGGAGCATTCTGAATAATTACGCATTTAAGAATCAAAGAGTAAACATTTATCTGCGTATGTTTTTTTTTACGCGGAATAACAAAAACGAAAAAACCAAATATATTTATATATACCGTTTGAATTTTATTAATAGTATCGTTAATATATTTTTGTTACTGCTTTGCATCGTTGCATGGGAGAGGCTTTCATCAAAACTTTTGAATTAGAGGAAGAATCATTTCGGTACGAAAATATAATTATGAAAATATGAAAATATGAGCCTTATAAGTAAGAGGTAGCCCCAAGTCACCACTTCCAAAGCACCGCGCCTAAAACTCAAAAAGAATATGCCTGCACACACAAACATAAAATTGATATTACCGATGAAATGAAAACAGTTTTAACGAAATTCGTGAAACCTTTCGCGAAACTACAAACGAAAAGCAATTAGAGGGGGTAGTTTACCCTTAAAATGTGAAAATTTAAAAACGTAATAATTTAAAAACGCGGGAGGATATTTTGAATCCGCGGATACATGTTAAACACAGAAAACACGACGGTGATGAACAAATTTAGGTTAGAGGTGGTTTACCCCCTTAAATTTGCTGTCCCGTTGAAACACAAAAACGCGCCAACTTGAATTTTGATTCCCCTTCAAAATGATACCTGTTTTATTAATTTTCATACAACCCTCTTAAGCGTGGGGTGAAAAAGGGCAAATGGAGGGGTGGTTTACCCCTCAATTATATTTCTAATCAACACTCTCGTAGTGGATTTTTCATCGCTTAATATTAGAGGAAATTTCGATTTTGTTGCATTCAGATCGGTGGACTGCTTGTGGGAGAAACTTTGAGGGGTGGTTTCATCCCCTAACACCGTTTTTCTGCCGATACAAAAAAACATGTTTAATAGTTTGCAATGCTTTACCACATATATGAGTTTCAACGAAATCGAGAGCGGATACTTCAATGATGTTTCTCGTTAGAGGGGTAGTTACCCCTTAAGACGAATGTAATGATTTTGAAATATGATAAAACATTAAATTGTAGTTTATAGAAATATTTAAAATCAGCGGATATACTTTAAACACAGAAAAAACGGCCGTGATAAATAAATTTATGTTAGGGATGGTTTACCCCCTTAAATGTGCTATGCCGCCAAAACGCAAAAGCCCGTTAACTTTAATTTTAATTGCCCTTCAAAATGATACCTGTTTTATTAATTTACATACAACCCTCTTAAGTGTGGGGTAAAAAAAGGCAAATTGAGGGGTGGTTTACCCCCTAATTCAATTTTTTCTTAACAATTTCATAGATGATTTTTCATCGCTTTTCATTAGAAGAATTTTCGTTTTTGTTTCATTCAGATCGGTGGATTGCTTCTGGGTGAAACTGCAAAATCACCCCTCGACACGCCTTTCTTTGAGGGGCGGTTTCCCCCCTTAAATCCGATTTTCCGCCGATAAAAAAAAATACGTGTCTCAAAGTTTTCGATGCTCTATCACATATATGAGTTTCAACAAAATCGGAGGCGGACACCTGAGGGATGTTCCTTGTGAGTTGATGTTGATGTATGATGTATGATGTAGCTAGTAGATTCCAGCGTTATCTTCGATTCTGTTGTATGGGTTCTTCGGTGTTGAGTCGGCCGCTCCACGGTCCGCGAAAAGAAGGGCGCAGATAATCGCAGTCAGCATTTTGCTGTTGGTATGCACATAGTTGTAACCTAACTAAATGTAAGCTAACTTGACTTTATCAACGTGTTTCGCGAATCGTTCGCCATTTTTCGTCTTGAGGACGACATTATTCCTATCGATGTTATTTTATAGGGACCGTGATATTGAGCATCAAATTTTCCTTTCCGAGGTTCTTTTAAAACGTACGCTTGATTCCCGACCTTCCCTTCAAAAGGGCGGCATTTACGGTCGTAGTAATGCTTGGAGCGTTCTTTAGCTCTATTCAGGGATTCCCCGGCCATTTCTCGGATTTTATTTTGTCGCTTTATGAGCTCAACGAGGAACGAACCACTTGTGGCCAGCCGATTTTCGGGTGGGAATTCACTCGGTTGTCGGGCTGTTTTTCCGAACACGATCTCGTGCGGAGTGAAATTCGTTGCCTCGTGTACGCTGGTGTTGTAAGGAAATTCGGCAAAGGGTAATAAACGGTCCCAGTCGTCGTATTTATCCGCATAGTGCTTGATGTACTCGGTTAGAACGATATGACTTCGTTCCAACGCACCATAGGTTTGCGGACGGTAACCAGATGTAGTTGTATAGTTAACCTTGTAAATTCTGGAGATTTCCCGCAGCAACCCATTCGTGAATGCGGTTCCTCGATCGGTTAGGATCGCCCGTGGGGCTCCGAATTGGTTGTACAGCCGACGCACTATTGCCTCTGCAACGGTGGTGGCCTTTAAATCGGGGATCGGTTCCGCAAGGCAGTACTTTGATAAGTTATCCTGTATCGTCAGTATATGCCTATTCCCATGGGGCGACATAGGCAACGGACCGACGGTATCAAGGGATACCTTATCAAAGGTGTCTGCCGGGGTGTCTGTTAGGAGCATTGGTTCGCGATTCTTTGCTCGAACGAGTTTCTGCTCCTGACAGCTTTTGCACCGACGGATATAATTCTGTACGTCATTTTTGAGGGTCGGCCAGTAAAACCGTTCTCGAACTCGCCTATAGGTCTTGGTGACGCCCTTATGGCCACCGATAAGGCTTGAGTGCATCTCTTTTATTATTGTCTCCCTCAAATCTGTGGGTGGGACCTGGGTCCTCCCATAGCAGACCGCGACACTTATCCCATTATTCTCGAAAAGAGAATGGATAAGTGATCGTTGGGGGCAAGTTCGTCCGTGTAATCGCCATGACGGGATATGCGGAATGATTTCACATTCGATCGACTCATTTCCCGTTCCAGAGTATTAAGACCGTCTCGAATTTTATCGAGATTTGTGTCGTCATAATACCGGGCTTTAATTGCGACACTAAAAACTCGGTGTTGTCCATACTGCGTCACCGCAATTTGTCCAACCGCCAAATCTTTCTCCCGTATGGATTCCGAGTCGAGCAATCCCAGATCCGATAATAATTTACCTATCGGGGTAGTCAACTCGCCGTCAGCAGAGATGAAATGTACATAATTATCCCTCCGGTATGTGAGGTTTTCACGGTCCCCAACAATTTCCGAGTTCGTTTTACTGGGATTGGGATTCAATTGTGAATTTGATACGTCGGATTCATCCGACGCGGCATCATAATAGGGAGCGGCTAACTCCTTGCGAGGCAACAGCTGACCACGCGGAGATAGGGCTTTGGCTGGAGAGCGACTTTGTTTCGGAGACATAGTTGCATACCGCTCCTTGTCCCACTCGGGTGATAGCCTCGCAGTCGCTTCGTGGCTAGTCGGATGAAATTCGACGCGAGGCGTCAATGACGATTGTACGCCTGGAGGGAAGGGGTGGGATAAGCCGCTCGAGTGGAGGTTGCTGCCCGCCCCTTCCGAAAGCGTCGAGACTGCAATCGACGCTCCGTGCTCTTCGCACTCATCGTCTGCTTCGCTGTCTCGCTCGCTCCCGCGTGAATACCGGGGCCCTACGAAGCTAATTCTTCGCAAGAGTTCCTCCTCTGTGAGCTGTTGCCGCCGCTCGGATAATTTTTTTAGCCGGTTGCGTAATACATGATCGTCTCTATCTATCATAGAGTCCAAGTCATTAAGTACCTCACGGGCTATGTCATCGACCTCCTCGCCATCCGAAAGCCGTCTGGGCAAGGATATCTCAACAAGATCGGTGGATTGTTCCTGATTCTCGCAAAATGTCTCTTCGAGTTGTTTCAACGACTCGTCGAATTTTTCGAAGGTGCGCTGTAATTCTTCGCGAATTGATTGATTTATGTCGGGGACGATCTCCTCCACTGGTGTGCTGTCCTCCGTTTCGCTAGGAGGGCAATCGACAGGAACAATCGTGTCTTTATGACCCACAGATCTCGTAGTGGGTCTGGTATCTATGGGTACTGGACGTGGGCAAAGTTTCTTATCGGCCAGCTGTGCAGGCCGTTTAAGAATTCTTCGTTTCGAAGGAAGGAGAGGGGCAGGGAGCATGCTGTGGTTGAGCCGCTGTATCGGCCGCCGTTCCTCCTCCGAACTCGTCCCGGAAGACTCTACATAGTTCGGCCCCGCTCGTACCGCGTTCGGGTCAGCTGTTCGTTGACGCGTACGCAAGGCCACGGGGCTCCGAGCAGTAGGGTCGGGGTATCTCGGATTTCCTTGCCCTGCGCGAGGTTCATTCGGAGCGGAGTGCAACCGTGGTCTCCTGTTATCTATAGGGAGTACCATAGGTGGGCGATCGTTTTCCTCCGACTCGCTAGATTCCGATGATAGTGGATTTATAGGATTACGGGAAAGAGCGTCTGCATTAATGTTCAGCTTTCCGGGTTTATAAATAAACTCGTAATCGTAATTTTGGAGGCTCAGTCTCCACCGTACTAATCTTTTGCCCGGATCGCTCATAGACCCAATCCATTTAAGGGGCTCGTGGTCGGAGACAAGTTTAAATTTTCGCCCATATAAGTACGGCTAATAATGCTCCAACGCCTTCATTATAGCGAGACACTCCTTCTCTGTCGTGCCATAGTTTACCTCGGCGGGTAGGAGTATGCGGGAAAAATAGGCTATTGGGAAGTCAAAGCCATCGTGCTCTTGACTTAACACTGCCCCGACCGCATAATCCGACGCGTCCGTGGTAAGCTTGAATGGTTGTTTGAAATCAGGGAATTTAAGTATCGGCTCCGTGCATAGGGCCTTACGTAGGTCTCTGAAACTCCGCCGCTGTGCATTTCCCCACTCGAACTGCCTACCGTTTTTTAAAAGGTCGGACAGCGGCTTGGCGCGTCCGGAGAAATTCTCGATGAATCTCCGGTAATATCCCGCGAGTCCGAGGAACTGTCGGATATTTTTCGCCGTTTTCGGAGTCGGGAAGCGCTTCACAGCCTCAAGCTTATGGGGATCGGACCGTAAACCATCTCGCCCAATTATGTGGCCGAGATAGCACACTTCTCTTCTCAGAAATTCACACTTATCGGGTTCAAGTATGAGATTTGCGTGCCGCAACCGAGCCATTAATCGCCGAACCTTCACGCCATGTTCCTCTAACGATCGAGCGAATACGACGATATCGTCAAGGTAAACGAATAATTCGGCACCTTGGAGACCTCGAAGTACACTGTCCATCAATCGCTGAAAGGTCGCGGGTGCGTTCTTCAAGCCCTCGGGCTTGAAGAACGCACGTACGAGCGTACTCATAATGGCCGTTCGGTGTTGAGAATGCGGTCTTAGCGCTATCGCGCGGATCCATGGGAATTTGTTGGAAACCACTCGCCAGATCGAAGGTTGATAAATACTGAGCCTCGCCCAACTGGTCCAATGTATCGAATATATTGGGTAGTGGATAGGAGTCAGAGATGGTTTTTTCATTCAGTTTCCTAAAATCTATCACCATTCGCATCCTCGGCCGGCCTTGAGAGTCGGGTTTCTTCGGTACAATCCATACCGGAGAATTATACGGGGACTGCGATGGTACGATTACTCCATTCTCGAGTTTTTTTTCGATTTGGGTTTCAATTTCATCTCGATGAATGGAAGGAAACCTGTATTGGCGAGTGTTCACTGGCAAATCATTTTCCGTCGGTATCCGGTGCGCAACGAGGCTTGTACCGAGTAGCTTGTCACCAGGCAATTTGAATCTCATAGGGTCTTCTTCCACAATTCGACGGACGTAAGAATGTTCGACGTCGTTCAACTCGTCCAGGCGCAAGGCCTCTAGCACCGCTACAATGCGCTCCGGCGGCGGCAATGATTCGTCCTCCGACGAATCACTGTTTGCGCTTGAACCAGCCTGGTAGTATTCGAAGGGCAAGATTTCCTGCGGCGTGACCTCGATATCCACGGCATAAGTTAACGTATTTATTGCGAGAACGTGACATATCCCATTCTTTTGAGATACTAGAGCATTACCGATGTATAACCCTGGTTCGGTCTCGATTCGGGGCAAATAACCCTCAAAAAGATCCGGGTTAGTGACGGTAACTGCCAAGGGTTTCCGTGTCCGAGCTTTGATGGTGAAAATCTTTTTACTCGTCGCCCGGGAAGTCGTTCGCGGCAAATCGTTTGTTAAAAACGGTCGAGGACGAATAGGATCACTCGTCATTACCAGAGCGTTATGATGAAATGATAGCTCGACTTTCTCGCGGCGCATAAACGGTCTACCGAGCAATCCGTTGCTTTCTGTCACGAAATCTTTGACGACGTGGAAGGTGTGGGGTTGATCATTAATCGTCAATTTTACCGTTCCCAGCGACCGTGCCTTTTCGTTCGTTGGACCGACATATTCACGCGATTTCGCGGGGTCATACCTGACGTCATCACGGAGGGCATGAAGTTTGATAAAATTTAAACTCGACCCGGAATCACAATAAAATTTCTGGACTCCATTAACGAGCTCCGATGCAGATAGTGTGACCACCGGGGACTCTACGATATTGCCCGCCTTTGCGATATTGAGCAGGGGTCCGCTGATTCCAAGGACAGCACCCACAACCTGAACCGCGCAAGCAACAATAGCGTCGCTCGCACCCACCTGGGTCATCGGGTGACCTAGGTCGATTTGATCTAGCCGGCGAATCGTCTCGGTGCTTCAGTATTCCCGAGGGTCGAAAATGTTCTGACCTTCCAGGACTACTGAATCGGGGTGCTGGCTCTTTTTGCCGCTCCCGTCCCGACTCGGGTCGGGACGCAGGGGAAAACGAACGCGAATCTCTTAGTTTTGTCTCCGTTCTGGCGATTAACGCGAGGGCGTCGCCGACGGGGGTTCGCGGTCGTTCCCCACACTTTGGCTCTACCGTCCCGGCCAGCGAGTCCGAGGATAGATCCTCTACCATTTCAAGCGCTTCTCGGAGAGATTTTGGTTTCGCGATGTAGAGTAGTTCGTTTAGTCGCGAGGGTAACGCTTGACGGAACGATTCAAGGGCCAGCGTCGCGATTGGGTCAACGTTCATCGCAGAGGCCTCACACCCCAATTCTTCCTTCCAGGCGGTTCGAGCAACGCTCATTAGCCGGAGAATTCGGAGGTATAAACACCGGGGTGTCTCACCTTGCCTTAAACGTAACCCGTAGAGCCTACCCAAACATGAGTTGAAATTCCGACGGTGAGTTAATCCGTCTTGCAACGCGGTCGTTAGTTCTCTGACTGATCAAATATTTTGACCCTGGACACAAGTACGCGCCTCACCACGTAATCTACTTAGTACCCCGGTCACAAATTCGGGCATTTGATACGGGGGCACGAATGCAGCTGCATTCTGGATGTTTTGTAAGTAGTCACCGAGGGGAATTGATGTGCCGTCGAATTCCGGAATTGACACTAATCTGTTTGTCAGATTAGTGCCGCTAAGTATGACCGACAGGTCGGCGGGTGTTACGGGTTCGTTAAGCGAGCCGTCAGGTCCCGCACGACTAGATCTCGCGCCGGCCTCGGGACTGCCATCGCGAGGATCGTCAACCAATTTGATTAATTACGTTTTATTCGTAAACGGAAAGAACGGAAAATTTGACACTCAGATCACGGATTTATCGACGAAGTACGAATTTTAAAATTTTGACAACTTAATACGAATAATCTTCCACCCTTTCGTTATATTCCCATTTCCACAATTGAGGTTGCACAGTGCAGGCGGGTATCCCACCGCTGCCACCAATTTGTTACGTCCAGAAGGGACGATTTTATTTTGTTTATTTATCTTGGATTCTTCAATGTAATTTCCTTAAAGTAGAAGGGATAGCCGCACGTCCCATACGGGCCCGGCAAACTCTCCTGTGGAAATGGGAGCGGGGAAACAAATCTGACAATGGGTATTTAGGGGTAAATGTTTATAAAAGCTGTTTTATTATATTTTGGTTAATCTACTTACATCCTTGCGGGTAGTCACGCCTTTTCGCGGGGACAGTTTCCCCCGCGTCGCTCTCTCACTCACTCACTCTTCACGCTCTTCCACGGGGACAATCTCCCCGCGTACCGCACGCTGAACTTATGTGTCCTCAATTTTGTCCGGGGCTTCAATGTAGACCCCGCACCTTTATCATTGGCTCGATAGATATTTAGGATTTTAGAGAATAATATGGTTTTCTAACGGAACGATCAATGCCTCTATGCGGGTCCGCCGGGTCGCTACCCAGGTCTTACTACACCGCCGCGAGTATGTCGTTACCTAACTACGTTACTAGTAAAGACTAACGTCTCTGTGCGGGTCCGCCGGGTTGCTAGCCTGGACTTATTACACCGCCGCGAGTACTGCTGTTACTAGGAGTTTTCTCCGACTCCAGAAGCGAACCGTGGACGGATGGGAACTGTTCGACTTCACCACCACCGAACCGAGGTAGGCTTCTTCGCCATCGGCTCGATGGGGGTTTTTGTCAACGTCCACGGAAAATATTCGCCCGCTCCCGGAGTCGGACGGCAGAAACTCCAAGGCCACGGAGTGCCCGATCGACGGATTTCGCGATCAGGTGATCCTTAATCAGCGAAACCCGACAGGGCGCATCCGGCCACACTCCAGCGGGCTGCACCCGACACCGCGCAGGAGCGTCGTTGCAAAAAGTACAAAAAGTACAAAAAAAAAAAAAGAAAAGTCCACCGTGGGACCGGACGTAACACATGTGTCCATGCAACTGCCCATCAGATCCTTTTCTATCAATCGAGCAATGAGGCTGGCTTTCGTACCACCAACCGCCAAGCTGTGTGTTTTCACTTTGGCTCTTAATTCGGTTGCTGAAAAAACAGCGGGCTCAGACATTTTCGTCTTTGTCTTCGTTGTATGATGCCCCGTCTGAAGACCGAATAATTTTCCTTTTCGTCTTTATCATATGATGCCCCGTCTGAACACCATACCATTTTTGTCTTCGTCTTTATGGTATGATGCCTAGTCTTTGTTCTTTGCCCACGATCCCGGACGAGCCCCAAGTATAGTATAATGTTTTATTTGGGTCGAATAGTTGATTAATTCGCGTTATAATAATGTGGCATACGGTGGGTAAACAAAGCCGCGGCTAAATCGCGTCGCGTGCCTCCGCGTGTCGTCTATTGACTGACTCTACGTTGTCCACTATCCCGTTACTAAGAAATTCTTTTTCTTGTTCTTGCTTGGTCTCCTTAGTTATACGAAAAAAACAAGCTCTCTCTCGCTCTTTCGTTACTCAGCGCTATCTTGTCAAGTTACATATTGGCCATCCCACACTATTATATGCATATCTTTTCAATCTCAGATCATTTGTAGCTCGTTCCCATGTAAATGACAAATTAACAACAATTCTTGGGTTACATACTGAGAAACCATGATTTTTGAGATCATCTTCGAACGCGCGAGAAAAAATACGCTGAATTTTCAAAGAACATCTTCCTACGCCCATTTTTAAGGGAGGTATCGAAATAGTTTACTAAGCCAGCCGGGCGAGGGGGTCGTGGCAGGAGAGGCGGTACCGCCACCACGCCGCCTGTTCGTATCGACGATGCCGTTCTTTATATGCATTCCGAGAAACATGTCAACGGGTTTTTATTATACCGCACGTTATGCCTAAAGGTATTACAAATGCTCATGAACTTGAAAAACGCGAAAATGTTGATAACAACAGTAATAAATTCAAGAAATGTAAAAATGACTATATCTTCCTTTGTACTGAAGATATCGGGTTACTGTTTTTTGGAAATTGCGCGTCTCACAGAGGCTTACAAGAATCTGAAAGAATATTTCGAGTAGTCTCAAAAGTCAAGTACATAAATGAACTTGTTTATAAGCAAAAGTTTTAAAACTTGGTAAAAAAAATTTTATTATTTAAAAAAATCACTTTTTCGCAATAGAATCTTGATTGTGCACGCTATGAACAACACGTAATTTTTTCTCTTCTGGCCCTTCTGGATCACTTGCTATCATGAGGTGCTGGATTTACTCAAATCGGTAATTGCCCTTAACTATATGACCTAGCTCAAACAAATTTCAAGATACATTTTGGAGATAGATTCTTCTAGTTGCTGATTGAGTTTCAGAGCAATAAGTTCATTAATGAACGAAGTAAATGGAAAAAAAATCGCTTTCTGGTGATTTGCCGTTGAAAAAAAAATTTGACGTGATTTTTGTATAGGACGTATTTTATAAGTGATATCATTTCTCACAACTTTTGTACGAAGTATTTTTCAATGAAACCAATTCCAAAATACATATTAAGAAACTGAGTTTATATTTTTTAACAATCTCTGGTGGTCTCAAAACACATTTTTTAATGAGAGAAACTTTAGAGTTCATTCCTGGTAACCCAAAGAACCTACAAAAAAATTTGCGACGTGTTGGCCGCCGAGAATATAAGTCGGTTCAATTTCTGTACATTCCGATTGGACTTAGGAACGAGAATGGCCCGCCGTGGTCTCTTTAGCGAGTACGGCGAACCTAGACACCGCCGAAGGCGGGCGAGGAAACCGGATGGCGGTTGCCAAGCAAAACAAGAGTTAATACCTGGAACCCGGAGAGGTCATGTAGCCTGGCCGAACTCGTCGAAAGACAGAGTTCCAACCAAAACTGAGTTTTGGCTATTTGCTGCTGTGTATTTTCCGTAAAAAACGTAAACCGATAATCTGTTTGTTGTTACACATCACAATATGCTCTTAGGAGACGTTATTAAAATCCAATATGCTATTGTAAAAAAGAGAGTGTAAGAGAATCCCCGGTGAGGGGTTAATACGATGCATAGCGAAGGAGAGTGGGAGCGCTTAAAAAAGCACCGAGCACACCGGAGAGTACGATTGTTATTTTTTTTCTTTTCGTTGCCCTTGACAAAAAATAATAATAATTGGGACGGTTCGGAATTAACGAGCAAGAAACGAACAAAAAGGAACAGAGTAATATGTGCCCCTCTCTACGCCGACAACGGGGACAAATTTTTCCGTCGCGGAAAGGTTCGCTTCGAGATCGACGCACGATCTTGAATTGTGTTTGCATTGTCGTCGAGACAGAGCATCCAAGGTTCCGACTAAATACTCCTGTGCTAGTGCATCCACAACCTTCATTAACACCAATAGATTTAAGTAGGTTTTGAAAAACGCTAAATGGGTTCTTCAAACCCATCTCTCTCCCGAGCTGTCCATTCTTTAAAAAACCGCGCAAAAGAGAGCAGGAAAAACTCGAGCACATGGTGAGATCCGTTTCGCCAGCGAGATGCTGCAAGAATGGCCGAGGCCAGCGAGTGGAAGCGGAAGTTACCTTTTTTTATTGGTTTTTTCCAGCCGTCCCTTTCCCTTTTTACGGGCCCCAACCCGTCTCAACTTCTATCTGCCTCCTATTGCAAATCCTCCCTCTATCTCGCAATCAACAACTGGCCCGCCTACCTTTCATTCCACCCCCCAGCCCCCACCGCGCGGCCGCAGCCGACTTCCCCCTCTGTATCATGTTTGCCATGATATATCTTCCATGGGCATAGGGAAACGGTGGAAAACCTATACCGAGACAGCCAGTCCCTAGTTCGTCTTCTAATCACGAAACTAGTCGTCTTCCGCCGAGAAATGTCGAAGAAAAACATTTCACGATGAAAGCGACACAACTGAGATTCGAACCTGCGGAACCTCCCGATCTGCTGGCCAGAACGCTAACCACCAGACCAATGCACGAGGTTTTCCACAGAAGTTGCTAAGAAAAACTCCGTGAGCGAGCCACTCTTTCTGAGGTGACGAGGGTGGTCGCAGATGCTACTACCGGTACGGTCGAAGTCCAGCATTTGATGGAGCCGTTTGATTTCTATAAAACCTGATTCGCATTGATATAAAACCTGACCTGCATTGAAACAAACCGAAAAAAAGGGTTTCCTCATACTCAATTTAGTATGCTTTTACTGTGTAATCGATTATCACTAGCAATTGAGGGCTAACACCACTGTAAAATGTTTAAAAAATTAATTTCTTTTACATTAGCTTAAGAGATACTTGGAACCATCGAGATTGAGGGGGAGTTTCGTACCTGTAACACAAAAGTCCACAGGGCCGTGGGGGTCTGTGGTGGCCGTGGCTGGCACATGTGTGAGGCGTCGACCGTTTTTCTCGGAACACAATTTTTCAAAACAGCATGCATCGATGTGCAGATAATGCGTTTATGGTAAGTATGGAGAGCGTTCAATACGGTGGCATAATTTTGAGCTCTATTTTTTTCCTTTTTCTCACGATATAATTAATTCCTTAAAAGAAAAAGAAAATTGTCGAAGCTGCGAGCAGTGAAAAAATATTTAGAGGTCACCCAAGCTTTCGAAAAATTCAAATTTTCATTTAAAAATCGATTTCTTTCTGTCCCCCTCTCATTCGTGTATTTCACGCTTTATAATTTTCAAATCGACTTCGCGAAAGCTTCAACCGGCCAATGAATATTTAGTAAGTAGTAGAGCTATGTCAGTTCTTACTCAAGGATCTAAGGGGCGAGAGGGGAGGCGGGGTCCAGCGCGGGGAAGCCTAGTATGCATGGCGGCGTGGGGGTCCAGCGCGGGGACGTGACGTCACGGATGCCAGGGGCCTCGGTGGGGTGGAGGGGGGTGGAGGGGGTCGGACCATGTGGTCCGACGTGCGACTGGCGGGAGGGGGAAGCCGCCACCAACAAGTGTTTTGGGGGGGCGGGGGTCAGGTAATGGCGAGTAAACGTTGAGAACCCATAAATCTTATAATTTATTATAGACATAAAAAAGATTATCATCGCTGCAAGCGGAGTATTTTTCTTTCTACACTATGTAGCCTGTGTGAAAAAAACTTACACACACCATGTGTGCGTGTAATGACCATAGAAAAATTCCGGTAATTTGAAGACGCTACATGAAGGGGGCGGCTTTTCAAAGCCCTTTTTTATGAGAAGTAGGTGTGATGCCTTGGTTTCGTTTCCGAAATCCTTAAAATGTTTGTACGCATGTCCGCTTCCGTCACAAGTCTCGCCAACACTTGAGACAGGTTCTGACAAGTCTTCTTCAGGACCTGTCTCCTGACCTGCCAGGTCAGGATGTCTTGGTAAAACTATAAACTTTAGAAATCTATCGCCAAAGGCTTTGACCGCGCATGGACCATGTGAGCACAGATGCACTCTTCAAAAAACAAAAATGCAATACATCGAGGACTCGATTTCATTCCGAAATATAACGTCGAGATGGCCACATGTGCGAGTATGTACGCAGTGCATCTGGTGAAGCACCGCCTGGACTTGACCAAAAACGAGCTCGAACAGGTTCCAAAGGTCTTGCTCCTAAAATATTGGGGTGAATATGTTGGCTTCTTGTGGCATCGTCTGCCAGAACATCATTGGAACGACCGTGAAATGAGTTCATATCTTCCATGCATGGAGCATTATAATACGCCACAGATGAAAGATCACATCGATGGCCCCCCACCCCAACGTCGGGAATGTGAAAAATGCTGTGGAAATTCTCCACGGACGAGGTTCTTCGAAGGTGTTTGAGCCTGATTGTTACGATTGGAAAAGTGGGGAGTAGTTTGAAAATTGGAGTGGGGAAGTTACGAAGGAGCTTATAATTTCGTAGTCCAAGCTCAGACTACACTATTCCACTGCAACATCAATATCTCTCCAAAAAAGAACTTTGAAATTGTGGGAAAATGAATTTCACGAGTATCAACAAAGTCAGCCGGATGACGGAATTCCTTCCAACCAAGAAGCTGTCAGAACTCAGCATTCACTCGGATCATCGAATCTCTGACATGAGGGCCACACAAACCACCTTTGGGAAAGGCTACATCGCAGACATCGCAGATGAGCTCACTGTCTTTTTTCCAGCGCGACGTGTAGAAGGCCTTCGACGAAAATTTGGAAACGGTCGAGCGTATGCGGCAAGCGGCACGTGAACATCGTCTCTACATGACGTACATAGGTGGAAAATATAACAGCGTCGACTTCTTCCGATTCTGACCACACCATGGTGGAAAAGATAAAAATTAGTTGGAGCACCATCGTCAAACGACTGTCCGGATCATCGAGAGTATGCTGCACCTGGCGCGTAAATGGTCAACTCTACATGCAGTTGTGGAAAATACAACGGCGTCAAGTTCCATCGTCTCTGAGCATGGTGGAAAAGAGCAAATTCGTTGGGGCAGCATCGTTGAGTGCAACAGCCGTCCGCATTACTGTCGTCTCGTCATAGTCTTCGACGTTTTAGTATTCACTATGTAAAAAATCGTATTAAAAAAAAAAACTGTTTTATCGAAATGCAAGACAAGGAGAAATTCAAACTATTTTCGTCGGAGAATAAATAAAGAATACAAATGATATATACTTTCATCGAAATGTTTTTTATTCATTTAAAAAATCCCTCGCTCACACCGCTTCGTATACACTCAACCCGCTTTTCAGTGATGTTACTTTCACATGAGCATAGTTGTATTTCGTGATGAAAGAATGATGCAGGCACTTGGAGTTTGTGATTTTCGGTAACTTCAGCAGCGATGGACAGTCCAGAGTCTCCAAGTCGATGACCTTTGTTGTGGGATCCGTGAATCTTGATAGCCATACGCATTTCTCGAAGCCCTCCGCATAGATGATTGGAGCCTCTTGCAGGATGGCTCGAATTGTCTTTTTAGCTGCCTCGTATGTTATCCCGCTGTCATTACATCGTATTCCATGGAAATTGCGTTCCAGCGACTTGTTCGTCATTTTGTACTTGGCCGGTAAAGAGTCCCATGCAAATGATGCTCCGAAGGTGAGCGTCAGCGGTTCAGCATCCTTGTCGTGGAATTTGATGATGGACATCTCCTTTAGGACAAATTTGTTGATGGGTCTCTTGAAGCCCTATACATCGACGATAAGCTCCATGTTGACTGAAGTGGGTGCGAATTATGGGCATGATTTCATACCAATTTTTTAACCCCACCGCTCATTGGATTGTACTCGACAATGCGATCATGGAGGACATGCAGTATGCTGAAGTTTGTGGCGGAATATTATTTTTCAATTCGAACTCAAGACGCACGTCAACAGGGCCGGACTTGAGAGAATGGTTTTGTTTCGAGCAGTCAATGGCAACGAGGGGGGCTTTTTCTAAAAATTCAATCAGGCTCAGCCATGGTTCAGCCTCTTTGTTGTAATAGGTCGGTTGGAAGTTTGCGTACATCTTGTAGAGTAGAGCATATCGATTTTGATCAAGGTTCAAATTCAAATTTCCATATGGATAACATTGTGAGTTGAGGTATAGTTTGACATCGCTCAGGTTAGAATGATCAAAGTGGCTCGCATTTTGTTGTTTCTTATTTTTCCGGCCCGTCTGCAGCGCGAGTATGACATAACGTGGCGCCGCCAGTTGATTCGAGGTTTTCACAAACCACACGTGCTTAGAGGTGGCAGGCACCCATGGATATTCATACAGTTCCCATGTTCGGAAACTCATGGAGATTGGTGCGTCTTTGGCGAGAAACTTTAACAGCTGAATTTTTCGCTGATTCGAGACTGTTACCTACGGTACGAGCCATTCTGTTTTATGCAATACGAGTTTGTAGTGTTCGGCCGCTGTTTATACAATGGCATTGTCATCGGTCTTTGATCTCGTGAGAATCAACTGGTGCTTGGCATTTACGACAATCTTGCGATAACCTTCGGCAAAGTCGAGGAGCATGCTGAGCGGTATACACACAAAAGTTTCCCGATACATCAACAATCTGCTTGGTCTCTTCGACATCGAGCCATCCAGTGTTCTCGAGCATAGAGCTCTTGGCCGGTGGGAGAGACGAATATCCCTTAATTACACTCGTAATACCAACATTCTTATTACGATCGATTTCTATGGCATTCAATTCATATCGCACTTCCTCAAACAAATGACAAATGGCATTGTTGACGAGACTTGTAGCAGCGATTGGCGTCCCATCACGCTTAGATAATTGCCCACATATGTGTAGGGAACTTTTGCTTGGCAGGATGGGCAATACGGATTTCATCGCTGTTATTGAAGATTGAAGATGCATATGGCTGATGAGCGTGAATCTCGCAATGGATGATGGATTCATCAAAGATCACGGGTGTCTGAAGGCTTACGATTTCTTCTTCGACTTCACGCAGCAGATGCACAGAGCACAGACTAAATAATTTTTTTGTCAAGTGTCAAAGTGTCACGCACTTTGAGACCCAAACTCTTGACGAGTAATACGTTTTAAGGTGTTAACACTTTGGGCGCTGGCTGACGACTGATGTGCTTTTATCCATAGTTTCTTTATTGGTATTGGAAGATCTATTAAAACTATACCTATCACGACTGTATATGCAGGAGTATGGTGATTACTTCACCACGGAAATTTAACAAATCACCGTCCTGATACACTATGTGAAACTGTATCGCGTCAATTGTTCCACTCGTGATTGGCAGATAAATTACGTGAGAGGGGACTTCAATGATCTTATAGCCCGGTGGCACAGATGGTAAGAATTCGTGAATTGTGTGTAGTTTTTGTCCGTTAACATAGGTACCACCGGTAATGTTGCACTCAACGCGTAGGGCGTTCACTTTGAGAATGGCCACACGAAGGTCAGATTGATGTCTTTTATTGGCTTCCAATTTGCGTGCGGTGAAGCCTAGTAGATGTCCAATAGAATATGTCGGTTCAAAATTTCCATCACGATCACACTTGATCTCACTGCGTAGCGTATTATTGTTCGATTTAATGCTGATGTTTTTTAGCGACAGCTTTGCTTGTACAAGCGTTTCGATATCCTCTATTTCATAACTACCCGTAGGTATCGTCAACATCTCATCTCCCACGTAAAGTTTATCGTGACCATCTTCGATAATGGGAATAGAGTTGAAAGTCAACAACTGCACGAGCCTGAGAGTATAATTTTTGTGTGGCGAGAGTTCGATGGGGGGAAAGTATTACACGTCGTGTATGGACGATGAGCCAGATATGGTCAATGTTAAACTTTCATCCATGATGCTGAAAAATTCACAACTGAATTCTCACGCCATTTCCCCCCTCTATATATATATATAGTGTAAATTTGTATTTGTGCTGTAATTGTCGACATAGAAATTTGAGACACAAATGTCCACATTTAATCGTATTATATCCCTGATATCCATTATAATCATAATTTACGCTACCAACACGAAAATATCTCATGAGTTCGGATGGTGATGGAAGGTTGCCGAAACTATCAAAGTACATGACCTTCCGTCCAGTTTTTTTGTAAGCGACTTTGTATCGCGCAAGTAAACTCCACGGAAATGTGGAATCTTTAGGATTTTCGCATATTTAAGAAGGCCGGTTTCATTGAGGGGTCGGTAAGGTAGCGTAACTTCAAGTTTTTTAACTTTAAATAAAGACCCAATTCCCGTTTATATGGTTTCAGATGTAAGCCCTTACCCAATGCAATTGCACCAATTGTTCAATTATGGCACTTACTTTCATGCAATTCACGTTTAACTGCTTGAGCAGCATTTACCGCTTTAGCTATACTAGCCGCACCACCTGATAAAGCACCCGCAGCGCTAAGTCCCGCAAAAATGGGCTCGGCGAACGGTAATAAACCACCAATTTTATGGGGTACAGGTAGAACCCGAGCCGTGCGCACTTCACTACCTTGTGTCTTTACAGCTGCACGAGCACTCTTTAGAGCTGATTTAATAATCTTTTGTGGATCATTACTTTGAATCATTGTCTTTGCAGCACCAATTATTTTTTTTCAAACAAACGCCACCCTGGCGGGCCTTTATCCTGATACCAAATTTTCTCTTTGTCTTCATAATATTTGCCACACCCCAAGCACTGGCTTTTACACCTATGCTAGCGTCTTTAGCGGTAACACGTTGCCAAGCCTGTTCAGCCAACGCTTTATCCGCCAAATGTATCTGCTGAAGATTATCCGGATTGTTCGAATACGCAAATCGTGTTGTTTGCAAGCCGTATCCAATGGGTTAATGCCCGGATGACCACGAGCAAGGCGCTTGACCAACTTTGTGAGTGGTCGACAATACTGATACCCAGGCAGATGTAGTTCAAGGGGGAGTTTGTTGATTAGGCGGTTGACTAAACCTTTACCACTCTTTCCATGCACAATCATGTCTAAAGATACTACGCGACTTACTGATAATCCTATGAGAATCCTCTTTATATAATTTCACCGTTAGTCCTGTGTGAGATGACGTCCACGAAGCAAACTATCCGTGGCGGACTTCCCGTGATAAATTTCGACAAGTTTGTCAAAGTCAACGTTTTGCTTATTCTCATCATACATCCGAACGTATCAGTACATTTCCCCGAAAACATTTTCCCGAATCGACATTTCCCCGGCTGACACTTCCCCGAAAAACAGTTCCCCGAATGGACACTTCCCCGAAAAACAGTCCCCCGAATCGACATCTCCCCGAATAACACTTTCCCGAAAAACAGTTCCCCGAATCGGCACTTCCCCAAATAGCACTTCCCCGAAGAACAGTTCCCCGGATCGACATTTCCCCGAATGACACTTCTCCGAACGGCACTTACCCGAAAAACAGTTCGCCGAATCGACACTTCCCCAAAAAACAATTCTTATTTGGTTGTTGGTTGAAGATTCGGCTTCAGTCCGGCCAATAGAGGTTTTCCAAGGTCAGCGATGGAAATAAAAGATGCTTTCTACGTTTCGACCCTTTGGTTTGGGTCCTCTTCAGAATTTATATTTTTGTCTATAAATTTTGATACACAAATCTTACAAATCGGTTTTGAAGGTATAAATACATGAATGTTTTGTGTTATGATTGTGTCATAAAATTGTTGTGTCGTTTTGTATAACTGTTATGTTAATTTTGTTTTAGTTATAATTATATTGTTTTGATATGCATAAGTTCTTGTATTGCGTTGATTCTTTTTATTTATCGGTGTTTGAGATGAATGATGTGTGAAAGTGTGGTTTATTATATTGTGGAGTTATACAGAAATGAAATATGAGAAATGACTAGGCTCGATGTTGTTGATGTTTCTAGCTTTTGTTTATATTTGGAAGGATGTTTCAAGGGACATTATTTATGGAAGTAAATACTGTCTTGCCAGAGTATTCTCAATGGATGGAAAAATTTTATCGTTTTTTTTGCGATTTTTATCATCTGTAAGGGATTCATAATTATAAGAAAGTTTGTGGTTTATTTGTGAAAATTTAATGTACGTGATTGATTTTCGTAAAGTATCAAGTGACTGTGATGATTACCTATTGAGTTTGAGATTTTAATTCTTCCAAAATAAACAGAAACTCGACATTTACATTTCTCAGTTACATATTGAGATGTGTGATTACAGAGAGTTCAAGAGAAACTGAGTGATGTCTTGATTTCGTAAAGCTTATTAGAGTCTTTATTTTGCGAATCGGGGGAGAATGATCCTTTTGGCAGTGACGTGTCAAGAGAAATAAAATCGGTGCGTCATGTTAGGAATACTTAAAATTAACTTATAGAGTCAATAATTTTTAAATTGTTATGTCAAGTAAAGTAGTGTAAAATATTTGTAATATTTATATAATAGAGTTATAGATCGAGCTAAGTTTTTGTATGTCAGTTCTAAAATTTATGGCGTTGGAGTGTGCCTTACTTTGGATCATTTCTAGGATTAGTCTTTTTTTGAGCCAATTTTCGTTGTTTAAAGTTTTTACATTGTCAAATTGAAAGTCATGTTCTTGTTCTATTGCATGTTGTGCTAAGGCTATCATCATAATCATAATCACAATCATAACACAAAACATTAATGTATTTATACCTTCAAACCCGATTTGTAAAATTTGTGTATCAAAATTTATAGAGAAAAATATAAATTCTGAAGAGGACCCGAACCAATGGGTCGAAACGTAGAAAGCATCTTTTATTTCCATCGCTGACCTTGGAAAACCTCTATTGGCCGGACTGAAGCCGAATCTTCAACCAACAACTTTTCATCAACATGGCCGCACACACCTCTGACTCGCTTTGTTTAGGTTTGTTTGGGTTGTTTGCGTTTTTTTCGGATTGTTGGGGTTTGTTTGGCGTTTGTTTGGGCTTGTTGGGTTTGTTTGGTTTTGTTTGGGTTGTTTGCGTTTCTTTGGGCTTGTTGGATTTGTTTGGTTCGCAGAAGTATCCCCACGCCACAACGTTCTCGCGCCAAAACATCCCTGCACTCAAACGTTCTGGCGCCCAAACGTACTCGTGCCAAAATATTCTTGCGCTCAAACGTCCTCGCGCCAAAAGGGCAGCGCCAAAACATCTCCTGCCAAAATGGCCGCGCCAAAACGGTCGCGCCAAAACGTAACGTACTCTGCTGTACTATACTGTACTGAAAACAAAGGGAGAGAGGAATATAGGAAAATACGAAAGAAGAGTTCTCGCATAGGATCGAATCTAGAGTGCGCCAAAGAGAGAGAGGGACAAAGAACAACTCTCTATAAAAGCAGATTCAAACTTCATACACTTAACTTGAGTTTGAGAGCGAGATTATTTCTTGAACATTTCTCTCTTATTCATTTCCGTTATTAATCTTCTCCCAATTTCTCTCATTTTCCACTTCCGCTCTCAATTTTGAGCCAGTTTCTCTCATTTCTATCATTCACTATGTCCACTCCATCAATTACCGTTACCCACTCTTCAAAGGGTAAAAACCAGCTAGTCATATGTAATATGACCTAGTAATATGGCTAGTAATATGACCAGATGGTCATATTTTCGAGTACAACAAGAAAAATGTCTCGAAATCCGGTGAAACTTCCATTTACTGGCGATGTGCCAACTACAACAAAGTAGATGTGAAATGTGACGTTATGCTCACAACCGACGAGAAGTACAACTTTAAAAACCTCAAGAAGGTTCACCGTTGTACTGTGGAGCCCGAGAAGGTGCAAGTGAAGGACACGCTTTATACTATTAGGACAATGGCGAAGGAGAGAAAGGAGAAGTCCACAGCTGTTGTGATTGCATGCACGGCTGGCCTGGACCGAGCGGTGATTTCTGCGCTACCTCGCACAGAGGACATGGCTCTGACTGCTTCCCGGACTGCGAAAGTTGCGAAAGCACTCTCTGCCAACCCCAAGAGTGCAGAAGAAATCGTCCTTCCTGAGGAGATCCTGGTGGGAGAAGAGGAGGACAAAGAGAACTTTATTCTCTACGATAACAAACGGGCAGATCGAATCATTTGCTTCTCCACTGACTCCAATCTCAGCGCCCTGGCTGCTGCTCGACACTGGTTCGCTGATGCAGCTTTAACGGACAACACCACTGTGAACCCCTGTTTTTTTGCCATTTTTCAAGAATTTTTTTTTGTGGGAAAAAAGAGATATGCAAAAATTTTTTTGTTTGTTTTGTTCGTTGTTTATTGAAGATACATAAAAAAAAAATTTCAAATTTTTCACGCCTCATGGTGACGCTGGGGAAGCTTCCGCGTCAGGTACTGTTGCTTCTGCAGTGGCTCGCGGCACGCAGCAGAACTCTCTTCAAAGTCGATCTGAAAAAAAATACCGAGTGTTTTCGTTAATAATGTGATATTTTGAAGAGAAGTACACAGGGATTTGAAAAAATATTGATTTTTAAAAGATAGGCACGCTTTTGAAATTAAAGGACGATTTTCGAGCAAAATTTCTCGTCGAAAATAGGCTATAACTTTTTTTATTATTGAGATATCGACAAAATCCTATGTACTTCTTTAGATAATCTACTTTTATTGATGGAGTCCAAATTTGAAGTCGATCGGATAAAAATTGCTCGAATTCTGCTGCGTGCCGCACTCAAAAAAGTGGTTTTGAGAAAAACGCGTTCAAAGTTTTAGGTTTGTTAATTTATGCGATAAATTGGAAAAAAAATTTTTTACCTTCAATCAGCGATGCCGGCACCATATAGATGGCCTTCAAGAAGCAAAGCATTATCCCTAGCATCTTTTCTCGAACTTGTAGAGGCTCTTCTTGCCTCTTTTGCAGCGTCTGTGAGCGAGGGCTCCGCCAGCTCCATCCGTGCTGCGTCGGTTTTAACGCAAAAATTGAAACAATTTGGGCCGATGGTTATCCCCAACGTCTCCAAAACATTCATGAGGCTTCTCAGGTCATCATTGAATAATAATACCTCGATATCAGGTGCAATATCGACGATTTTTTTGCTCCCGGACTGACACTTGGGGGCTATTGCCCAAACTGATTTGTCGTAGCTTTCGTTGTTGTTTTGCGTGAAGCCGCCCAAACAACGCTGCAGCAAATCGTCTTTGCTCCAATTTTCGAAGACTGGCGTAATTGCCTCCAATACTTCCTCAGGAAGAGGCGGCTTATGGCGATATTCAGAAATATTACCGCTTGAGACCGCTCGCTGCCACGAACACCACGACTCCGCTCCCTCTGGGCAATCGTCATGTTGTGGCTCACTAACTGTGGATATTTTATGTTTGATAGTTGCCCAAATTGCCTTCCTCATTTTTTCAACATCATCGCTGTTTCTCCGAATAGCCAAGCCGTAAAATGTGCTCAACTCGTCAATCAATTTTCCGGTGAGGTTTCCTCTGCCAGACAATCCTTTTTATTTTTTCACGATTTCGCGGAGGCGCGTCCCCTTACGTTTTTGGACATAATCGATGCACTCTTTTTTTTTTATCTCGAAACCGTCGTATGGATCGCTATTCGATATGCCCAGAAATGCTTTAGAATCGCCATCACCAATACAATATTTATATTTTACGCCATAGAGCTCTTCAGACCGTTGAAACATTTCGACAGCTGAGTCGACTTCCATTTTTCCGGAGGAGCCGCTATGGCTCGCCTGGCACTCATCGTCGTGGGTACTTTTCAATTCCCAGTACTCCGCGGTGCTTTCTTTTTTTCCCCAATGCTCGCAGGCTTTTCAATATTTCCATTTCACCATAACTTCGATCACTTTTTTAGTGCACCAGCCGATTAGCGATGTTATGCCGAAAAGCGAGCTGAAACCGCGCTTACGCCACGATCCGTCGCCTGAAACGATAATTCCGTTCTCCACCCCATTTTCCAACGAAATTATCTCCTCCTCAACTGCAGCCTTTAGTTTGCTCACTGTGCTCACAGCTTTAGTGGCAATCGAAATCGAATTTACGATTCGATCGTAGAAAGACTGAAATATGGGGCGCGGTAGGTCCATAAATGCACAAAACTTCATCAGGCCATTCAAACCGACGCCACGAAGACGCATACTGAATACGATCCGACAATTTATTTCGTATGCATTGTCGATCATAGGACACGAATTGATTTGCACTTTTTCACAATGGCCGCAATTGACCTCGATTTTGAATCCGAGTCCGCGCAAACTTTTTTCAGTAAACTTTATATCGCGATCACACACTTTGCACTTCACTAACGTCGATATAATGTTCAATGCATTGACGAGGTGTACTATACGATAACCGAAATCGTTAGTAACACCGACCTCTAAATCGTCCGACGATTTTAACTTTTTCGCCGACGTGCTCACATACTCTGTAGAACTATTTTCGGAGCTATAACGGTTCGGAGGATATCGATTCGAAATTTTCGTTCGACTCCTCGTCACATAGCTCCGTTTTGTTCCCTTTTTCCCCGCGTACACTTTCGGATTATCCATTTCGATGTGCAAAGAATAATTCTGAGCGTTCGATATTTATAAACGAAACGATTCGGAGCGTTTAGACACGAGTAGCGTCGCTTCTATTCGCATACTGACGCTATGACGCTATCCCTATACCTGCCTTGAACATTTTTCAATTATCGCCACCTATGGCTTTTTTTCGAAACTATATTTATAACAATAGCCGGTTTTTGTGAAGGGAGACAAAAGAATACCTGGCAAAGACCCGCAGGACCTGGGAAAGGCCCGGTATACCTGCCGACCCTGAGGCGCGCAGCTGGGCGGGACCCCGAGCGTCACGGAGCGCTGCACCGCTCCACAAAATATTCAATATCTCCGAAAATAATTATTTTTTCGACCTGGGTCCAACGGCATCTTAATCTTAAATGTATTTCAGATTTTTCTAGATGGTTTTCAAAAAATCGATTTTTTGAAGCCGTCACAGTGGTGTTGTCCGTTAAGATCACTCCTGCTCACTTTTCTCAAGTCTAGACAATTCACTGTCTCTCTCCTCGTGGTAAGCACAATATTTTTCCTTTTATTCTCTCCCTTTTTTCTCTTTTTCCTATAATATGCTGAAAATTTCGTTATTTTCTTCGGCCGTAGGGGCGGCCTCGGGTCGGTAACCTTTACAGAGTATCATTATCGAAGAAAATAATGAAATTTTGTATTGTTATTATGATTTTACTACAAATTATACAGTGACTAATCATATTTGGCTCTCGTTCAGGTGCCGTATTCCCCAGCTCTGGTCCCCAGCAAATCTCAGGAGCACTATGTGGAGATACTGAATGCGGTGAAGGCGAAAATTCCCTTGGTGGCTCCTACCACAGTGATGATGGACTTCGAGCGAGCAGCAATCAATGCATTCCAGATCTTCCCAGGTATTCAGACGCGAGGGTGCCTCTTTCACTTTGGCCAGACTGTCTTCCGACACATTCAAGGGGATCGTGCGCTTTTCAAGATTTCCTGCAACTCAGCGAAACCTTCCAATCAGCTCAACATGAAAACACCCAATGCTCTCGCACTCGTTCCTGTGGGATATGTTAAGCAGGCATTTGAATCCATCGAGAATGCTCGCTTCTGGGGTGGTGTTGGTGACGCCGTCGAGGAAGAAGAAGAAGATGAAGCCACTGAGATGACCGAGGATGATGCAGCTGTCGCTCAGCTTCTTACCTATTTCAAGACCATTTGGCTGGGCACCGGTCGCAAGGCTGGGATGTTCCCTATGCCCACCTGGAATCAGATTTCAGCTATCTGGGAGGGTATACTACGCACAAATAATGCGGTCGAAGGATGTCACCGTGCCTTCGGTGAGCGAAGAAAGTGCTCGCACCCTAACCTTTGGGTGTTCCTCGAGGCACTGACGGCTGAGCAAGATCTTACGCCCACTCGCTTAGTCAAGGATGGGACGGGTTCTCAGAAGCCTAAAGGTCGCTTTGAGTACGTTCGGGCCAACACTTAACCTCAAGAATGCCGTGGAAGCTGCCCAGGACCAGTACGCCACTTGGGTCCTCCACGGATGGTATAATCATCTCCTCAACCTTGCTGCTAACATCAAGATAGGTCCTTAACTTTCCTATGTTAACCTCTAATCATTTGATATTTGTCATCTTATTTACCCTTTCGTTAATAATTTTTATCCATTTTAACTTCAATTATAAATAAATAACTTTTTTACTCATTTTTCTTGTCATGTTATTAATCTTTGATTAATCATTTTTACCCATTTTCACTTTGACTTTAAATAAATATCTTTTTTACTCATTTTTGGGGAAATGTCGTTCGTGGAAGTGTTCATTCGGGGAAATGTCATTCGGTGAAATGTTTTTCGAGGAAGTTTCATTCGGGGAAATCTCGTTCGGGGAAGTGTCAATTCGGGGAACTGTTTTTCGGAGAAGTGTCATTCGGGGAAATGTCATTCGGGGAAGTGTTTTTGGGGAAAAGTATAGGTACCCATCCGAATGGTTTGAGCTTTGGGAATATTTACTTGTATTCCAAATCACTGCGGCAGTCAAAGTATAAGTTGCTCGAACAATTACTCGAACCTGTGAGTGGAGTTGAATATCATCCATTCGAGGCGCATGATCAAGTGATAGCACCAAGTGATGCGCGATCCAACTCTGTATTCATCTTTGATGATATAGCATATTTTCATGGGAAGACCTGAGATTGTTGACAGTTTTTATCTTTGTCAGAAGTATCCCCAAACATCCCGTGACATAATGCAAATTTCGTTGTGTTTTTCAAGCAGGATTATATGAATCTCAAACACGTGTATAATGACCATGTTAATAGGGATATGATTTATACGTGCTTTAACAATATGGGCATGTAATGCTGGAATTCTGACAAATATGCCTTTATCACGATTGACAAGGATAGCGGTATTAATGAGGGTCGATATAGACAGGGTTTTGATTATTTTCTGACCATTGATAAATTACTCATCGTTGGTGGTTGAAGAGACAGTATTGTGCATGCCTTGACAGCGACAACATGAAGAGCGAACAACTGTTGCGAGAAAAAAATGTATTGCATGTAATTGCCAAGCGATGTGATCAGGTGAAAGCATCGGATGATGAAAATTGGAAGAGATAGTGATGGGCAGAGAATGCAAGATGTCTTTAAGCCTATAGTGAGACTATAGAAGAAATTGGTATCATATAAAAACGGTGAAGTGTCGAATGAGGAAATTGAGTATGAAAAAGTGAGTGATGATGTTGAAGAAGGAGATGCGTTAAATAGTGTGAAACATCAATTGAAGAATGAGACACATGATTCCTTCAAGAGTGAAACCCAAGATTCGGTTAAATCGATATATGAGGATGATGATGATTACTCACAAAATGTCGATGAATTGATCGGTGAATATCTTCTCCTATTACGAACAAATAGAAAGGCAAACTTGGATTTAATATATGGTGTACGGAATCTCGCAAACAACAAATTAATGATTGGTAATTGTCCGATAATTTTCGACTCTCAACATATTCGTGTGGGAGATGTGAGTTATGCGAAAACAGTTGGGTTAACGGAGCTGTTGTTTAAAAAAGTGCTCGACGTCGAAGTACTCACACCGGATGATTTGAAAAACTATGAAAAGATTGTAATCTCAACGAATTCACTCAAAAGATGTTATAAGCCTAGTGAGGCTATATGACGTAACATCGGCCACAAATTCAACACATATATCGCAAATATAGTCGATTATCATGTGAGACAGGCTATGCTAAAGTATAAGCTAGGCAGAAAAAACACTCAGTTGGACTATATTTATTAGGACAATCCAAACGAGCTAGTAGAGCGTCTTCTCTTACTTCTGGCATCACAAGCAGCCAGAAATTCAGCCCATGCGAATGAAACTATATCGATTATCGAGGAATTGCGTGATGCTGAAATCATTTACTAACTCAGCGTCGGAAAATTTACGCATTTTCATCATGAGTGTTGATGTGTTTGGACGCCAATTGCATAAGAGTGTACTCCTCAATAAGCAAGGTCCTCCAGGCCGACCTGCGATTGGGTTTAGGACTAGCGCAGACTGCCCCACGTCATTATGACGTGGGGCAGTCTGCGCTACGATTGTGTAACATTGCTACACTGCAGAAACGATTGTGTAACATTGCTAATCCGGAAGGAGAAGACGGAGCCATTACTTTAAGTGCTTCACACAAAAGATCCCGAATTATCATCAACAACATACGCAAAAAAATAAATGACAGTAACCTGTTGCTGGTTAATGGGCTTGAAGCTACCATGAGAGGCATTGCAAAGACGCTCGCGGCTGATGTCAAATCTCTACAAGATTTAGTGATTCGTAATTCAAACGTCATTATGGAACTGGATGCACGCCTGAGAGGACTGGAGAATGAACGAGAAAGGAAGCGCTCTCGTGCTGGAGCTACATAAGCCTGCTCAACGAAACTATCTGCGTCGACATGTGGACATGCGTGGCTTGTACGAGACCTGGCAAGCTGATCTCGTCGATATGTCATACACGCGTCACAACTCCAAACACAAATTTCTACTCACCGTCATCAATACTTTCTCAAAATTCGCCTGGGCCGTGCCAATGCTGAGTAAGAGTAGTAAAGATGCCGCCGCTGCAATGAAGTTGATACTCCTTACGGGACGCATACCGCAGAACTTACACGTTGATCAGGGAAAATAATTTTATAATTGTGACTAAAGCCCTCATGAAAAAGTATAATATTCACATGTATTCAACATATAGCAATTTAAAGACATCCATTTGCGAGCGTTTCAATCGTACATTGAAGAATAAGATGTGGATGCAATTCAGTCTTCGTGGTAATTATAAGTGGATCGATATTCTTGATAATCTAGTAGCCGTATATAATGATTCTGTACAACACACCATTAAGATGAAACTGAGAAATGTCGACGCGGAAAATAAGAAGCAATTACAGCAAGTATTCAAAAAGACTCCAATGAAAAAAATCACCAAAATTCGCCGTTGGTGATAAAGTGAGAATCAGCAAATTAAAGACTGTTTTCGAAAAGGGTTACACTCCAAACTGGACAAAAGAAATATTACTATACGCCACGTGAAAAAAACGCATCCGGTGACGTACCACTTAAAGGACCGTAAAAATGAACCGATCGCTGGTGGCTTCTACGAACAAGAGCTTCTCAGGGTCGAGCACCCTGATGCTTATCTCATTGAAGCAGTATTGAAGAAGTGTGGTAATCGAATGATTGTAAAATGGTTAGGTTTCGACAATAGCCACGATAGTTGGAAAAGTAAAACCGATTTATTGTCGACAATAAAGAAAATGTGACCGAAATTTGTATGACTTTCTACCGCTCACTGTCTCTCTACCGCTCGCCTCTATTCACTAATCCCATTTTGTTTTGCTTACTCTCCAAAACTATATGAGGATGAGGAAAATAATAGGTACACATGGATGAGAAAAAAAAGCCGTTTACTTATAAACAAAAACCCATTTTTACAAAATCAAATATTTACAAGAAAAAAAAATGTACATAATTTTAATAATTTTTACATCGAGTTGATATTTACAAAAATATATATAATTTTCACAAGTTTTGTACATCAAGTTAATATTTACAAAAATGTATATGATTTTACAGCGACTTTATACAAAAAAAGTATACATAATTTTTCCGACGGTATGCTGTAATGCCCCCATGGTAGGGTTACAGAAGTCCCATGTATGATATACCGATTATCATCATGAGGACTTAAAGCGATTTTCGTCTCGCGAATGGTGCCTTGTGCAACTTGTGCAACTTCGATCGAATACACGTTTGACTACGCATCATTTTAATATCTTCCTCCAAGCATTGAGCATAATCGTCAAACGTGATTGTCCTAGCATCAATGCTACTCTTGACACCTTTAACTTTTCTAGTGTCGTTCTCACCCTGGACACGCGTTACGTACATTTTCGATCGAAGTCCAATAAATTCGGTCATGATCGCTCCATTGCATTCGTCCTTCATGAGACCGGGTATCTCCTTGTTGACAAGCGGTATACAATACCGATTGTCCGCTGAATAATCGCTCGTATCAAATTTGCCAATATCACGCTTCATATCCATGTATACATCATCGCTCTCAATGTCATATATGAGACTATCCGTATCGGTATACATGACTTTACATTTATCACGATTCAGTGGTACCATAAACTCGTGACAAAATCCATACAAGCACGTTTTGGATGTACCTCGAGATTGCGCAATTCTACGGCAACACTGTTTTCAGAAAAAAACACTTCGGCTGTGGAAGTTTGGCTTCGCAATTATCGCCTCTGCGCTATACCTGCCCTCCCATTCGGTCAAAAACTTTACATCTACACGATTACGCACATTCTCCATTGTTTTGCCAAAGACTGCGTTATTCATCAATTTGAATAAATTCTTCTCGAAATCGTTTTTGGCCAGCGTTCGAAACTGAGTCTTTAACTGAATATACACACGCAGTCATGGGGATTGTGTATACTGTAAAACTCTTTGAATTTTCATGAAGCAGAGTCCATGACGTAAACACTGTTGTAAATTTCGATAGTGAATGATGTAGCGCTTTTTATCACAGACGGTTGCTAGCAGCTTTTCTTCCCGCTTACCCGGTGCTGTTTCATGTATTGGACAAAATGACAGGTCTTTGTATGCATTATGTAGAAATTGGGGATATTCCAAGTCAACCTCAAAGATGTAGCCTGTAGGTGAATCTAGCGCGATGGATAGTGGATCAAAATTGGACACGTTGTTAACCCATCGAAAATCTGCATACGGCAACGTTTGATACATTGCCTATCCATACAAATTGTTGACATCAAAATACATCAAGTATGATGATGCTTTCGATGGATTAAACGACTCCATTCACTTATTATTAGCACGTGCATATCCGTTTTGAGCATTGACTAAGACCACCGCATATACCTCGCTCAACGAATGAAACGATATCGATGTCCATTAGTAACTCAAACTTGACGTTCGAGTCTTTTAGCATTGCATCCCAGGTATATCCTAGCAATGTGTAGTAATACGCAGGATCTAGTCCCTAGCTCTCAACACATGTATTCCGAAAGTTTCCGAAAATATGTGCTAATAACAAGACACCTGTCTTCACGTACAAATCGCTATAGTCACCAGACGTTCGAATAGAGAACCGCTCCCAAACGTTCTTAGCATGTGCATAGTCGCTCTCAGATACTGTAGCATTTGTCAGGGAACTCTTAAATGCGTCACGTGGTGGTAGGTAAGTGTCGTCCAACCTAGTCACGTCGCCGATATACTCATAAGGGAAGACCCCTTTTCGCGTCAGTCAATTGAAATCGTCTGTCGATAGCGTTGGGAATTGCATGCATAAAATTTTGAGTTTGTCCTCGGTCAAAAATGAGGCTGATTTGTCAAGACTGGTGTTGAGAGATTTGTATGATCCGATGAAGCGCAATTCGATCTTGTGTTGTGAATCGTCTGTAATTTCAACATGCTTCGGGAAGGAGATGTACTTCTCTTTTGCGATTGGAAGCACATCGGGTTTTCCTTCGAACGCTGTGGCTACTTCCTTGATTATAAAATGCGCATCATAACCAGATAAATTGTGGAAAACTATGGGAATGAAAAATGACTGTTTGTAATGTAAGTTGCAATTGGTATGGTTAGGGCTACTATAGCGTCCAGTCAGATAGCAATAATCTCGAACGCGTACATCTTCTTGCGCAAATGGTTTCTTACATATATGACATTGAGTCGCCGCTTGAAAATTTGCCCACTCGGTGTTAAATATATCATTGGCACATTGTCACAGAAAATTTCTTTTATCCGCGGTGCTAGATTTTTAGTTCTTTGACAAACCACGATACACAATCGGCACTGCGACACGAGTGACATGAAGATGGTGATTGATCATACGCACAACACACCTAGTATCCAATACTAAACACTTCATGATGTTGATATATATCTTTTGCTTGGTTCATCTCAGCGGTCTTTGCTAACACACACTCAGTGCAGCCAGATCGCGCGCGAAAGTTACCCTCTCTCTAGTCCCTCGCGCGCCCATCACACAATCATAGTAGCGCGTGTCCGTGAGCGAGCGACGCTCGGACATCTTCGGAAAGAGCCGAGTGGCGTCGAACTGTCCCGACCGCGCCTTCGGCAGCTACATCAACACATAGACACGTTGAGCACGTTCATGTGCGGCCAAGCCGAACGAAGGATTCGAGGTAAAAAGCAATATGAGCACGGCCCGCGCGTGACGTCACGCGACGGCACGCGCGAGGCTTTTAGATGATTTCAATGCTTATTTAGCTCTTGATTCTCTGCGTTATTAATGTATACAAAAAAATGTATCGCGCACTCTGAACGCTTATTTTTTTAGTTTATACGTTAATTTAAATATAATCAAATTACAACTTATTTATCTTCTAAACAATTGTTTACGCTTTACTCACACCCGTCCTTATGCCAAATAAATTATAATTCAGAAAAGTAAGTGCAAATATATTTATATTCGTATTATTATATTAATCCTCATACTTTCATCACGCGATAAAGTATTATCTCCAAAAATAAGTCAATCATCAATCCGGCCGCCAATCGTAACTGCCAGAAAGTGCATCTTTAACGCAAGTGATAAGATGGTCCCGTTGGTAGCGTTCCTGGCTTCGGTCCGTAGGGGCGCAGGATCGCTCCTCACGCTCAGCGCTTTTTTTTTTTTAATCATGGTTACTATTAATTTTTACTTGATTAGTTATTTTTATTAGTTATCATATTTATTTTAAGGGGCAAGGCCACTGTAAATTTTTTGAAAAATCGATTTTTTTTTATTGGCTTAAAAAATAGTTTAAACCCTCTAGAATAAGAAAAAAAAGGTCCTGTGCGAAAAAAAATTTGTTGTCCTTAGGAAATGAAGGTCGCCGCCAAGCGTGTCAAAACTTGCTCCGAAACGACTGCAATTATATCGGAGATGGCGATTCCAAAACTTTCAAAGGCATCGTGGATTCGAAGCCTTATGAAAATGTTGATGTTAAAAAAAAAGAGTGCATAGATCACGTGCAAAAAAGAATGGGAACTCGATTGAGAAACTTAAAAAAAGGAACAAAAGGTCTCGGGGGAAGAGGAAAACTCACTGCCAAATTGATTGACGAACTAAGCATTTATTACGGCTTAGCAATCCGTCGAAATTCCGATTCCATCAAAAATATGAAAAATGAGATCTGGGCAACCCTTTTTCACAAAATGTCAACGGATGAAAAGCCTCAGCACGAAAAATGTTCGGAGAATTGGTGCAGTTGGAAGAAAGCGAAAGCAGAAAATGCCTTGGATGCGTATCATCACAATTAGCCAATGAGTGAGGAGGTTTATCAAGCCATCAAACCCATCTACATGGAATTGAGCCGGGACGAGTTGCTGGAGCGTTGCTTGGGGGCCTATACTCAAAACAATAACGAAAGTTTCAACGCTACCGTTTGGAGTTTGGCCCCCAAATCATCCTCAAGCGGAAAAACTGTACTAGATATTGCGACGGATATCGCTGTTTGCATATTCAATGGCGGCCTTACCAACTCTTGCAAATATTCAAGATGTTGGAGGTGGAAATTGGTGTACAGTTATATAATTTCTGCATCGAAGCCGACGCCAAACGCATCACGCACGCGGAGACATCTCTGAGCGACGCGGCCAAAAGTGCGCGCGCGCTCCAAAAATCAACCAGGAAAGACGAAGACGACGAAAATTTGGCTATCGAAGGACAAATGTATGGTGCTGGGATTGCAGACTAACGGTAAACATTTTTTTTAACTTCTTTTTTAAATTTTTTCCAATAAAAAACTATTCGCAAAACTTTAAACGCGTTTTTCTCGAAACATGGTTTTTTAAAATGGCACGCAGCATAACTCGAACAATTTTCATTTTTTTTACTTGAAATTTTAACCAGATGTGAACATTTACATTATCTTGAGAATGTCGATCGGAATTTTCAAGAACTTTATTTATTGATTTTTTATTAACAAAAAACTTGCCGTTTTTTTCGTCAAAAATCAATTTTTTTTTCAAACGCACGCCAAATCCACAAAAATTGATACTTTTTAAAATCCGATCGACATTCTCTAGCTATAGCCCTCTAGATTAATGGTTTTTTTTTTTTGTTCTAGATTCAAAAGTGCACCAGTGGTGCTGCGTGCCGCGGAGCCCTGGAAGCAAAACATGTCCCGGGAAGATAGCTGTGGAACCGCCATTTTGTTTTTTTTTTTACTGTAAAAAAATTTTATAATAAAGTTTAATGTATGCCCGATAACACCATTAAAAGTTTTTTTTCAAATACCTTCAATTTCGGGAGCAAAAAATTAGTGAAAAAACCTTTTTTTTTGGGCCGTTACAGTGGCCTTACTCCTTAATTAGTTATCTTTTAGTACCGAAAAATTTATCGCGCACTCTGACCGCTTATTTTATTAGTTTTTACGTTAATTTAAATATAATAAATCTAAAATACAACTTATTTATCTTCTAGCAAAATGTTTGCGCTTTACTCACATCCGACCCTATGCCAAATAAATTGTAATTCATAAAAGTAAGCGGAAATATATTTATCTTCGTATTATTATATTCATTCTCATATACTTTCATCAAGCAAAAAAGTACTATCCCCAAAAACAACCATCCATCCGACCGCGAATCGTAAGTACCAGAAAGTGAACATACATTGACACAAAAAATTAAAGGAGCAAGAAAAGTTTAACTTCGTCAAAAGTGGTCGTACAAAAAAAAAAGGATGTTAAAGCTTCAAGTTTCTAGTTTTAGTTCCGACAATGATTTTTTTTTGAGAATCACTGATTGCGCGGTAGGAAGAAATATCACGGCAAAAAAAATTTTGCAAATTTTTACGTTTTTCAAAGTTCTGCACGTGTTTTGGAGATTTTTTTCGGACTTGACCAATATCAAGGTCATTGAGCCCATTCAATTCAGTTCAATTTGCTTCTTTTTTTATCTCCTTACGACCATTTTTCGCTGAGATATCGGCCTCCTCGTCGGCCTCTGAATGAAAAAACGTCCTTTTGTCGTCAGTCATCGATATCTCGGGAACTAATGGTCGTACGGGAATTCGACCGGCGATTTTGAAAACGTGAATACATACTCTACAAGCTCTGATTATTATTGTAGGTTTAAAAAAAATTATTTTTGCCATCAGTTTTAAAAAAGTACAAAAAATCGATGATTTCTTGTTTTTTTATAAAATCCACCGCTACTTTGCTAATATTGCGATAAACACTATTGTTTATGGACGGTCATTCGGCTCAATATGTCCCCAAGAGATATGCAAAATTCCAAATTGATCCGTTCATCGGTCTTTCTTGCCCGATTGACCAAAACATGAAAAAAAATTGAAGGAACAAGTTTCCTCCTTCTCAGACATCATTTCATGATTATTCAGAGGAAAAACAACTTTTCACTACTTTTCGTACAATTGGGTATTGAGTACGCATTAAATGTTGGAAAAGAATCCTGAAAATCATGTTCACTGAAAATTTTCGATTTTTTTTTTTTTAATAACAAAAATGTTAAAATTTTTTTGTTGATAAAAAAATCTATTTCGATTTTTTTAATTTTTTTAATGTTGACATTTTTTTCTATTCTACATTGTACCGCCAGCATTAGAATTACCCAAAGTGTACGTAGAATTACCCAAAGCGTACCTCCCCGTGGTATGCTTTGGGTAATTCTAATGCTGGCGGTACAATGTTGATTTGAAAAAAAAATTCAACATTAAAAAAAAAATTCGAAACTGATTTTTTTATAAAAAAAAAATTTTCAATATTTTTTTGATGAAAAAATTTTTTTTTCGAAAATTTTTAGTCAATATGATTTTCACGGTTTTTTTTCCAACATTCAATGCGTACTCAATACCCAATTGTACGAAAAGTAATGAAAAGTTTTTTTTCCTCTTAATAATCATGAAATGATGTCTGAAAAGGAGGAAACTTGCTCCTTTAATTTTTTTTCAAATTTTGGTTAATCGGGCAAGAAAGACCGATAATCGGATCAACTTGGAATTTTGCATGGCTCTTGGGGACATATATGGGGACATATTGAGCATAAAAACCAAGAAGACATCGTTTTTTTGTACTTTTCTAAAACTAATGGCAAAAATAAAAAATAAAAGTTTCACTACAATAATAATCGGAGCTTGTAGAGTATTCACGTTTTCAAAACTACCGATCGAATTCCCGTACGACCATTAGTTCCTGATATATCTCAGCGAAAAATGGTCGTACGGAGAAAAAAAGCAAATTGAAGTGAATTGAATGGGCTCAATGACCTTGATATTGGTCAAGTCAGAAAAAAATCTCCGAAACACGTGCAGAACTTTGAAAAACGTAAAAATTTGCAAAATTTTTTTTGCCGTGATATTTCTTCCGACCGCGCAATCAGTGATTCTCAAAAAAAAATCATTGTCGGATCTAAAACTAGAAACTTGAAGCTTTAAAATCCTTTTTTTTTGTACGACCACTTTTGACAAAGTTCAAGTTTTCTTGCTCCTTTAATTTTTTGTGTCAATGTATGTTCACTTTCTGGTACTGACGATTCGCGGTCGGATGGATGATTGTTTTTGGGGATAATACTTTATCGCTTGATGAAAGTATATGAGAATGAATATAATAATGCGAAGATAAATATAATTCCGCCTACTTTTATGAATTACAATTTATTTGGCATTGGGTCGGGTGTGAGTAAAGGACAAACATTTTGCTAGAAGATAAATAAGTTGTATTTTAGATTTATTATATTTAAATTAACGTAAAAAATAATAAAATAAGCGGTCAGAGTGCGCGATAAATTTTTCGGTACTAAAAGATATCTAATTAAAATAAATATGATAACTAATAAAAGTAACTAATCAAATAAGAATTAAGGATGTTGGGTCCCAAATCGCAAATGATGATAAAATTCTGAAAATTTGGTATGTTTTTGTATGAAGTATTTCAGAGGTCGTGTAAAAATTTCACGACAATTAGGAAGCTCGTTATTGAACAATTAACATTCACAAATTAAATGCTGTTTTATGGAAACTGATGTAACTTTGCAATAAGTTTTTCTTTTGACCTCTCAATTTTGTAATATCTACAATATACTGAAAGCAACGGAAACAAAACGAAGTTTATTGATAAATTTTTTTTTATTTCGTTTAAAAATTGTTCTTAACAAACTGTTAATTTTTTAATAACGAGCTTCCTAATCGTCGTGAAATTTGAACACGACCTCTTAAATACTTCATACAAAAACATACCAAATTTTCGGAATTTTCTCATCATTTTTTATTTCAACCCTTAAGAAGGTTGAAGTAATGATGATAGAATTCTGAAAATTTTGTATGTTTTTACATGAAGTATTCAGGAGGTCGTATAAAAATTTCATGACGATTAAGAAGCTATTTATTGAACAATTAACATTAACATGTTTTATAGGGACTCAACATCCTTAATAGTAACCATGATTTAAAAAAAAAAGCGCTGAGCGTGAGGAACGATCCTGCGCCCCTACGGACCGAAACCAGGAACGCTACCAACGGGACCATCCTATCGCTTGTGTTAAAGATGCATTTTCTGGCACTTACGATTGGCGGCCGGATTGATGATTGACTTGTTTTTGGAGATAATACTTTATCGCTTGATGAAAGTATGAGAATTAATATCACAATACGAATATAAATATTTTTTCACTTACTTTTCTGAATTATAATTTATTTGGCATAAGGACGGGTGTGAGTAAAGCGTAAACAATTTTTTAGAAGATAAATAAGTTGTAATTTAGATTTATTATTATATTTAAATTAACGTATAAACTAAAAAAATAATCGTTCAGAGTGCGCGATACATTTTTTTGTATACATTAATAACGCAGAAAATCAAGAGCTAAATAAGCATTGAAATCATCTAAAAGCCTCGCGCGTGCGTCGCGCTCAGATTGCTTTTTCCCTCGAAGCCTTCGTTCGGCTTGGCCGCACATGAACGTGCTCAGCGTGTCTATGTGTTGGTGTAGCTGCCGAAGGCGCGGTCGGGACAGTTCGACGGCACTCGGCTCTTTCCGAAGATGTTCGAGCGTCGCTCGCTCACGGACACGCGCTACTATGATTGTGTGATGGGCGCGCGAGGGACTAGAGAGAGGGTAACTTTCGCGCGCGATCTGGCTGCACTGCACACACTCCAAATCAGCACACACAATGAAGGGATGTCGCTCTTTCCGGCTAAAGTTGGTGAATTGGAGCCATATGTCGGTCCCACTTGGTAGTCGGATCGCGCCGTCCTTTATTGCTTCACAATCGACCTCATGTGATAGCAATTTTTCCTCTGATCCGAAGTGGTGCAAACACCTGCAAAAAATATATTGTTTTGTTTCATTCGTCTAACATGTATAATTATATAATTATATATTAAATTTGATAACTTTACATACCGATTGCAGATATATTTTTTATGACCGTTGCCATTTAATTGTGCGTTTACGAGGCTCGACAGGTTCTTGATCCATACGAAATGCCCCCCATTGTCGTCCTCAGCATCTTACATGTACAGCAAATTGATGTGCTTTTCCTTCTTCTGTTGAGTGACCCGTATTGGAACAATGTCCTTTTTTGTGGTGTTGGTATACACGTTGATTGACACGTTGTTTTGAAATACAAATTTTTTAATTTGGTGTCGTCACCGGGAATTCTATATCTTGGAGATTTAGTGCTGTCGAATAATGTGGGTAAGACGACGGACGGTCACTTTTATTTAGCTGGATATAGAGCAGCAACTATTGCCCATGCGAAACATGCATTATCGTTCGATTTGATGTTAATTACAGCTCTCTTCACCATCATTTCACGCGGCACTGATATGGAGCACCCGTCACGCATGGCATTATACTTATTCACATTTATCATGAGGTTAAGTATTTTCCGTAGAGCCCAGCCACTCTCTCGTTCTTGAAATTCGTCGAGTGAGGTTACAGTGGGCTCAATAACGCGCTGTTCATACCACTTATTCAAATCGCTTGTGTTAAATAGTTCACAGTTTCTCGTGTTGACACTTTTTTGGCATGTTTGTCTCCACTCGCGAATTCAGCATTGAACACTGTATTAATTTTATTACTGTTGCGCTTGCAGATAATGTTTTGTACATGTCGAAGCACTAGTTCGCGAGCATCGTTGAGAAATTGTTGCGGCTCGATGTGACTGTGATTGATTACAGAACCGGTCAATATTCGACTCTTGAATGACGTGTCAATCTCACGCCAGATTGATCCGTAATCACCATGCCCCGTACCCATGTGTATAAAACGGGTGCACACAGAATTCTTCAATCCTTCCAGACGCGCTATTTGGGCTATCAGTGACTGATGGTGTCCAATTAATAATCGCGGGCGCTTCGTTCGGCTTTGCGTTCCTAGCACTTCGATGAACTCGACACACCGTTGCTCCCACGCACTAAAATCTTCGAATGAACTTAAAAGTACGGCTTGGTCGTGCAAGCTTTGATCCATGTTGTTATCCATAGTAATAAGTTGATGACGACTTCCACGATATTAACTGACTGACTGCTTCATTCAAAGTGCGGCCAGTTTGGAGCGCGGCAGATCATAAAAAATGGCTCTCCGTTCGGAGAAAAAAACAAAAATTTTGTCTATCTCCTATATCTTGACGAAAAAACCGGACTTTTTTCCGATGTCCTGTTGGTATAGATTGCCCGAGGAAAAAAAACGAGATACAAAACAAGTCAGGATGCATCGGGTTAAAATATGTATTTCATGGATCCTGTAGCTGTGATCGAGTGGTCCATCGGCATCAAAGGCCTTCGACGATAGACTCCTATACGTTATCTTTTTTTCCAAGAAATAAATCGAATTCATCGATATTTTTTGGAGGCAAGTTGCGCAAACACGGCATTCCGAAAACAGGAGAATGCTCTTTATAATTAGCTGGTTCAGTCTCCATCACCTAGACACAGATGTGTGGAGATCATAAAAGTCAATGCTTGATGAGTCTGGCTAGATTTCACCTCGACCATGGAGTGCCCCTTTTCTGGACAGCAGACCCCTAGAGATTTTCCGATACCGCCCTGGTATAATATAATATATTGACCGAGGAAAACGAGACAAAAATAACAAGTCGTGATGGATCGGGTCAAAAGATTTATTTTATGGGTCACTTCATGCTCAAATGGTCCACCGGCGCTAAAGGCCTTTGACGATAGATCCCTAAAGTTGATAATTTGCCCAAGAAATACGTTGTTTTCATCTGTTTTGAATATCCAAGCTATAAGCAAATTTTTTAAAAATAAAATCCCATCGCGAGTGGCTGTGAATGTCAACCAAGAAAAAATACTTCAACGTTGGCCTGTGAAGACCTGTCTCAAGAGTCGGCGAGATTCGACGGATTTACATGCATAAGCCAACATATTCACCCCAATATTTTAAGAGCAAGACCTTTGGAACCTGATCGAGCTCGTTTTTGGTCAAGTCCAGGGGGTGCTTTACCAGTTGCACTGCGTACATACGCGCACATGTGGCCATCTCGACGTTGTATTTTGAAATGAAACCGAGTCCTCGATGTATCGAAAAAAACAATTCAAGAGTGCCGCTTGCTCACGTCGTCCATGCGCGGTCAAAGCCTTTGGCGATAGATCTCTAAAGTTTATAGTTTTTCCAAGGAATCCTGACTTGTCAGGACCTGTCTCAAGTGTTGGCGAGACTCGTGACAGGAGTGGACATGCATACGCACATTTTAAGGATTTCGGAAATGAAACCAAGGCATCACACCTCCATCATAAATAAAGGGCTTTGAAAAGCCGCCCCCTTCATGTAGCGTCTTCAAATTATCGAAATTTTCCTACCCATATATGGTCATTACACGCACACATCGTGTGCGTAAGTTTTTTTCAGACAGACTAAATAGTGTAAAAAGAAAAACACACTCCGCTTGCATCGATGATAATCTTTTTTATGTCTATAATAAATCATAAGATTTATGGGGCTTTAACGTTCAGGTCACTACCTGACCCCCGCCCCCACATAAAGCTCGTCGACGGCGGCTTCCCCCTCCCGCCTGTCGCTCATCGGACTACATAGGTACCCCCTCTACAGAGGCCCCTGGCATCCCCCTCCGTGACGTCACGACCCCGCGCTGGAGCTCACCTCATCCATGCACACTGCGCTTGCCCGCGCTGGACCCCGCCGCCCCGCTCCCCCCTGAGATCCCAGCGATAGAACTGGCATACCTCTACTACGTTAGTGGTCACTCAAGGTTTTAGAAATTCTGAATTTCCGTCAAAAAATAAATGTTGTATGTAGTACCTGGTTCCTGGTACCAGTTCCTGGTAACATGAAAACAAAATATACGGCGAAGTGTTACATTTTCTGAATAATTTATTATAATAATTTGTAACAAACACCAATTAGACGATATGTGTTACTATGTATTATGGCGTCGCTCGTCACAGAGTACAGGTGCGATTGGTCCGCAGTTTGACTAACGAGACCAACTGTGAGACACATTACGATGTGCGAAATACAGCTGTCATTTCAGTTTTACGAATAAAAGGACTTATAATTTTGTTTGTCGACAAGAGATTTGAAGAATTATTTTCTGAGAACAAAGATTATAATTGTTCGGTTCAAAGTGTGAAGTAAATTTCAAAAATTTGTTTCGAAAGAAAAAAGGATTAATTGTTTTAGAAATTTTACAAAGCGTCAAACTTAGGAGTGAGAAGAGTAAAAAAAATGGTGAAAATTGTAAATTCCGAAGCTCTTGAGCGACCACTAAATATTCATTGGTTTGCTGGATCTTCCGCGATGGAGACTTTGTCCTTGATTGAGCAGCGGAAGATGTTAGCGGCTCAACATGAGCAGCTGGAAGAAGAGGAGGGTGCCTCTATGGACCAGGCATTGCTGATTAGCGGTAATTATAAACACATTTGTGTAAACACATTACAAAACTTTAAACGCGTTTTTCTCGAAAACACGTTTTTAAAAATGGCTGACATTCTGCTGACCGCTGTAATTGACATATCGACCTGAAATTCGGAGAGCATACTCAGAAAATATGTCTTCACGGAATGACGGATCGTTTTTTTCGATAGATACTTTTTTGCATTTTTTATTTACCTTTTTATGCGAAAAAACGCGAAAAATCAATTTTTTTTTAATTGCCGCCATTTTCCGAAATGTGTACTAAACGAAAAACCCATCCGTCATTCCATGACCAAAGGGTCACAGATTGATAATATGCTTTGAATTTGTGTTTCAGATCAACAAAGAGGGGGCAGTGATGTCAGCCGTTTACCTCCCGCGATTTGAGGGCCTGTTTTCGCGGAGCTGCAACGGCCGCCATTTAAGTTTTTTTTCGAAAAAAAAAATTTTTTTGCGTTCTGTATATCATAAATAAAAGCAAGAAAAAAACCGCACTCAAAAAGCTTTACTCGTTTCCTTTAAAAAAAATAAAATGTAAACACCTGAAATATGGCACTCCAAGGACAAGGTCTCCCTTAAATGCTTGCCAGTTACACAAAAACTCATATTTAAAAAATGCCCTATGTACTTCTCTAGCTATACTCATGTAAATTGATAGAATTAAGAATATTTGTTTTCAAATTTAAATTTGCGTTAGTTACACTGCGTGCCGGAGAGCGTCTCAAATTAAACATGCCTCGCTAGAATGTCTCCAGCGTCACCATATTGTATAATTTTTTCTTATTCACTTGAAGATATGACCAATAAAATTCTTGAATATCATATTCTCTTACCTGTCGTTCCACCAAAAAAAAATCGCGAAAAATCACTTGATTTTCTCAAGATTATGACAGTATAGATTTTAAAATTTGTCTACACAGTCCGTATAAGAAGCAGAGCCGATTTAATGTTAATTCTCTGTCAAGGAAATCCTTAGCTGATGTGAGTCATATATGAATAAAATGTTGCACCGACCAAAGCGTCATGGGATAGACAAGTTTTCTAGCGATTCACAAGTTTCACGTAAAGAACTGATCATCTATAACTATATATCGATGGTCCCGAGCGGCTTTATCTTATCTCGCTCAGACCTTGGAGCAGTAGCGTAATTGAAAGGGTCCCATATGTACTAGCTTAGCTCTCGCGCCCTGTGCGAAGTATCGTATCTCGGCAGACCCTGTTCATTTTAACGCATCTTAGGGCGCGCGTAAGATCCATCGCATTTCCCGCAGCTTTTGAACGGGGTATCGTAACTCGCTGCCTGCGATATGCTCTATCATATCTCAAATGCACCAAAACGTTTCATCGTATCTACGAATCGCAAGTTTTCAGTAAACGTGGTTTGAAATTTTCGCGTTCTCAAAAATAAAATGTCACTGAATCATCACAACATTAAAGTCTAAATATTGCGCATTATACGCAGAATATTATTTAGACATGAAAAGCGTTATGAAAATAGAAACATGTCATACTATTATCATAATATTCATCATATCCTTTGGTCGAAAGGTCTCTGGTAGGCCTTCCCTCCGACAGCCGTCATGCTTCGGCGAAAGGTCTTTCATTCAAATTATTAGCACACGTATATGACTGTATAAAAAATAGCTGCTCGTAGAGATTTACTTAATGCATCTTTTTTTCTAATGAAACTATTTTCTGCAATGTAAAGTTTTCGGAATAAAATTTAAACAATAAAATATCTCGTAACTGGTAATCAATTTTTTCCAAATAAAATTGCGAAATCTCACAAGGAACATCCCTCAGGTGTCCGCCTCCGATTTTGTTGAAACTCATATATGTGATAGAGCATCGAAAACTTTGAGACACGTATTTTTTTTTATCGGCGGAAAATCGGATTTAAGGGGGGAAACCGCCCCTCAAAGAAAGGCGTGTCGAGGGGTGATTTTGCAGTTTCACCCAGAAGCAATCCACCGATCTGAATGAAACTAAAACGAAAATTCTTTAATGAAAAGCGATGAAAAATCATCTATGAAATTGTTAAGAAAAAATTGAATTAGGGGGTAAACCACCCCTCAATTTGCCTTTTTTTACTCCACACTTAAGAGGGTTGTATGCAAATTAATAAAACAGGTATCATTTTGAAGGGCAATTAAAATTAAAGTTGACGGGTTTTTGCGTTTTGGCGGCATAGCACAATTAAGGGGGTAAACCATCCCTAACATAAATTTATTTATCACGGTCGTTTTTTCTGTATTTAAAGTATATCCGCTGATTTTAAATATTTCTATAAGGTACAATTTAATGTTTTATCATATTTCAAAATCATTACATTCGTCTTAAGGGGTAACTACCCCTCTAACGAGAAACATCATTGAAGTATCCGTTCTCGATTTCGTTGAAACTCATATATGTGGTAAAGCATTGCAAACTATTAAACATGTTTTTTTGTATCGGCAGAAAAACGGTGTTAGGGGATGAAACCACCCCTCAAAGTTTCTCCTACAAGCAGTCCACCGATCTGAATGCAACAAAATCGAAATTTCCTCTAATATTAAGCGATGAAAAATCCACTACGAGAGTGTTGATTAGAAATATAATTGAGGGGTAAACCACCCCTCCATTTGCCCTTTTTCACCCCACGCTTAAGAGGGTTGTATGAAAATTAATAAAACAGGTATCATTTCGAAGGGGAATCAAAATTCAAGTTGGCGCGTTTTTGTGTTTCAACGGGACAGCAAATTTAAGGGGGTAAACCACCTCTAACCTAAATTTGTTCATCACCGTCGTGTTTTCTGTGTTTAATATGTATCCGCGGATTCAAAATATTCTCCCGCGTTTTTAAATTATTACGTTTTTAAATTTTCACATTTTAAGGGTAAACTACCCCCTCTGATTGCTTTTCGTTTGAAGTTTGGCGAAAGGTTTCACGAATTTCGTTAAAACTGTTTTCATTTCATCGGTAATATCAATTTTATGTTTGTGTGTGCAGGCATATTCGTTTTGAGTTTTAGGCGCGGTGCTTTGGAAGTGGGGACCTGGGGCTACCCCTTACTTATAAGGCTCATATTTTCATATTTTCATAATTATATTTTCGTACCGAAATGATTCTTCCTCTAATTCAAAAGTTTTGATGAAAGCATCTCCCATGCAACGATGCAAAGCAGTAACAAAAATATATTAACGATACTATTAATAAAATTCAAATGGTATATATAAATATATTTGGTTTTTTCGTTTTCGTTATTCCGCGTAAAAAAATCATACGCAGATAAATGTTTACTCTTCGATTCTTAAATGCGCAATTATCCAGAATGCTCCCGTTCGGAAATCTTTTATCTCTGTGCATGAAGTTATACAATCAACGAACAGACCGATGTTTATTTGCCTACGTATCAGCTTTTCTCGACTAACTGCAATAATTAATTCTTCCAGCGCGAATATTCTTATCGCGTCATGACGCGATAACGATATTTGCACAAAATTTGTATTCTACGCAGAATTTTTACACTGGGCAAATATTAAACTGCACGCTATTATCATCTTGAACTGCAAGACGTTAATCATATATTACCCGATAATGTGTTTACATTTTCGGGTAATGTGTGATTGGCCTCTGGCAGTTCAAGTTGTCAATAGCATGCAGTTTTATCGCTTGCTTTATAAGACGGTTAGCATTCGGATTCTTCCATTTCACGTTAAAGCGAGCTACAAACAGTGTACTGTGTATTGGATAATACAAATTTCATCAGCCATGAAAGTCAACCCAATAAACGTTATCAAACTGCTACTAGCTACATTTGAAGCTATGGATATTTCACAAACGCCGGTTAACAACGCGGAAATTGAACTTGCGGACGGTTTTGAACAAATATTGATCAGTTCCATGCAAGACTATAATGGAGTTGAAATGATAGAGGAAGAAACGCTCGCTTTTCAAGAACCATTTAAACAGTACGAAGCCAATGCTGTAGAAGATACCGTATGGCAAAAGGATACTGGTGGTAGTGATTCTGACGCCCGTTCCAGTGATGATGAGGTGAACTACGATTACAAAAATAAAGCAGTTCAATACTAGAGGTCTGGTAAGACAAAAAACTATATCCTCAAAACCGTCCAACAGAAATACAAATCTGTCAAGTCTGAAAGACAATTGCGGCGCTGGGCACATCAGCTGAATAAAGGCGGTACTTATAAAGAAAAGCTAGCGCAAATTTCTGGATATCCATTGAAGAATTTGAAGACTGCTCTAGATGCTGGTGTCATAATACATGATATTGATCTTCAAAAGTGGGCGCTACAAGCCCAAAAGGAGATAGGTTTCAATGATGTGCGATTTAAGGCCTCTCATAATTGGCTATGGAATTTTAAAAAACAGCATCGCATTGTATACAGAAAAATCAATAAATTTGTAACGCGCAAAACTACGGGAGAAGAAGAACTTCTACGGAAAAATGCAAAAAAATTTGTCGCCGATGTTGCACCACTGATAAAAAAGTATGGATCGGAAAATGTGTATAATTCGGATCAAAGCGGTTTTCATATGGAAATTCATTCGGCGCGAACTCTTGCAACGGAAGGAGAAAAGAAAGTTGAATGCGTTGTACAGTCAGTTTCTTCAATAACTCACAGCTATACAATTCAGCCTACTATAAGCGCTGAGGGGAAATGACTTTCCCCACTTTTCATCGTTTTAAAGGAGACGAAGGGTGAATTCGGACCACGAGTAGAGAAAGTGCTATTTCAAGCAGAAAACGTCTTTGTATTAGCATCCAAATCTGGAAAACTTACTTCGGGTATGTATGCTCACGTATTATGATGAATGATTTTTTGTTTAATATGAAATGTAATTGATGTCAACATTAGTATTTTTTTAAAATATTGAATGTGTTTTGTGTTAACAGAGCATTTCAAAACTTGGTTGGAAAAGGTTTTCTTTCCTAACGTCGGGAGACATAGCGTAATATTGATAGACTCCTGGAGTGGACACTGCCCTAAGGTTGTTCATGAAGCGACACCTCGTGATAAGAAGATAATCCCAATGATTATTCCAAAAGGTACAACTGGAAAAATTCTGCCGCTCGATGTATTTGGATTCAGAGTGTGGAAAAATTTCGTCCGACATTTTTCAGACAGTGTAATATTATTAAAATCTGATATGAATTTGCACTTGAGGAATAATATAATTAAATTGCAATCACTTACACACAATCAACTCTCATCACCGCGGTATTCTAATCTTTTTAAATATTCATGGTATAAAAGTAATTATATATCTAAAAAACCAGAAGATTTTGAAAATCCTGTTACCTTTGGTTTTGGTGAATCGAACACACATTGTGAAATACCCGGTTGCAATAATTTGGCCATTATCAGATGTGCATGGTGCAAAAAGTCGTTGTGTTTAAAGCATTTTTTTACGACTATCATTATTGCAGGGATTATGAGCCATGATTGTTGATAGTTATCATATGAAAAAAGTATGTGTCACGAGATAATGATTTGACGGCATATGACTGCGATACTTTTCACAAGTACTATTAATTAAATCGGCTGATATGATTCCCAAATGAAATATGTCAAAATATATTAAAAACATGTTCGTTAACCTACTGTAAAACCCTCAGTTGCATTAATATGTTTAATTAAATAAACAGTAAAATAATAAAAATATACATTCCTCCACAAAACTACGTCGCTGGCTATATTATCGCTTGATCCAGGCGCATCATCGTTCCGAAATATACGAAGTGAGCCTTATAACTTATTCTGGAAATTATTATAATTAATGATATAGTAGAAGTGTATGTTTATTCGTATGGAGATGCTTAATGGATGTGCATATTAAAATCGGAAGCGTCTCGACACGAAAATATGAGTCTTATCAGTAACGGGTAGCCCCATGTCCCCACTCCCAAAGTACCGCTCCTAAAACTCAAAACGAATATGCCTGCACACACAAACACAAAATTGATATTACCGATTAAATGAAAACAGTTTTAACGAAATTCGTGAAACCTTTCGCGAAACTTCAAACGAAAAGCAATTAGAAGGGGTAGTTTACCCTTAAAATGTAAAAATTTAAAAACGTAATAATTTAAAAATGCGAGAGTATATTTTGAATCCGCGGATACATGTTAAACACAGAAAACACGACGGTGATGAACAAATTTATGTTAGGGGTGGATTACCCCCTTAAATTTGCTGTTCCGCTGAAACGCAAAAACGCGGTAACTTGAATTTTGATTCCCCTTCAAAATGATACTCGTTTTATTAATTTTCATACAACCCTCTTAAGCGTGGGGTGAAAAACGAAAAATGGAGGGGTGGTTTACCCCTTGATTATATTTCTAATCAACACTCTCGTAGTGGATTTTTCATCGCTTAATATTAGAGGAATTTTCGATTTTGTTTCATTCAGATCGGTGGACTGCTTGTGGGAGAAACTTTGACGGGTGGTTTCATCCCCTAACACCGGTTTTCTGCCGATACAAAAAAAACATGTTTAATAGTTTGCAATGCTTTACCACATATATGAGTTTCAACGAAATCGAGAGTGGATACTTCAATGATGTTTCTCGTCAGAGGCGTAGTTACCCCTTAAGACGAATGTAATAATTTTGAAATATGATAAAACATTAAATTGTAGCTTATAGAAATATTTGAAATCAGCGGATATACTTTAAACACAGAAAAAACGACCATGATAAATAAATTTATGTTAGGGGTGGTTTACCCCCTTAAATGTGCTATGCCGCCAAAACGCAAAAACCCGTCAACTTTAATTTTAATTGCCCTTCAAAATGATACCTGTTTTATTAATTTGCATACAACCCTCTTAAGTGTGGGGTGAAAAAAGGCAAATTGAGGGGTGGTTTACCCTCTAATTAAATTTTTTCTTAACAATTACATAGTGGATTTTTCATCGCTTTTCATTAGAAGAATTTTCGTTTTTGTTTCATTCAGATCGGTGGATTGCTTCTGGGTGAAATTGCAAAAATGAAATTGCAATTGCAAGGGGGTTTCCCCCCTTAAATCCGTTTTTCCGCCGATATAAAAAAATACGTGCGTCAAAGTTTTCGATGCTCTATCACATATATGAGTTACAACAAAATCGGAGGCGGACACCTGAGGGATGTTCCTTGTAAGGCAAACGAGTGTGACCGGTACAGAAAACAAAACAATAAGCAAGATATTGAAACGAAAATAGGGAAAAAACAAAAACAGAATAAAAGTGAAATTTATAAAAATTAAGGAGAAAGTTAACAATAAAGGGAATTATGGGTAATGAGTAAGAGAAGGAGAACGAAAAGGCGTTTAAATATGGGTATACATATAAGAGTAGGAATTTTTCAGGAATGGCACTTCTCTCATCATTTGTGGATTGATAAGTACCACTTAGCAGAGTACATCCTTATTGGACAGGAAAGCCTGAGAGAGGATAACATTGGAAAACAGGAGAAGCGAGGAGTCACTCCCCGAGAGATTTGGATTTTTTTCGTGGATTAACAAGTACCGCTTAGCAAAGTACGTCCTTACTGGACAGGAAAAACTAAAAAACAAAGAAAAGAAAAATTCGGGGCAGGTTATAGCGAAAGATAGGGTTTTAGTTCTTAAGCGAGAAAATATTAGACAATTTACGGACCTTCTCGTTATTACTGATCCCTCGAAAAGGAAGGCGAGAAGGCAAATAAAAAAGTTTAAAAAATATTAGAATAGAGGAGAACCTCCCGTCACCTGGTCCACGGATAAGGAATACGAGAGGAATATTAAATAGAAAAATAAAAAGAATATTGATGAATTAGAGTAAAGACTTCTCGTGAATAATAGTCACACGATTAAGGAAAACGAGAAGGAAAAAATAACTAAAAAATAGCAAAGAAGGGCGAATTCATTTGTTGGAAGTAAAAAAAAGGAAGACGTGTATCAGAGGAAGTTAAAGGGCGAAGAGGTATTTTAACCCTCAATCCGTGAAGGTATTTGAGGCACCTTAAGTCCGTCAACCTGGGCCGTTTTCGTTTTTGCACTACTAAACAAGCGATTGTCAATCCAAAAAATCTGAAAAATCCATGGTCAATCTTTAGGCCGTACTTCTCAAAGGAAATAGGTTTTTTTCTTTCTTTTTTTAATATATTTTTTTCGCTAAACATTGAGCAACTTGCGAAGCAAATGATTTTGGGCAGGACGAAACCGACCCTGGTTCACCGATTGAGGGATAAATTTGCGAGCGTCACGATACGTATACAAAAACACAACATACATGCACACACGCACACATACACCGATACAACGTATCGGTCGCGATCGATAGGGCGAGTAAGGGAGAGGGAACGATTATCGACGCATGATAATCAATACGGTTCGCGCCCGAAAGTGTTTGCCATCCGAGTAATTACACGAATTCAGCAATTACCTACGAAAAATCGGCGCTTGACAATTACACAAAAAACAACACAAACAATACATTACACTTATAGACGGCGTTATTTTGAAATTATATTGAGTCAATAAAACTAAGTAAATATTTTTTTATTATAAAATACCAAAAATACCAGAGTCTCAACTAATTTCTTCCCTGATCGAGTGCCGAACGAAAAAATGTATATTTAACAAATTCCGACCCATTGCTATATATTACCAACAAAATTTAAAGATATATTTTGGGGATAGATTCTTCTAGAGGCTGATTGAGTTTAAGAACAGTAAGTTCATTAATAAATGGAGCATATGCAAAAAAAATCGTTTACCGGTCGTTTGCCGTTAAACTAACAATACTACGTCATTTTCGTATGGGACGCACAACTTTTGTATGAAGCATTTTTTGATAAAACCAATTTCAAAGAAGATATTTAAAAATCGAGTTTTCATTCTTAACAGCCCCTGGTGGTCGCAAAACACAATTTTTATGAGGAAACTTTAGGGTACGTTCCTGGTAACCCTGAGAACCTACAAAAAAATTGCCGACGTACTGGCCTCCGAGAATAGGTCTCATGTACATTCCGACTGGACTAACTGCGCTCTACGTGTACACAAATAGTCTTGGTTCTTCAGCGGTTTTCTTAGATAATAATTCGTTTTCAACCGATTTTCTACGGCTCTTTTTGAAGAAAAACGTTTCGAATCTGCACTGAGAGAAAAGTGCATAGTATTTACAAAAAACGCGCATGGTACAAGAGAGTTTAGTCGAATTCCCTATAGTTTATTGTCACCGCAATCTTAATATGGTTAACACAATTATAAGCGAAAAGTATACATAAACATGCTACTTTGGGGCGTGTTTGACTATCTAGTATCTCCGAAATTACCATACAGTTTTGTAAAAGGCTTTACAATATCGATATGGTTAATTCAGCTATATCACAAAATCGGCGCACAAATACTAATGCTGCACGTAGAGCAAAGTACATGGTATTTACTCGTATGAAAGACGCCCACGTCAAAAGAGGGGATAGTAAAATCCTGTATAATTTATTGGCACCGTAGTCATAATATCGCCAACACAACTATAAGCGAAAAATATATCTAAACATGCAACTTTGGTGGCGTGCTCGACTATCTATTATCCGCGAAAAAACTACTAACTTTTGTAGAAATATTAATCGAATTAACTATATCGATATTGTAAAGTCTTTCACAATAGTTAATTAATATTTCAGGGATACTAGAGAAAAAAAACACACTACCAAAACGGCATGATTAGATAGACGCTTATAGTTGTGTTATACTATATTATGATTGCACTAGCAATAAGCTATATGAATTTTACTATGCCCACTTTTACCATGGGCTTTTTTTTTAATACTATGGATATTTTTCTCAGTGCAAGTGTGTACTATTTATGTGATTGACATTAACACTTGTTGCGTATAAACTGTTACAAGATATTACGAAAAGTGACTATACGAACAACATTATGGTAATCTTATAGTGAAGACGTAAATCATTTGTGAAAGGTGTCAATAAAGTAGAGACAGCGCTGGTACGCTATGATCGAGATAGATATATTAGCGCATTCATTTATCAGTTTTTAGAATTCGATATTTCGAAAACTATTGGACTGCGCCAAAAAATCCATTTAGCAGCGACATATTATCACAAAGGCAATCTGTGCAAAATTCCACCTATATCAGAGGTAACAGCTATTCAGAATTGCAGCGGGAATTACTCTGATCCGTTATGCCAAATCTATGATAGAAATAACATAAGTACCCGGTAGCATAGTGGCAACGTGCGTGCATATAGATAGGTAGGTCGTAGGCTCGAATCTCCATGTAGGTGAAATATTTTCTTCGATAGGAATCATTTCAGGAGGTCAGGGAATAACAAATCATGATAACCAATCATAAAGGTATTACTCTCGATTAAGCGGTTTAAAATCTTTTAATTTATGAAATATTATATACATTTAGTAGACATACCATTCAATATGGTGAAAACCACTATTTTTTGATAGTGTAAGGAATCATCCATTTTATGAAAACCTACTATATTATATAGCATGTATGCTTGAAAGATTGTTGGTTGCGGTTAACATACGAGCATAGTTAACACAACTGCTAAAATATCATAAGCTATACTATAATGTCGGCAGTAACCATGACTATAAAATATTATTGTCCCCTCAGGGTAATATAAAATATGGTTGAAATATGGTTGAAGTTACTATACATTTCTCTGTGTGCTTTAAATGTATTCTGAAGATTTGAAATGGTTCGTTAGGAGATTTCATGACTTCACGATGTTATATGCAAGCCCTGGAAATGTATATTTCAACTCGAAGGATTCAAATTAAATCGAACGCCGGCTTGCGTGTCTCAAAACACCCGTCTCTTCGAATTATTTTATACGGACATGTTCCCATCGACGATTTTCCATACAATTTTCTCACCGTTAATAAGTGTCACCAAGACTTCTCGCAATGAACCAGTATGAGGCATGGCACGAGACCCCTTCTTTGCCTAAACGATCAGTGATGGTAGGTATATGCAAGGACATCATCGTTATCCATCGATAAATTCATATAAAACAATTATATAAACGAGATAAGGAAGAATTACCTAGCAACAAAGCATACCATGCTTGATTCGGTATTCCCTTTCCACAAAGCTCTGCCCTTAAATGTTTCCCGGACATGTACAGGCAGTACAAATACGAGACGGCTTCTACGAATTCCAGCTCTCACATAAATTGCTAAACTACGCCCAGCCCTACATGAAATACAACTTACAACTCGCTCGAATAAACTCAAAAATTTGTCACTGGTATATCAAAATACGCATAGATACGAATAGATACGCAAATTCAATACGTCCGGTGCTGAATCTTAAATGTGGCGCGACTAAGCATTGAATTCAGTAAAGCTATGTTCCCCAATTCATCGGGATCAGTCTACGGACTTCAAACCAATAAAATTTGCATACCTTATCAAAAGATAGCCCTATCCATAACCCCGAATCCAACGCCGAGACAGATTATCTTAATTTTTCGAAACTCATAAGGAAACGTTGCGAGGTCGATGTCTCTGATTTCGATGAAATTTGGCATGCTTGTAGAATGGGTAAAAATAGGCGACACGTATTTTTTTATATCGGCGGAACCCGATTTTGAAGGGTTGAAAAGCATCCTTGAAAATTAGGGTGTTTTTCGTTTTTCGTCGATAACGTTTTAACGGTACGAGATATGAAAAAACTTCAAATTGCAAGAATGTTTATTCTTTCGTGTATTATACACTGGAGATGAGAACGATGCAGACAGCAACAAATTTCATATTGTTTATTGCAAAAATGCAATTTTTTCCACCGTATCTCCGAGTATTTTTAATCGATTCGGATGTAAATTTGCATACATGTAGAGAATGGAAAAGTGCGGATACGGATTATTTCTTCTTCCGATATCTTACAATTAAGGGTTTGTAACTGCCCGTCGACTTCTTTGCCGAGAGCATCTTGTAATCAGCTTGTCTTTTGGCATTTCGGTCTAAATTCACGTCAATATACGTTCGTGTTATGACGCAATTGCATATTTGTAACATTTCAGCCCCTCCCCCTCAACGGTCCCCCTCTCGAAAGGCAAACGTTCAAAGCTCTTACCGTGCGGCATGGACGAACGTTTCTAGAAATAAACATGGGCTACAAAGAAAGTACAATCAGTCAAAATAGTCGATACACATTTTCTTGTTGTCGAAATAAAAATAAAGTTCGAAGGGAAAAAATGTTGTATTTTTCGACTACTAGACGTTCATGATGATAATGATGAGTACAGCAACAATTGGCGTGTTGTTTATTGCAATAATTCGAAGCAAGGCTCGCAATCACGGACTGACTTCGTGCTTCGGAAAGCAACTGAATTACAATTGTATATTTACGAAGAAATTCCACTCCGCTCACCGTATCGAAGGCATTATCTGCAGAGGTTACAGCGTTTTCGGGTTGCCGCTGCAACTCATGAACAGAATGATGCAAACATTTTTATCAGCTTATAACGCAGCATAATTGAATCTTTATCTTTAACTTTAATTTCACAAACAGCGGAACCAATGAACGAAAGAAATGAATCTTCGCAAAGAGCGACTACGGTGCAAAGAGCGGCTCTTATGATAACCTTGAAATCGCCTTATTAAAGATTAATAGCAGTTCTGGTAATAGGGTGTGTCGTCGTTGTTTTTTTCGTGTGTATTTATCAATTGGGTTTCGAGTCATATAAATTGACCAACGATCATTATTGCTGCAGTTACGATGGAGAAGCCAGCCATACATTTTGAGTTCGAGATACAAATAAAAATGTACGTTAATCTGGTGAATGTTATTCAACTTCTATCCATAGCGATAAGTGCTATGAATTTGCCTCGCACTCCAATCACCAGACAGAAAAAACAGTTCAGTAAGGATTGTGAAAACATGATCATCGAAGCGATGAATCAACCTATGGAAATGAAAGTCGTACCTAGATCCGAAAATTGATGAAAATGTATGTACCCAAGATATAGAAGAATTGAGTTACGAATACAAGACAAGAGCTATAGATTACTGGAGATCCGGGGCAAATGGGAATAGAATATTATCATCTGTTCAAACGAAATTCAAAAAGGTGAAATCAGAGTCGTAGTTGCGCCGGTGGGCCCATAGTAAAAATAAGGGTGGCACCTATAAAGAAACGTTAACAAAGATAGCTCACTACACGTTAAACAATTTCAATTATGCTTTGGACAGAAGGCTGCCTGTCCATGATATAGATCTTCGACGATGGGCCTTACGTGCACGAGAAATTGTAGAAATACCAGCCGTAAATTTCCAAGCCTCCGCTTCTTGGCTAAAGACATTCAAAAACCGACATGGAATTGTGTCACGGAAGATTACTAAATATGTAACAAAACAACAATTATTAAACGCTGATCACTTCAAAACAAAGCTATCGAATGTATAGAAATGGTGAAAGTCAACATAGCCAACGTTGGGGCTGAAAACACATTTAATTCTGATCAGAGTGGATTCAATTTAGAGCTACATACAGGCCGCACATTGGCGAAAGAACCGCAGAAATCCGTTGAGGCAGTCGTGCAATCGAAAACATCAACGACACACAGTTATACTATACAGCCTTTGGTTTCTGCGAGTGGCAAGCTTTTGGCACCTATGTTCATCGTTTTAAACGAACCTACCGGCAAACTTGGTCCTTGAGTGGAACAAACTATGTACAGAGCCGAAAATATATTTCTATTGGCTTCGAAATCTAGAAAATTGACGACTAATCATTTCAAGCGATGGTTCCAAGAAGTATATATTCCCAATACGGGTCCAAAATCGGTAATACTTCTGGATTCTCGGAGCGGTCAATGTCCAACTGCATTTAAAGAAATGGATATGCAAGGGAAAGATATTAAGGTTTTAACCATTCTAGCAGGTAAATATATTGCACCAATTTCATTAGTTCTGTAGGCAATCAGTCCTTTAGATAATTAGTAATTCTTGCAGGAACGATTGGAATGATACAGCCCCTTGATGTTTATGGCTTCCGTGTATGGAAAAATTGATTAGTTCTGTATCCAATCAGTCCTTTAGATAATTAGTAATTCTTGTAGGTACGACTGGAATAATACAGCCCCTTGATGTTTATGGCTTCCGTGTATGGAAAAATTCGTCAAACACTTTTCAGACGCAGTAATATTATACAATTACGATGTCAATCTGCATTTGAGAGACAATATTGTAAAATTACAATCTCTAATACACAACCAGTTTTCTTCTCCACGGTTTACAAATTTTTTCAAATATGCGTGGGACAAAAGCGGGTACGAAGAAGAAAGACCACCAAACTTCGAAAATCCGGTAGAATTCTACTTTTCACAAAATGTACCGACATGCGATATATGCGGCGAAGCAGCTCTAATCACTTGTGCATGGTGTAAGAAATCTCTTTGTTTCAAACACTTTTATCATGAATATCATTATTGTAATAAGTATAATGCATAAAAAAACATTTCCTAAATGAGTAACCATGAGAACACTTTTCCCATTGTGTTGTAATCTTCAAGGGCAGTACGTGGCGGGGGAGAATTTCTTCGTAAATATACAATTGTTATCCAGTTCCTTCCCGAAGCACGAAGTCAGTCCGTGATTGCGATCCTTGCCCCTGCCCATATTAGTGGAAAACTGAAGGGTGGTTTTGCACAAGTAATTCACGAATTATTGCAATAAACCACACGCCATTTATTGCTGTACTCATCATTATCATCTTGACCGTCTCGTAGTCGAAGAATACAACATTTTTTCCTATCGAACTTCATTTTTATTTCGGCCCGTTCACGAGCTATAGATAGAACGAAGTTGTGAAGGGTGCGTTGACCCCTTAAGAGTCTCGTTCCGCCAAAACGAGAGAATGTGTATCGACTCTTTTGACTGATTGTACTTTCTTTGTAACCCATTTTTATTTCTACAAATTTTCGTCCATGTCACACGGTAAGAACTTTGAACGTTTGCCTTTCGAGAGGGGGACCGTTGGGGGGGAGGGGCTGGGATGTTACAAATATGCAATTGCGTCATAACACGAACGTATATTGACGTGAATTTAGACCGAAATGCCAGAAGGCTAGCTGATAATACGATGCTCCAGGCAAAAAAATCGACGGGCAGTTTCAACCCCTTAATTGTGCGATATCGGAAAAAGAAAAAATCGGTATCCGCACTTTTCCATTCTCTACATGTATGCAAATTTACATCCCAATCGATTAAAAATTCTCGGAGATACGGTTGAAACAATTGTATTTGTGCAATGAACAATATGAAATTTGTTGCTATCTGCATCGTTCTCATCTCCAATGTATAGTACACGAAAAAATAAACCTTGTTGCATTTTGAAGTTTTTCCATATCGCGTACCGTTAAAACGTTATCGACGAAAAACGAAAAACACCCCAATTTTCGAGGGTGCTTTTCAACCCTTAAAAATCGGGTTCCGCCGATATAAAAAGATACGTGTTGCTTATTTTTACCCATTCTACAAGCATGCCAATTTTCATCGAATTCGGAGACATCGACCTCGCAACGTTCCCTTGTCAGTAATAATCATGAATGAATATAATTTATAATTATATATACTGTAATATAGGCTGAGAATTTTTCCGTTTTCCTTTCCCACAGTCCAACCCCGTCTTCCAATTTTATTACATCCGTCTCCTTCACCGACATTCCGACGAAAACTATTACACAAATATTAGAAGGATCCTGATATTTCTCCCGCGTACATTTTTCACTACCACCGCCCGATGCAGCTGCATTCGTAGTATCGTCGGCCGTTCACCAAATTTATGACTTCCGCCCAACTGCGGTCCCGAATGAAATAGTCAAATACTGGTTTTCTGAACTCTCAGAAAACCATCTTCTAGCCCTATCGCTTTGGAAAAACCCCGAAGAACGCCTCAAGCGTCACGTAGGCCCTTCCTCTTACTATTTTCAACTTCCCACGCTCCAGCCGTATAAGTTGCCTCCGTTCTAAGCTAAGTTAGTCAGTAAGTCTCTAAATTCTGTACGACACCGAATCTCTGACCGTCAGTTATTGAAATAAACGTGTCTCGAGTAGCTCAAATCTGTGTTCACCGAGTTGTTCCGTCCTACAGCCGAGTTCTGGAGCGAGTCAGTCACTCCTTTCCTCATAAAAATCATAAAATTGTCCATCCGCGACATCACAATACACACTACTGTTACATACTAATAAATACATTAAGTGATCGTGTGTAATCTGTTTGCAGGGAACATGTATGTCCGAATGCTTTGAACGCAACCGTTGGCGACAACATGCCTTGAACTTTACCCGTCCAGCATGATTAAATTGTAATAGGATATAGCAGACAAGCAAAAAAGATTCACTGACGAATGGTCAGTTAAATTTAAAGGGTCGTGCCCAAACTCGGTAGTTTCCCAATCACTCAGCTAAATTTCATTGCCACGGTGTACAAATGGGATCTGGGAAAAGATTGGTAGAGATTGCCATTAACCATTACTGGACACTATCAATGTTAAATATTATAACAACAAAAAACAACAGTAGCAGAGATACGAACCATTAGCGCCGGCGTGTAACTCAGATTACCGCCAATTGCGGTAAAGTTGAAAGGTGATACCGCCGCAACGAAGCCGTCCATACCACGGTACCTCATCGAGTTAAGTGTTTCCGTTACATCTGGCGATATAGGCTTATATTTAAGAGCCTCCTTAACAAAGTATGAATTAATTTTGAAGAAATCTATGAGTTCTGCTGCGCTGTCGATTTCGGCCTGTATGACAGTTTTGCTCTGTCCAAGCATCGTGGCTGCGTTTAATTGTTGTCGATATTTATTGGCCATGAGATCGGCAGCTCTCAACCATATCTCCAATCGTTTTTCTATTGGAACCGTTTCCCAATCTCGTTGAGCTTTTGTAGCAACATCTATTGCTTTTTTTATTAACTTCGGTGTGGCCCAATAATACTTCGCCACTTTTGCTTTGTGATCATGAGGCTGCAAAAATACAAAAAAGATTAGTTGCTATTTCTTAGGGTGCGGTACGGGTCTAGAAGTTTAAATCGTAACGTTCGCATAATTATAAGTGACACAATTCTTAATTTTATTTTTATTAAGAGCAAAAATTATTCGTTAAGGAAACAATATTAATTCTCATGAAACTATACTTTTGAACATTTTCCACGCATACGTAAATCCTTATAATGTCAGGTACGCCAACAGGTACGCAAAACTAGCTGCACGATAACTTTTCATATTTGAGGACCTGAATGGTCCGTTGAGAAAACGGCCACGCCATCAAGATTCCTCGTATCAACGGCCCTCGAGATTTGTGAACGGTTACCGTTTGCCTTATTCTTGTAAGGGGTTATATACAGTTAAAATGTTCGAAAAATCGATTTTTTAAATTTAATTTTCGCAATGTACATACATTTAAGTACACACACAGAACATTTCTTGTCAATCCGGCGAATATTCTCGAAGTTACACGCACATTTGTAATGACGTGTCAGAGCGTTAGAAACTAGGATGCCGGAGCGCCAGCTGTCTATTGTGAATGTACCCTTCTATTGTATTCAGATAAATGGAGTGACAGTGTAGTAGTGTTATATTTATACCTGCGAGATAAATTTAACTTTTTCTGTTCCCAAACGCAAATATTCAAGAGTATTAGTCAGTCTAAACAGGCAAGCCAAGCGGTAAACGTGTGAGCTTGTTTATACTTTCTTCTTCGATCTCTTTTTGAAAATGAAGTGTAGCTGAGAAATCAGGGCGTCTTCTAAAATACAAAAGTCGAGACCAACGAAGCGAAGAAATGTTTTAAATCCAAAAACAGCTGAAACGGATGAAAGTAGTTTCAGCTGTGCCTCTGCGAAAAAATGTGCCTCTTCGAAAAAAATCAAAATGCAAGACAAAATCTAAGTGCCGCGTGAATTGACTGTTGATTATCGATTTTCGAAGTTTATTACAGTGTTTGCAGCAATTTCTGAATAAAGTACGTAAGTACGAACGCTCGCACTTTTCTGACGTAAAGTGCGAGCTACAATCGAGCGCTATAATCGACTGACATGGAAAATTTCTCCAAAAATAGTTCCGTCTGTTTCATAAACTGTGGAACTGGCTGCATGCATAGCTGCCGGTATATTCAATGAAGGTATAGCATGGCTATTGGAATATATGAATGCAATAAGGATTTCACTTGGGCCTAATGCACATTCATATGCCAAAAGACAGTATCCACAGCGCGTGACGATCTCCGACCGAAGAGCACATGAGAGCACACGAAAGGGAAGAATGGTCCGCAGACAATAGCAACTGCGGTTATTAGAAGCTGCCGAAGGGGCGGAGGGTTTATTATATGGCCCTGAAATAGACGACTCGATGTAAGTTGAAAAAAAAAAATTTTCTATACGTAAAGTGCCTTTGAACGCGTTTTCTCAAAACTGAATTTTGAAAGTCGGTGAGCAAGATTTCTCGGAAACGGCTGAGCCGATCAGTCTCAAATTTTAACACAATCTTTTCAAGTACATTTTTTAGTAACTAATCGAAGGTTTTTTCTCACCGATAAATCTTTTGCATTTTATAAACCATTTAAAGCCTAATTTTTTTTACAAAAATCGATTTTTTTAGAAGCCGCCATTCTGTTAAGAATCATTATTTTGCTTATTCCTTCGATCAATAAAAAGATAATCCATTATATTAACGGAATATTGTTTTATTTTTCATTTTAGATAATCCAGGTCAGAGATATCGTGCTCACCGCAAGAGACCTTTTTTAGAGGTGCTCCCGGAGAACAGCTATAGCAGCTTTCAAAATAATTAGATTTGCAAATAAAAAATGTTAAAATGCAGTTAAAAGTTACCATAATATGTGCACAAATTTTTACGTTAATAGATTTAAAGGTCTTCTCAAGAAAAATTCTTGAAAAATCGATCCTTTTGGGCCTTAAACGCCTTAAACTTGAGAGGCGACAACTTTTGAACACATCAGATAATACGACTAGGCGTTAGTATACGTTTCCCAATCACGAATATCGAACTAGTTCGAACATATCGTGCTCACCCATGACGAATTCGGAGATAAGTTTTTCTCTCCCTTAAAGGGGGAGATAACTGTATTGGCTTGAAAAAGCCGAAAAAAATGTATTGCATAAAATGTTAGTTAACATCTCAAAAATGTAAATTCAAAATCCTAGAACAAAGCTATCCGGAGCGCGTCGGAGCGCGTCGCAGGAATATTCGACCGCTCGTCTCTGGGAGGAGCGTTCGACCCCGGCCCTTTGTTATCCTTTCTTGCAATCTACTGTACCGTTAATCAACGTACTGCAGATGTTTCAAAATGTACGATTTTTGCGAACAGATCAGTGTGCATCTTTCCGTTCTGGGCACCTAATATAGTTATGATTCCGTTCGTAGTAGACGCATTTGAAATGCGCAAATGAGTTCGTATTCGAAAGGCAAAAAAGAAGAGTCAAATCGTCCATCACAACCACGTAAGTGGAAGTTCATGGAGAATCCGTTTATAATGAACATAGAAGTTCTGAACGAAGTGCTAAATATCCGGGTTAAAGTGCCAATGCCAAAACAGTCTCCTGTGCCAGCAGTGGTCGCTGGATTCCTTTGCATGGAAGCCGGATTATTCAATTCTTCAATGTCTTTACAGCGTTAGCAGTCATTTGCCTTGCAAGGTATTTGCCGTGAAGGTAAAGGAACTTTAAGATTTGAAGAAAGTTGAAATCGGGGGCCTCGGTTTTACAGTTTGGATTTTGTGTCGCTGTGGGCGCAGACAAATCAATTCAGGTGTATTTATAAATGCTGGATTTTATTCAAGTCAATTGTAGAATTGTATTCGTCATGCGTCTACCAGTTGTTGACAAAGCAGGAGTCAGTCTATTTTGCAATCTTATGGATATTTTCAGTGGTTTAAGTGGAACTTTGTACAACAAATATTGTTGAGCATACTCGTACAGCAACAAAATTGGTATTAGAATTTTACTGTTAAATTGCCGTAGAAAAAGAAAAATGAGAAAATCAAAGTAGTTGGCAGGCCTTGCAAAGATTTGAAAGTTTTCTGGTGACGGGATTTGAAAAAAAAAAACGTGGTTTTTAATCTTTATTCGGTGTGAGGACGCTTATTGGATACCATTCCGTCAAAGTTATCGACTTAGTGGTGAAAGGTAGTTTTTGTGCAGGGTGTATCGCTTTGAAAAATCGAGAAAACACTGTAGAATATCGTAAATGGTATGAGGAACACGAGAACGAGGGCACAAAAAATCACGATGGCTCCGCGGGAAAGATGGTGGTCGACGAAATGGTGGAAACGTTTTTGAGATCATTGGAATTTTTCAAGTTAGATACAGCAATTATATTGGAGTATAGTCTCGAAAAAATTCAAGGCCATTTTTTATTTACGACAAAAAAACCCGTATGGTGATGATGTTAGATTGATGAAAAATGAATGTATCGGGCACGTTAAAAAACGAATGGGAAGTCGGGTCCGAAGTGTTGAAAACTGACATAAACTAAGCGGAAGATGAAAATTAACCGATAAACTCATCAAGGAAATGGTACAATACTACGGTTTAGCAATTAGAAGAAACGTTGACAGTGTTGAAGGTATGAAAAAAGCTATAATGGCCACTACCTACCACATAAGCTCTACGGATGAAAACCCAAGGCATGAGCACTGGCCGGATGGAGATGAGAGTTTGGGAAGTGGCAAAAGGCTTTCCGAAGAAAATGTTTCCAAGCACCCTGTTCCGCTAGATTCAGATGCGCAGAAGCATATTCTCCCTATCTACAATGACTTGTCACAAGATGATCTACTGCAAAGATACTTGGGCGGCCAAAAGCAAAATGCGAAGCCAAAAATTTACAATTCGGGCTAAAAATGGTCGAAATCGCCGCATTTTTTGCTGCCATAATATTCAACGGATTAAATTAGAGCTTTTATTTGTAAAATCTTTAAATGCGTTTTCCTCAAAACTGGCATGACGTATAGCTCAGAAACTAATCGACCAATTCTGATGAAATTTGGTATCAAGCTTTGAAACCTTATTGTCTAAAACATGAACCTAAATGTTTTTAAGAATTTAAAAGTCTTTTTGTTTGTTCCAAAATATAGCCACTTTTTTCGGAAAATGCAACCTTTTGTTTCGAAGCCTACTATTTCAACGATTTTCAACATTTCTCACTTTTTGTTGGTTCATAATCTACGTATGGGTGTTAATTAAAAAAAAATATTCATTGGTTTTCCTTCAGATTAAACCCATCGATGATACGTGTCACGACATCTGACAACATCCGCCGCAACTAGTTTAGAGGACCGTGCCATATCTTCGGCATGTTCGAAGATAATTTTTTTTAAATCATGAAAATCAGCAAATTTTTCCGTATCTCCTTAACTAACCCAAAATGAAAAGCCCAAGAATAAGTTTCCTCCCTGACTCCGACTTACATCCGAAAGACACTGTATTAATATAAGTCAGTTTTCGGTAAGTGATCAGAGGGTTGTCAGTTTTTCAAGAAGTCAGCAGTTGGTTCTTCCGTTAGCAATCGACCACATACTCGAACATCAAAACACTTAGAATCTGGACGCATTTGTCAGCGTAAATCAGGCTCTTTAACTTTTCGAACAGTTTGGTCATACAAGAAAATTGAAATCATTCTAAATCCTTGAAGTACCTGTCATAAATTCTTGCGTTCGAACCAAGTTGACGCGGTTTTCATTTCCTATGTCTTATTTAATTACTGCGCTCGAATCCTGAAAGTAAAGTTAAAATTTCGATATTAAACGCCAATTCGTACAGCGGCATCGTCATCAACACCCACATCATCAGCAGTGTTTGACATTCATGGCATCGTCAACATTCGAAATCCACATGAGTAGTAAGGGTGGTCGCTGCGGAGACGGCTCTGACGTCACCGGGTTGGAATTATATATAGGCCTGTCTGGCGGGCCAGACTGTCTCGGTGTCCCTGTTTGGGGAATTGGTGGTGAGGGGTCACTGTTTTGACGGATTGGTGGTGGGGTTGCGTCGTGTATGTGTGACGTCATCGGGTAAGAGTTGTATATGGTTCTGTCTGGTGGACCAGACCGTCTCGGTGACCCTGTATCGGGAATTGGTGGTGGGGGTGGCTGTTTTGGGGTAGTGGGGGTAGCAACGGGTATGTACAGTTACTACCATAACGACGGTAGTCGCGGCGCTGCTCGTTACCCGATACGTTTTCGTTCATGCAGTAGTACGAAGGTTTGCAGTACACTTCGCACGGTAAGGATGGTCTCATACCAGGGATAGGTCCGGTTGGTGGGTTGAACAAAAATAAATTATTTCCGCCAGGACATATCAATGTTTTTTATTTATCAGCGCGGGTGTTCGTACATTCGATAGTGAGTGGTGGAGAAAATTATTAAGGGGACTACATTTCAAAGGGTTATTTTCGTACATCCGTTGCTCTCTTACTCTCGTTCTCTCTCCCTCCCTACCTCCATCGCTCTCTCCCTCTCTCCCGCCCTCGCTCTCTTCCTTCCTTCCTCTCTTCCTCCCGCCCTCACTCACTCCCGCTCAGCCTCCCTCCCTCTCGCCGTCCCACCCTGCCGCTCGCTCTCCCTCTCTCACGCCCTCCCATTCTCTCTCCCTCCCTCACGCTCTTCCTCCCTCCTCTCCTCCTCCTCCCTCTCTCCCTCCTCTCTCTCTCGTCTCGTAAGTCAATCAACACGCATTTTTTTTCGCTCCTGCTTTTCGACAGTTATTCTGCCTTCTATCGCCTTCGGGCGGCCTTCTTTCAGAATCAAAGCGCGCCTCTTTTCGCTTTCTATCAGTTGGGCTGAAATTCCGTTTCGTGGATTCTGCCTCTGCACTGGAAAGCGTCTTTATCAAATGGCATCATCGTTTCTCGCTCCCGGCGAGTCGAGGCCATCTTATCAGTTCTCTTCGGCTTCGCTTCGTTCGACGCACTTCGGGAATCTTCGGTGATCTTCGTAACCGCATCGGTGAGAGTATCTCAGCTACGTTTCATAGTGTCGGTTCACTCAAGAACCGATCCGAAGTCTAGCTCGGTTGACCTCGTCTTCGTTCGACACGGCTTCTCCCCCTACTTACCACGAATGTTGCGTGCTGCTCGCTGTTATTGTTTTCCCCTTACGTCTGCGAACTCCGTGTGGGCTGATCTTTGTCAATAAGCCATTCTCTTCGTCATGAGTCAACAACGTGTATGCGCAAAGTGTGGCAGATCCATTGCTGGTATAGAAACTCTATGTACCGACTGCGGATTGATTTATCATCCGGGATGCGCTAAGGCTCATCTCCTATTGAAATCAGCTTGGAAATGCTGTCCACAAAATTGATTTCCCTCATCTGAATCGGTGAGTCAGCAGTCGATTTTTCACACTAAATCGAACATGGATTGTGATGTTTCGACAGTCACGCGCGAGTCAGGCCCATCTACATTATCTCATTTAAATTGATGGTACTCTCGCTAAGCTTTTGATACTACACGAGAATACAAATGACACCATCTCCGCGTTCAGTCACCGACAAGAACAAACTAACGAAGAATTTTGAAATCACCTCGAACGTATACCGGCCATCGATGCCGCAGTTTCCGAACATGCGCTTCGTCTGACTCGACATGAGCAAGCTAAAGTAGCTCTTAGAGCCGAGGTTCCTGAACTGCGCAGATTAAATAATTCGATACGTTGTAGTCCCAGTATCTCAGCAAGTAGTGACGTGGTCGTCTCAGGCATACCATCTCAAAATGACCCCGACCCTATTGAGTCAGTAAAACGGATTTTCGAGGTGTTAGGAATTTCAAACTTATGTCCGCACGTGCTGTCTGTACGAAAATTATCGTCTTCAGCGACTAGTGCTGGGGGAGAGCAAGCTTCAAACACAAATATCAAAGCCTCTTAGATCGTTTCTTCGACCGCAAACTCCGTCCGTGAAATCGTTTTAAGTAAAAAGCACGAAAAACGCAATCTTAAGTGGTCCGAGGTGTTTGAAAATTGCCCTTCCTCTACTCGTGATTCGAATATTCTTAAAAACGAGCTTCTCTCGGCAAATACGTACAAATTGCTACGCCGAGTCAAAACAAAAGCTTTCAATATGGGTTACAAATATGCCTGGCACAGAGATGGTGCTATTTATGTTCGTAAGGCGGATGGTGCACAGCGCATTAGAGTCACATCCGAAATTAATCTTCTGCCATTGAACTGACTTGCTGAGGCTGTGTCCACTTAACGAAGACTTATAAGGAAACGTTGCGAGGTCGATGTCTCCGATTTCGATAAAAATTGGCATGCTTGTAGAATGGGTAAAAATAGGCGACACGTATCTTTTTATATCGGCAGAACCCGATTTTTAAAGGTTAAAAAGCACCCTCGAAAATTGGGGTGTTTTTCGTTTTTCGTCGATAACGTTTTAACGGTACACGATATGGAAAAACTTCAAAATGCAACAAGGTTTATTTTTTCGTGTACTATACTGAGACGTACGGGTTCGTCTCATTGTGCCAAACCCCCCCCCCCCTGAATTCAAACAAACCAACGATCATGCGAAACGGCGAAAGGAGGGGGGAAGCAAAAAAAGGAAGATCTACAAAAAAAAGACCTAAGGAAATACAAGGTCAAGCGAGAGAAGGAAACAGAAAAACAGAAAATACACAAAAACAGTAGAGAAAGGTAACAATAAAGGGAAGGGGAAGGACGTTGAAGAGAACAAAAAACAGAGGAAGAATAGAAAATAAAAGTTAGTTAAAATATAAAAGTTAACAATAAAAAGGAATGCTGGGTAAAAAGGAAGGGAAGGGGTAATAAAACGTAGTATATAAGGGACGGATATGGGGAGAAAAGAGAGCTCACTCTCCGTCTCCAATCTTTTGCAACTTAATTAGTACCCCAGCACACGAGTACAAGCCTTGGGGTGAGGAAAGTGGGGCAGGACGGAACATTAAAGAAGTAGAAATTGAGAAGGGATAAAAAGAAGTATAACTTGAGAAAGGATAAGAAGAAGTCGAAAGGGTGGGAGCACAAAAAGAAACAATAAGTAATAAGGCCTAAATTATAAACGATAAATTGAGAATTGGATCAGGAATAGAAAAAGGATGAGGAGGTATCAGAAGAACCAGGGAGATACACAGACACACACACACCGAACTCGAAAACAAAAACAATATCGGCGAGAAACTCCGAAAGCGATCAGGCAAACCTAAAGGTTAAAGAGGTCTCGCAAAATTCAAACACCGAGACAATACACATAACGCGCGGATCATCAGTCGAAGCGGGTACGTGGCGCCCTCTGACGGGGAAATCAAAAGTGAGAGTAATCGATTACCGACGCGTGATAATCGATTACGCTCACGGATCGGGAAAATTACGCGGCGCTGGCCGGCGAGCCATAAGAGAGAGCCGGAAGAGAGGGGGAAGACTGGTACGCGCGGACCCCGCGAGCGTGTGACGCACTGCGCGCCACGGGTAGCGGTAGGCGAAACACGGGGAGGCGCGCCGTACTGCGATCGAGCACGCCACAATCGATCCTCTGGGGAAAAGGGTAACTCGAGCGACAGCACGCGAAGGGGAAGGGGAAGAATCGCGTAGACCGATGATAGAGCGGGCGCGTGCAAACCTACTTACCATCGGAGACAGGCCGCGCGGAATATTTGACCGACGGAGAAACAACGCGAAAAACCACACACACGAAACACACACACAGCGCCGCGCTGAGACAAACAACACTTGTAAACAGTCTTCTTTATATCAGAAACCAAATAAATAGTACTTTATTACCAAATACCACCAAAACAAAAGAGTCTCAACTAATTTCCTCCCTGATCGAGTCCCGAACACATAAATTTAATTGTAACAAATTCCGACCCGTTACAATACATTGGAGATGAGAACGATGCAGATAGCAACAAATTTCATATTGTTTATTGCAAAAATGCAATTTTTCAACCGTATCTCCGAGAATTTTTAATCGATTGAGGTGTAAATTTGCATACATGTAGAGAATGGAAAAGGACGGATACGGATTTTTTTTTCCCGATATCTCACAATTAAGGGGTTGAAACTGCCCGTCGATTTTTGTGCCGAGAGCATCGTATTATCAGCTAGCCTTTTGGCATTTCGGTCTCAATTCACGTCAATATACGTTCGTGTTATGACGCAATTGCATATTTGTAACATTTCAGCCCCTCCCCCCGACGGTCCCCCTCTCGAAAGGCAAACGTTCAAAGTTCTTACCGTGCGACATGGACGAAGATTTGTGGAAATTAAAATGGGTTACAAAGAAAGTACAATCAGTCAAAAGAGTCGATACACATTTTCTCGTTTTGGCGGAACGACACTCTTAAGGGGTCAACGCACCCTTAACAACTTCGTTCTTTCTATAGCTCGTGAACGGGAAGAAATAAAAATAAAGTTCGATAGGAAAAAATGTTGTATTCTTCGACTACTAGACGTTCATGATGATAATGATGAGTACAGCAATAAATGGCGTGTTGTTTATTGCAATAATTCATGAATTACTTGTGAAAAACCACCATTCAGTTGTCCACTAATATGGGCAGAGGCAAGGATCGCAATCACGAACTGACTTCCTGCTTCGGGAAGCAACTGGATTACAATTGTATATTTACGAAGAAATTCTCCCCCGCCAGGTACTGCCTTTGAAGATTACAACACAATGGGAAAAGTGGTCTCATGCTTACTCATTTAGGAAATGTTTTTTTATGGATTATACTTATTACAATAATGATAGTCATGATAAAAGTGTTTGGAACAAAGAGATATCTAACACCACGCACAAATAATAATAGCTGCTTCGCCGTATATATCGCATGTCGGTACATTTTGTAAAAAAGCAAAATTCTATCGGATTTCCGAAGATTCGTGGTCTTTCTTCTTCGTACCCGCTTTTGTCCCACGCATATTTGAAAAGATTTGTAAACCGTGGAGAAGAAAAATGGTTGTGGGTCAGCGATTGTAATTTAATAATATTGTCTCTCAAATGCAGATTGACATCGTAATTGTATAATATTACTGCGTCTGAAAAGTGTTTGACGAAGTTTTTCCATACACGGACGCCATAAACATCAAGGGGCTGTATCATTCCAGTCGTACCTGCAAGAATTACTAATTATCTAAAGGACTGATTGCCTACAGAACTAATGAAACTGGTGCAATATATTTACCTGCTAGAATGGTTAAAACCTTAATATCTTTCCCTTGCATATCCATTTCTTTAAATGCAGTTGGACATTGACCGCTCCAAGAATCCAGAACTATTACAGATTTTGGACCCGTACTGGGAATATATACTTCTGGGAACCACCGCTTGAAACGATTAGTCGTCAATTTTCCAGATTTCGAAGTCAATAGAAATATATTTTCGGCTATAAACATAGTTTGTTCCACTCGGGGACCAAATTTGCCGGTAGGTTCGTTTAAAACGATCAACATAGGTGCCAAAAGCTTGCCACTCGCAGAAACCAAAGGCTGTCTAGTATAACTGTGTGTTGTTGATGTTTTCGACTGCACGACTGCCTCGACGGATTCCTGCCCTTCTTTCGCCAATGTGCGGCCTATATGTAGCTCTAAATTGAATCCACTCTGATCAGAATTAAATGTGTTTTCAGCCCCAACGTTGGCTATGTTGACTTTCACCATTTCTATAAATTCGATAGCTTTGTTTTGAAGTGTATCAGCGTTTAATAATTGTTGTTTTGTTACATATTTAGTAATCTTCCGTGACACAATTCCATGTTGGTTTTTGAATGTCCTTAGCCAAGAAGCAGATGCTTGGAAATTTACGGCTGGTATTTCTACAATTTCTCGTGTACGTAAGGCCCATCGTCGAAGATCTATATCATGGACAGGCAGCCTTCTGTCCAAAGCATCATAAAAATTGTTTAACGTGTAGTGAGCTATTTTTGTTAACTTTTCTTTGTAGGTGCCACCCTTATTTATACTATGGGCCCACCGGCGCCGTTGCGACTCTGATTTCACCTTCTTGAATTTCGTTTGAACAGATGATAACTTTCTATTCCCATTTGCCCCGGATCTCCAGTAATCTACAGCTGTTGTCTTGTATTCGTAACTCAATTCTTCTATATCGTGGGTGCATAAATTTTCATCAATTTTTGGATCTAGGTATCGTTGTCCGTGCCAATCTTCTTCACTGTCATCTTCTATTACGGCTACTTCATGAATTTCATTTGGTGACAGAAAATCCAATCCAGTTTCAACTTCCATTTTCATAGGTTGATCCATCGCTTCAATGATCATGTTTTATAGATCCTTACTGAACTGTTTTTCCTGTTTGGTGATTGGAGTGCGAGGCAAATTCATAGCACTTATCGCTATGGATAGAAGTTGAATAACATTCACCGGATTAACGTACATTTTTATTTGTATTTCTAACTCAAAATGTATGGCTGGCTTCACCGTCGTAACTGCAGCAATAATGATCGTTGGTGAATTTATATGACTCGAAACCCAATTGATAAATACACACGAAAAAAACAACGACGACACACGCTATTACCAGAATTAAGGCTTATTACCCCCACTTGTAGTGCAAAAAAAAGGCCTTTTTCATGAATTTTTTTAAAGAAAACTACAAAACTTTATTAATCGATCAATATACCATCCTACAGAACACATCTTGAAGAACTTTCAGTAATTTTTTTATTGAAAAACATTACATTGTTTAGTGGCAAATGGCCGTCAATGAAATAATGTTTTTATATACACGGTTTGCGGTGACCAATATTGCGGCGAAGTGGATGATCTGAAAAAAAAAATGCGGATGGATTTAGTCAAATATAAGTATAAACTAGTCTTTAATAGAAGGATTTTAAAAAATATTCATTTTTCACAAAATGGCGGACAGTCAAAGTTAATGGTTCGATTTTAACGAAAAAAAACGGCCGTTTTTTGGCTATAAAACGGCCATTTTTTTTCAAAAAAAAAATCGAACGATTAGAGACTACATTTTTATGTATTAAATAAGCCTGCAAAATTTCAAGAAGATCGGTTCATTAGTGTTCGAGTAATCTTGGTCACCGGCTTCAGAAATGCCATTTTGAAAAAAAACGCGTTTAAAGTTTCAATTTCAGTTTACACGTAGAAAATATTTTGTATTGTAAACTTACATAGAGTCATCTATTCCGGGCCCATACAGAAGTTCCTCCGCCGACAATACCGCTTGCAAAACGGAAATTTGGTGTTGCCTTCGTAACATTCTTCCTTTACGAGTGCTCTAGGCCGCACGTCTCTCTGCCAGTGCAATCCGTGCTTCGTCCATTTTATCAGCGTATTCGTGCGCGTTGTGTCCACAGCTCACTCCGATTGAGTTCAAATAAAATAATAATGATTTTGAACCTTCGTTGAATAGTCCAACGGCAATATAAGCTGCTAAATTTACAACGATTGCTCCACTCGAGACGATTTTCGGACTGATTTTCCAAATAAGTTGGTTGAAGCTTTCGTTGTTATTTTGATTGAAGCCACCGGCGCATCTTTCGAGTAAAGTTTCCTTACTCAGATCGTTGTATATAGGTCTGATGGCATCCAATACATTTGATGGAAGTGGTTTGTAATCGTGTTGGAAAGCCTTGTTTCTTGCCTGAGCTCGTTGATACGAATACCACGATTCTTCACCGGTTGGACATCTCTCATGGTGTGGATTTGCATCGGTTGAACTGTAATGATCGAAGGTCGCCCATATTGCCTCATGCATATCGTGAACAGAAGCAGAATGGCGTCGAATAGCAAGTCCATAGTACACAGTGAGCTTGTCAATAAATTTTCCTGTCAGCTGTCCTTGACCACCAAGCTTTTTGTTTTTTTTTACTAAATTACGAAAGCGGGATCCCATACGCTTTTGGACGGGACCGATGCATTCTTTTTTTATAACTTCTACGTCGTCATAAGGATGAGAATTTACTAGCCCAGTATACGTTTTCGAATCTCCGTCTCCAATATAGTAACGGTACAGGACATTATATTTTTCTATTGAACGCTTGAAGATTTCGATAATGGAGTCCACCTCCATTTTTCCCGAGGTGCCTTCGTGATTTGCACTGCCGTTATCTTCGTGTATTTCGTACCATTCTTCGTATTCCGAATCATTTAGCTTATGTTTCCACGATTCACACATTTTACAATATGCACTTTTTACCACAAGATCAAGTACTTTTCCACTGTCGTAGCCTATGACTGAAGTGACTCCGAACAACGACGTACATCCTCGCTTCCTCCAGGATCCATCTCCGGAAACTGTTAATTGTGGAGTTCCATCGCCTTCTGCATTAGGTGTATCTTCAATTTCGTCTCGTACGGCTTTTTTAAATATTACATCTGCACACGTTTTCACAGACTCATAAATACTTTTCAAAATTATTGAATATGTAGTCTCGGTAAGAAACCTTGGCATGTCCATAAGTCCGCAAAATTTTCGTGCTCCAGCCAATCCTATGCCGAGAACTCGCATGGTGAATATAAATCGACGATTTATTTCATACGAATGTTCCAAAAAAGGAGAAGATGGTATCAAATTATCTGGATATGAGTCACATTTCACAACGATTTTGAAGCCTAGTCCTCTTGCACTTGCCGTTTCAAATGTAATATTTCCATTCCACGTTTTGCCCTTCACTAACTTTGAAATAGCAGCAAACACAGCCCAAAAGTTCAAAATCCGATATTCAATATTAGGACTTTGATTCACAGTCATATCAATATTCTTTTTCAGTTTCTTCGGACATGCTGAAACTTTCAGTTTCCGTTTCGGCCAGGTTGGGGTTAAAAACACCCTTCCTTTTTTTTGGTCGAGATTTCCGTAAATTATCACTGCTTCTTGTTTGTCGCGAACCTTTTTTTCGATCCATTTTTTAATGTAAAATTAATAAAAACTGCGCTTATAATATTATGAACGGCGGAATATACGTCTTATATAGTCGAACTTTCGAGCTACACTGACGAGTTTAGACCATAACAGACAACGAAAATACATTTTTATAAATTCCAGTCTATTATATGAACGTTGTGAATGCCAGGTATACGACCCTTTTCATCGAACAATGCATCGGCGGTCGGAGGGAGGGTCGGGCGCACCAGACGGCAGACTATCCGGTCGTTTATACAACGGATTCTTCTCTTTCAATGCTCATATCTCAGTCAATTTTGTTCGGATCGACTTGAAATTTTCAGGACATATTCTCAGATACTTATACTTCAAAAAAATGCAATAAAAAAAACGATTTTTTCAAAATCGCAAGTGGGGGTAACCCCTTGATCTTTAATAAGACGATTTCAAGGTTATCATGAGAGCCGCTCTTTGCACCGTAGTCGCTCTTTGCGAAGATTTATTTCTTTCGTTCATTGGTTCCGCTGTTTGTGAAATTAAAGTTGAAGATGAAGATTCATTTATGCTGCGTTATAAGCTGATAAAAATGTTTGCATCATTCTGGTCATGAGTTGCAGCGGCAACCCAAAAACGCTGTAAACTCTGCAGATAAGGCCTTCGATACGGTGAGCGGAGCGGAATTTCTTCGTAAATATACAATTGTAATCGAGTTGCTTTCCGAAGCACGAAGTCAGTCCGTGATTGCGAGCCTTGCTTTTGCCCATATGAGTGGGAAACTGAAGAGTGATTTTTCACAAGTAATTCACGAATTATTGCAATAAACAACACGCCATTTGTTGCTGTACTCATCATTATCTTCATGAACGTCTGGTAGTCGAAAAATACAACATTTTTCCCCTTCGAACTTTATTTTTATTTCGACAACGAGAAAATGTGTATCGATTATTTTGACTGATTGTACTTTCTTTGTAACCCATTTTTATTTCTAGAAACGATCGTCCATGCCGCACGGTAAGAACTTTGAACGTTTGCCTTTCGAGAGGGGGACCGTGGGGGGGGGGGGGGGGGGGGGGCTGGAATGGTACAAATATGCAATTGCGTCATAACACGAACCTATAGTGACGTGAATTTAGACCGAAATGCCAAAAGACTAGCTGATTATAAGATGCTCTCGGCAAAAAAATCGACGGGCAGTTTCAACCCCTTAATTGTAAGATATCGGAAAAAGACAAATCCGTATCCGCACTTTTCCATTCTCTACATGTATGCTAATTTACATCTCAACCGATTAAAAACATTCGGAGATACGGTTGAAAAAATTGCATTTTTGCAATAAACAATATGAAATTTGTTGCTATCTGCATCGTTCTCATCTCCAGAGTATAGTATACGAAAGAATAAACATTGTTAGAATTCGAAGTTTTTTCATATCTCGTACCATTAAAACGTTATCGACGAAAAACGAAAAACACCCTCATTTTCAAGGGTGCTTTTCAACCCTTAAAAATCGGGTTCCGCCGATATAAAAAAATACGTGTCGCCTATTTTTACCCATTCTACAAGCATGCCAAATTTCAGCGAAGTCAGAGACATCGACCTCGCAACGTTTCCTTGATAGTGTAAGGAACGTTAAAGGTTGAATGGATATTCCCTTAATAAAGATTTGTCAGGACTTCCTTTATTATTGTGTGCTACCGATATGCGTGTTCGGGTTGAACTGCTCTCGCCAAGCTAGTTTCGCCTCTTTGACCACACAGGGTCGATACATATTATTGTTATCATCCGAGAACGTGATCGCGGTATTGTTCTCGCGACGATTTCGAGGTGTTGGTCGTTCTCGGAACTCGGCTCTCTCTTCGGTAAGAAGCGTATACTACAGTTCGACCAATCCTGGCTTTAGTCCGTCCCGGATTTCACATTAACGTAAGAACGTACGTAACATCGGAATACATATGCGCGTCATCGCTTGTCATTGAATTAAAACCAAACTATTTACAGAGCTTCTAACTTACACTTCTCTTTCCTTTTTCGTCTTCGATTAGACACTTTTATCAACACGCCAGGGCCTCATATTCGATGCTTCCCATACTCCCATATACGGCCTTTGCGTGGCTTGAAAATTCTCTACGTCCGAGATTACATATCGGTCATTTCGGAGAACTTGCGTGACTTGATACGGCCCCTTCAATTCTGGGATAATCTTCTTTGAAACACCGGGCGTATTCTCAAAGTTTCTAATAACTACATAATCACCCTCGCTGTACACGTGAGCTGGCTTACGTTTACTGTCGAAATACCTCCTATTCGATTCCTGAGCCTTCTCGATTTTTTCCGCGGGTTTGTCACGAAGTGCCTCAAGGTCTCTCCCTTTGACGCAGATGTTTTCGTCGAGATAGCACTGGATCTCGTCGGACACCTTCCCTTGTTGATTTACCCCAAAGAGGAGTTTACAGGGTGTCTCGCCGATTGACTTGCTGGTCGTGTTGTTAAGGGCATATTCAACGTCTCCCAAAATTTTGTACCAGTAACGTCCTGCCGAATTGTCGACAAGTTTTCCGAGTATAGGTCCTATTACCCTATTTACCCGCTCGGCCTGCCCGTTTGCCCTCGGCGAGCCGGTAGCGACCTTTACATGTCGGATGCCACTTTCCTCGAGGAAATCACGGAACTCTTTCGAGGTAAAACTTGTCCCCCTGTCGGATACAATGACCTTGGGGCGACTATAATTTGCAAAGTATTGCCGCAGACAGTCTACCGTTTCCCGAGAAGTCGTCGTTTTCGTTGCGTATAGTTTCGTGAACTTCGTGAAAGAGTCAACCACGACGAGAATGTATTTCTTTTCTAAATGCTTATTATCGACGGGACCATAGTGGTCGATGTGGACCGTCGCGAAAGGTACATTCCCCTTTGAATTCAAGTGCAGGAACCCCTCTTGCCTTCCACTGGTCGGGTTAAACGCGATGCATTTCAGACAGCCGCGGACATACGAGTTTACACGTTCTTTCATATTCGGGAACCAATACGTCGCTTTAATTGCATCGCAAGTCTTTTCTATACCCAGATGTCCCATTTCGTCGTGGCATTTTCTTAAGACGTGTACAATCATGTTCTCTGGAACGCAAAAAAGCAGGTCCTCGCCCTGTTTACGATAGACGAGACCGTACGCATTTCGTGTCTTTTGTCCTCGCTTTTCTCGAGTTTTATCTTCAGCTCTCTTATCACTGGATCACGATTTTGGCTCAACGATAAATTCAACTCGAAAGGATTATCCTCAATAGTTAGGATGTGAGTCTTACGACTCAGCGCATCCACATGCTGCATGCGGTTTCCGGACCTATGTTCGATTTCGTAATCGAAGTTCTGTAATTCAAGAGCCCACCGTGCGATTCGGGGGTTTATATCCCTCTTGTCTAAAGTCATCTTCAGGGAGTTGCAATCGGTAATGATTTTGAATTTAATTCCCTGAAGATAAACTCTGAATCTTCTCAATGAGTAAATTATCGACAGGGTCTCCAACTCGAAACTGTGGTACCGGCTTTCCGCGTCCGTCGTGCGCTTTGACAAATAAAAGATTGGGTGGAATTTGTGATCGGCTTTCCGTTGAACCAAAATCGACCCAAAGCCGTGAGAGCTAGCGTCACAATGTAATTCCGTTGGATCGTGTGGACTGAAAATGCTAAGTATCGGCGCCTCCACGAGATTCTTTTTTAACTTTTCAAATGACTGCATTTCCTCGTCACCAAACTTGAACGAGGCGTTTTTCTTTAGCAGCGAATACAGGGGTTTCGCGATCACGGAAAATCCCTCCACAAATTTGCGAAAATAGGAGCACATCCCCAAGAAACGTTGCACACCACGAACGTCGCGTGGTACGGGGTAATCCGAAACCGCTGCGACGCCATTGTCAGTTGGGCTTACTCCATTTTCGGAAATTTTGTAGCCGAGGTACTCGATCTCAGTATACGCAAACTTGCATTTATCGAGTCGCAATTCAAGTCGGTTCGCTACTAGCAACTCAAGCACGGATTTCAGGACCTTTATGTGATAACCAAGGGTCTCAGTAGCGACGATGAAGTCGTCCATATATGCCACGACGTCTCCGTCTGCGATAGGCTTTGCGAGGACTTCATTTATCCATTTCTGAAATCGCGTCGGCGCTGTTTTCAACCCAAACGGCATTTTTACATATTCGAATTGCCCACACGGTGTAATAAAAGACGTGTACTTAATAGACTCTTCGGCCATATACACGTGGTGAAATCCGTCCTTGAGGTCAAGTAAGGTATAGTATTTTTTCCCGTTTAAGACGTCCAACTGATCCTCGATTAAAGGGAGTGGGTAATTGTCGCGGAGCGTGTTTTTGTTCAACGCACGGTAACTACGCACATTCTAGTCTCGCGGTTTTTTTTCTTAGTAAGGACTATAGGTGATGCATACTCCGAGGTGCTCTCGCGGATAATTCCTTTCGACGAAAGTGTATCCAAAATTTCACGTACCTCCCTCTTCTCAGCAAATGACAATCTACGAGGAAGGAAATGGAAAGGTTCGTGGTCACGTAGAAGTAGCTTGACTTCGGCCCTCTTTTCCGAGACCACCGGCCGTTCTGCTCGAATATACTCGTTACGAATTATCTCTTTGAGTTCCGCCTGAGCTGTACTGGGAATCTCTCTGTTTATTATTATTGATTCTGCTTCGTCATCGCGTGGTCCCGAAACGTCTATACTCATTATATCCGAAGCGACCGCAATACTATCATCGTTCTTGTCTGGAGCGATCCTGAGCGCAAAACCAAAAAGTTTCAAAACATCCCGACCCAATATCACCGGAGACGATATCGTATTGTCCGGGACGACCAATAACCGCGCGTCCCTCGATATACCTTTTCCTAGCGTAATTTTTAATTCGACTGTTCCGAGTACGACTAGGTTGCTGCTATTTATTCCACAAAACCGTTGACCTATGTCGTTCGCGGACTCTATGACACTTCCCGGTACGTAACGTGACTTTATCAAACTTACGGCGCTACCAGTGTCCATTAATGTTCCCAGCGATCACACGCTCTCAACACCGCGAATTGATGTACTATACGTAACTGACTGGACAAATTCTTCTTCGATGTTCAGAATCTCATCGATGTTCTCTACCCGTTTGTCCTGTTGAGGGCAGTCTTTGGTGAGATGTCCCAATCCGTGGCATCTGGAACACGTCGGTTTCTCGCCCTTCCGCCGAGGGCAATTTGGGCGCAAATGTCCTTCCTCGTTGCAGTAGTAACATCTTCGAGGTCTTCGGGAACGCGCTGCGTCCTCGCCCGGTGGTCCCATCGGTGCTGTGTCCCTGTCTTTCGTAGGTTCGCTCCGTCTCGGTCGATTTTTTATTTCTGGTCGCAGAGAAATCTTCTCGAATGCGTCCAAGAGCGAATCCTGAGAGTCGAAGTTTTGCAAGCGGGCTTGACTCTGAGGCTGAGAGTGCGGTATCCCCTCGATTAAATAATCGATAACCTCGTCCGCCGCTATTGGAACCCGGTTCGCTAGGATTACTTTATCATGGTAGTAATCACTGAAGGGCTCGTTATGACGCCACTGTCTTCCCTCGAATCGCTTGCGGAGCGTCAGCTTATTTTGACGATGGTCAAACATTTTACGCAGCTCTTCCACGAGCTGAATAAAGTTCAGTTGGACATGCTCTGGCTTCGAATGAAACCACCTGAGCGCTTTATCCCCCAACTTAGTAACCGCGAGAATCCTCGCTGTATTATCATCTAGGTTGTACGTCTCCTTTAACATCTCAAGCTGTTTCGACCACTGTGAAAAAGTATCATTCGTACCGTCAAACGTGCTCAGGAGACCGCCCAAAACCTTGACGTGCGCCGTCGGCCTCTCGCTCCCCAATGGCGTAGCCTGCTGCTCGCCGGTTCGTAGCTGCCGATTTTCATTACGCACTAATTGTAACTCTCTTTCCAGTAGCGCCCGCTCGCGACGCAGCAGATCCATCTCGCGTCGTACGAAATCGTCCCCATTATTGATAGCGGCCGGGTTACCACTATTTACTGGCAAATACCCACTGCCTTCCGCCTCACTTGGCCTCTGGACGTCGTCGCATGTAGTCGCAAACTCGCTACTCAGTTGCACCAGCCACTCACCGCTTGGGTCGGCTGCTTGTATCCTCATGATGAGCTCAGCCTTTGTCCCACCGATAGGCAATCCGTGATCCCGTAGCATTTCTTTCAACTCGCTAACGTGGAAGCTAGACAGTTCCCTCATTTTGGAGCTTTTCTATTCACACGTTATACGCGATATTCTTGCACTATACGGTATCGCGTTGTGCTCACCCCACGTGTACGGGGGAGTCGGTGCTGTTCTCTCTCAATTGTCCCGAAAGTATACAACACGTATTCTGAGTCTCAACCGAAAAATTATCAACACGCGTCGGTAGACCCTACGATCGTTCCGAAAGTACGCACGCAGCACCACCTCACTCGCAATTGAGGGCCACGTCACTTCCGGTCGAACGTTTAACTTAGCCGAATTTTCGCTTCCCTCTCACTTTGCCCTTTTACACGAGAGTTTTACGGGTGTACTTCATGAAGGTCCGTTCATCTTTCGCGTCGAGCTGAGATCCACGACAATGCGCGAGAAAATCAGACCGCTGGTTCTCACCCCTCGGCGCATTTCTCGCGAGTCGGCGAAATCGGCGTTTGTAAGACCGAAAATGGACGGCACTTTTATTCCGGCACTCCGATTCCCGAATTTTTCTTTTGATTTATTTTGAGGGAGAGCAATTCGTTTGGGGCTCGTGAGTTAGATCCCACTTCTGAAATATGGTAAGGAACGTTAAAGGTTGAATGGATATTCCCTTAATAAAGATTTGTCAGGACTTCCTTTATTATTGTGTGCTACCGATATGCGTGTTCGGGTTGAACTGCTCTCGCCAAGCTAGTTTCGCCTCTTTGACCACACAGGGTCGATACATATTATTGTTATCATCCGAGAACGTGATCGCGGTATTGTTCTCGCGACGATTTCGAGGTGTCGGTCGTTCTCGGAACTCGGCTCTCTCTTCGGTTAGAAGCGTATACTACAATAGTTAATGATTTGAAAGCGGAAGGGAAACGACTTCACTTTTGTTCACTTTTGTTAATGCTTTTTTTCCGGCTTGTGCTTGGCTGGGCTGGTTGCAAATCTTTATTGCGGATATCGCGGTAGCGTGTCCTTCATCTTTGAAGGTTGATTTTTCTGGGACTACGCGTCTGGAGTGGGCTCATTGTTATTCCTTTAAGTATCATTATTATTATATCGCGCCTCTATATTCACTGTGTTCATTATTTTCATCATTACTATGCTCACAATGATGATCATCACGTGAATCGTGTTCTTCGCGTTGTAAGCCACCATGGTTCTATCGCGTGTGCATTAGCATTAGTATTACTATTAGTATCATACCATTGTTGAATACGTATTGATATATTCCATAAAGTTTTTTGTTTGGTTTATATAATTTATCCATTAATTTATGTTTGAGTGAGAGAGCATTGTTTAAATCGCAAACTTGGATTATTTTGTATTATTTCGTACCTTCGCCCGAAAGTACCACTGGGGCATAATAAATCATTTCATTCGTCATTCATTACCTCTCTCCCTCCCTGCCGCCCACCCTTTCCAACTCTCCCCCTCGCTGCCCAACGCGCTCCACCTGTCGCCACCTCTCGCTCCCACTCGCTCCCCGTCGCGCCGACTCGCTCACTCCCTCTCTCTCTCTCTCTCGCTCCCTCTTTCTCTCTCTTTCTCTCTCTCTCTCTCTCTCGCTAACAATAACCAACAACAAATAACATGGTGGGTGCACTAGACAAATTTGCACCCAAAAGAACAATTAAGATTCCAAGGGTTTGGGACGGGAAAAAATGGTACTCAGAGGATATTACAGTAGCAGCCAGACGAAGAGATAAGGCATATAGAGTAGCAATTATCACGAGTTTGGAAGAGCAGTGGCAGCAATTTAAAATAGAAAGGAATGCGGTAGTTAAATTAATAAGAGCAAAAAAAAGGAATATTATGAACAGACGATAGACGATAATAAGAAGGACCCGACAAAAATGTGGAAAACGTCGAAAGAATTGATTAGAGGAGAACCAATGGGTGCACGGGAAGTAGAGAACATAGATTTTGAGATAGTGACGGGCATGATGGGATGTAACATAGCTGATAAATTTAATGTTCATTATGTACAAAGTATAAACAATATAGTTAATTCAATACAGCGGGATACGTCAGGGAGTCCAAACAGGCGAAGGATTACAACAGGAGTTGGGATGGATAAGGAAAGAATAATGGACAAATTTAGTCGTGTTGAAATAAAGGATCTAGAGAAGATAGTGATGGAACTTCCAAAAAAGAAGGGAACAGAAGAAGGAATATCAAGTGATATATTAAAATTGGCGTTTAGTGCAATCAAGGAGGAATTTGTAGAAGTAATAAATGGGTCGCTAAGAGAGGGACGTTGCCCTGACAGCTGGAAAACTTCCACGATTATACCGATCCCAAAGATGAACAAGGCCGCGAAAGCCAATCAGTACAGGCCAATTAATATGTTGCCGCTGTACGAAAAAGTGCTAGAATTAGCCGTGAAAAATCAAATCGAAAAACATCTAGAAGCCAATGACATTATAACAGAACATCAGTCGGGATTTAGAAAGCAATATTCGTGCGAAACGGCGATTCAAACTGTTGTAGATGAATGGAAAATGGACATTAGTGAAGGGAAAATGGTAGGAATAATCTTCATGGATTTAAGACGAGCGTTTGAGACAATAGACAGGGAAATATTATTAGACAAATTATACCAATATGGAATTAGAGAAAGGGTATTAGATTGGTTCCGTACATACTTAAGAAATAGAACACAGCGAGTTCGATTCAATGATGAATGGTCTGAAATTATTTCCAATGAACATGGTGTGCCACAGGGGTCCGTATTAGGGCCATTGTTATTTATTATATATATAAATGATATAGTTAATTTGTGTCCCGAGGACTGTGCAATAAAAATGTTTGCTGATGATACCGTGATATATGTAACTGGTAAAAACAGTGCGGAAGTGGAAAGAAAGATGAATATGTTATTGAATATAGTGGAAAAATGGATGGACAGAAATAAATTAAAAATGAATGTTGAAAAAACAAAATATACGATTGCCAGCAGTGTAAGGAAAAGCGTGAGTGGGAATATTGTACTTAAGTGTCTGGATGGAACGGAACTGGAAAGAGTGGACGCGATGATATATCTGGGTATAATTATTGACGATAAGCTACGGTTCAAAGATCACTGTGAGTACATGTTAAAAAAAATTGGTAAAAAAACAAGTTTCCTAAACAGAATAGGGCATTACGTATCTGCGTATACGAGATGTGTCATATATAGGACGATTATCGCACCTCACTTCGAATATTGTGCAACACTGTTGGTGGGTATGGGAGAAACAGAGTTGAATAAACTGCAGATCGCGCAAAACAGAGCGATGAGAGTCATATTGCAATGCAACCGATACACGAAGGTGGAAGATATGTTGAGTGCGGTGCAATTTATGTCAGTGAGGCAAAGATTGTACTATAATGTATGTATATTTATATTTAAAGCGGTGAAAAATCTACTGCCGAAAGAACTGAAAAGTCGGTTACAAATAGTGAGAATGAGGAGTGGTAGGGAAACACGACAAGCGGGAAATATAGTCATACAATTTCGAAAAACGCGAAGCGCACAAAAGAGCATGTACTACGACGGAGTAAAAATGTATAATGCATTACCAGCCGATCTAAAAGGATGTGAGAAAGTTGAGCAGTTCAAACGAATGTTAAAAGAATACGTTGTGTCGACAATAAAGTGAGATGTACTTAGATTTAAGGAAATATCTATATAGATTTAAGGAAAATAGATTTAAGAAAATATGTACTTAGATTTAAGGAAAAAGATCTAAAGAAATATGTAACACTATGTATAACAAATAGCTGAGAAAGCTAATAAACATCAATCTCTCGCTCTCTCTCTCGCGCTCTCTCTCTCTCTCTCTCTCTCTCTCTCTCTGTCTCTCTGTCTCTCTGTCTCTCTGTCTCTCTGTCTCTCTGTCTCTCTGTCTCTCTGTCTCTCTGTCTCTCTGTCTCTCTGTCTCTCTGTCTCTCTGTCTCTCTGTCTCTCTGTCTCTCTCTCTCTCTCTGTCTCTCTGTCTCTCTGTCTCTCTCTCTCTCTGTCTCTCTGTCTCTCTCTCTCTCTCTCTCTCTCTCTCTCTGTCTCTCTGTCTCTCTCTCTCTCTCTCTCTCTCTCTCTCTGTCTCTCTCTCTCTGTCTCTCTCTCTCTCTCTGTCTCTCTGTTTCTCTGTCTCTCTGTCTCTCTCTCTCTCTGTCTCTCTCTCTCTGTCTCTCTGTTTATCTGTCTCTCTCTCTCTCTCTCTGTCTCTCTGTCTCTCTCTCTCTCTCTGTCTCTCTCTGTCTCTCTCTGTCTCTCTCTGTCTCTCTCTGTCTCTCTCTGTCTCTCTCTGTCTCTCTCTCTCTCGTGAGTATCGGCCTGTCGATCTAATTTTCGCTCCGTCTTTAATCTAGCACAATTCTGCCCATATCTGCCTACGGGTGTTTTTGTTGCAGCTACAGGCACGCAAAAAATTGCCTTACATCATTCACTAAAACGTCAGGGTTTCAATTTCTTCCTGGATTGTTTATTACATGATGTAAGGTTGACGGTTTTCCTAACCACACATTCCGAGGAACTCTACTTCGGCGGGAGTCGGATCGGCTTCGTCACCTACACGTACGACACACGGCTATACGCACACATCACTACTATCGCACCGACCAGCATCAACACTTGACGCGTCGCGATTAGCTACCCACACGTTCATCTCGACTACAAGCACGCACAAACACCGTCACATCCACCAGCATCAATACTTGACTAGCCGCGAGTTTTCACCCACACGCTCGACACGACCACAATCACGCACCAAGACTGGTACAATAACCAGCATTGAATACTTGACGTGGATCACCGCATCAATTTACTGGCAAATCAATTGCGCTTTCTTTGTCCTTCGCTTGGAATTATTCTTGGAGAGAGAGCGTGGCTTCCATCGGTATGTCGGTTGTATTGCTTATTATTTTCACCAACTGAAATTGTGACAGCCAGCCTAAGATACATAATCGCGAGGCCGCTGGTGATAGGTGACGCATGCGCAATGTGTACTTTAACTGCCGTATATAATCTAGACGCTATTTGGTATTGCCCTCTCACGGACTAGAACCGGTCTCAGATCATTATCTCACCGACCCTCTAATTGACCGACTGCTGATAGTGCTCTTAATTATCGACCGCTGAACTATTCACGATCTCTCTCCCCTGCTCGAAACGCTGGTCGTTTAACATTCACTCAACTTTTCGCCATGGCCAAACGATGCAGTGTTTTTAACCGCCAGATTTCTAAGGCTACCGATGGCATCGCGTGTAATGGAGACTGCGGTCTATCTTTTCACGTAAAATGTGCTGTCTCAAAATTCGACTATGCTCCAGATGAAGATCTTGATGAAGAGACATTTCGCTGTGACTCCTGTGCGATTCAAAAATCGCGACTAACCATCCGTACGCCTGACTCGTCACCTGATCGGGCTCGCGCACTCAGTACTCCTACCGCAAAAGGTATAACGCTAGAAGATCTTATGAAACAGCTCCACGTCTCGAGCAATAAACATAATGACAAACTCGCTCAAATATTCGAGGAAGTATCAGGAGTACGTCTGAATATCACTGAACTTCGGGCAGCCCATGAAACCCTCACGTCTAGAATCACTTCTCTTGAATCTAATATTGACGATGTGCGTGCTGACCTTGCGACATCTTTAGAGGGCTCCCTTAATGGAATCGCTGCACTCGAATCCAACGCTGATCAAATAAAAAAAGACAATGTGCAATTCCGAGAACAGCTAGGGACCATCTCGCACCAGGTTGCTGCCATACAGTCCGGTAGTTCTGCGTCATCACTAACCATTTCTGGTCTTCCCGCTGCTCTAACTGATCCCCCTAAGGTGCTGGTTGGTAAAATATTTGAGGCACTCGGAATTCCGGATTTGTTAAGCGACGTCCTTGATATCCGCGAATTAACCAAGAAAAAGGCAAATAGTGTGGGCGAGCGCCCATCCACCTCCACCTCTGACACGACCGTACGAAAATCGTTTATAGTAGTCCTTAAATCAACTGCTGTACGCGACCACATCATTGCTAGGAAAAGGCTGACAAAAGACCTACCAGTTAAAGGAGTTTTCTCAACCAATCTTGCTGGAAATATTTTCATTAACGAATTTTGGCCCGTGGCAATATATAATCTTCTGTGCATCACTAAGACCCAGGCCTACAGAGCCAAATTTAAGTATGTATGGATTACGGCTGGCTCAATAAAGGTGAGGAAGAGTGACGACTCTCCGACGATCTCAATCAATACCGAAGCAGATACCGAGAATACCGAGACTCTCCGAGTCCAACAATATCTTCGATCTCAGACAATCCGCGTATAGAGTCGGGTTTTCCACTCAGACAGCGTTGATCAGAATCTGCGACGACGTGCGTCGAGCCTCTGACTCCGGCAAGTTGACTATCCTGGTATTATTTGACTTCAGCAAGGCTTTCGACAGAGTTCCACATAGCATCTTACTCCAGAAATTAAAACGATTAGGTTTCTCCATCACCGCTCTCAAATGGGTATACTCGTACTTATCTGGACGTACACAAGCTGTCATCGATTCGCAAGGCCATACCTCGTCGTGGCTTCCTACAAATTTAGGTATCCCTCAAGACTCTGTCCTGGGACCCCTATTATTTTCCCTGTTCTTGAATGACATTTCTGAGAGTCTAGCATTTTCCGACCATATGGTGTTCGCTGATGATCTGCAGATATATTGCTCCGGCACTCCAAACGAACTCCATTTATCTCTCGCTAGGATTAATCACGATGTGAATGCCATCTTCGAGTACTCAAAAGTCAATGAATTATCCTTGAGTCTCTCGAAATCGGTGATACTCCTAGTCGGCAGTAATGCCCGTACCAGAGTGCTCGATTTAAATGTTCTTCCACCAGTACTGATAGGCACGACGCCCTTACCTTATGTAACTGAATGCCGCAACCTAGGATTGATCATGTCTTCTTCTCTCTCCTGGAAACGTCACGTCGCCATCATTTCACGTGATATCCACGGCATTCTCCACAAATTAAAATTTCATCGAACTACTCTCTCCTCCACCTTACGCGCAAAACTAATTAGCACTCTCGTTTTTCCAAGACTTGATTATTGTTCGATTGTTTATATTAATCTTCCGGATACCCTCAATTCAGCAATCCAGCGCTTGGTCAACTGCTGCGTGAGGTTCGTCTTTAATCTGCGGCGAGATGCGCATGTGACACGGTATAGACACCAGTTACGTTGGCTCTCGGCAAGAAATCGTCGAGTATACTTCCTAGGTATTTTCGTCTATAAGGTTCTGAATGACCGAGTCCCAGAGTACATCGACGAGTTGTTTGATAGAGCTCATCCCGATGCTCGAGTCTCCTTAAGACGGCGTATTCCGACTTTCAACGTCCCGTTCGCCAGGACCTCCATCTATCAACACTCTGTCGTAATATCTGCGTGTCACCTATGGCATTCACTGCCCGTGAATATTATCAGTTCTCCCTCACTTGACACCTTCAAGGAGAGACTATTTGATCACCTTTTCAACACTGAGCTAGCGGGTGAGACTTGAGTTGGGTCGATTAGTTCTTTGAAAATTCAATGATGCTTCTATGGGGGCATCAAACTATTGCAACTAAAGCTTTTGTTGTATTAACATCGGGCCTTTTTCAGTAGTAATGAGCATGTAGAGTGTGCTGTCGCTGGCGACGCTGGGATGTGTTTTCCACACGGTTCAGTTCCTCAGGTTCTCAATTCTTGACTCTCAATTTTCAATTTTCAATCCTCAGTCTTTAAGCTTTAAGCTTCAGTTTTCAGTTTTCAGCTTAATTTTATTCTTTATTTTTTCTTTATTTTATTTTATTTTCTATTTTTTATTTTCTATTTTCATCCTTATTTGTCTTCTCTGGGCTACTGACGTCGGCTCGCAACCGATGACTAACCGCTCTCACCTATTCCCTTTATCATGTTTTGCGTTTTTGGCGCTTTTTTGAGTCATTGCGTTGGTTATTGCGTTGCTTATTGCATTGCTTATTGCGTTGCTTATGTTTTTGCCTTGCTTTTATCTTATTTTATTTTATTTCATTTCATTTTATATCGTATCCTGCATTAGCGCATTGGCATTATTATTATTATTCACTTCTTTAATATTATTACCTCATTATTATTCTTGTATTATTTGGCGTTACTTTATTACTTCTATTGTATCCAGGCGTATATGGTATTAGCGAAACTTGGCATTACTAGCTTGTATTATTTTATATTATTTTGCGTTATTCTAATTCTAATTCTAATGGTTACTATTGTATTTTGGCGTAGGCGGTATTTGCGAAATTTTGGTATTGGGGCATTATTAGTACTATTATTATTATTATTGTTATTATCACTATCATCATTAATATTATTATTACCAGTATCACTATTATTATTATTTTTATGGTTATTGTATAATGTTATTATTTTGTGTTACTCTATTACTTAATCTAGTATTATTTAGTTTTACTGACATTCTTTATTTCTTTAATTTTATTTTGGATAATGTTGTATAATTTTATTTTATCTTCTTCTATCAGTTTTGTTAACATTTATATTGTACTTAATTATATCTCTCCTTAATTTGCCCGAAAGTTTACTGGGGCATAATAAATTCTATCAATCAATCAATCAATCAATCTCTCTCTCTCTCTCTCTCTCTCTCTCTCTCTCTCGCTCGCTCGCTCGCTCGCTCGCTCGCTCGCTCGCTCGCTCCCTCCCTCCCTCACTCACTCACTCACTCACTCACTCACTCACTCACTCACTCACTCACTCACTCACTCACTCACTCACTCACTCACTCACTCACTCACTCACTCACTCACTCACTCACTCACTCACTCACTCACTCACTCACTCACTCACTCACTCACTCACTCACTCACTCACTCACTCACTCACTCACTCACTCACTCACTCACTCACTCACTCACTCACTCACTCACTCACTCACTCACTCACTCACTCACTCACTCACTCACTCACTCACTCACTCACTCACTCACTCACTCACTCACTCACTCACTCACTCACTCACTCACTCACTCACTCACTCACTCACTCACTCACTCACTCACTCACTCACTCACTCACTCACTCACTCACTCACTCACTCACTCACTCACTCACTCACTCACTCACTCACTCACTCACTCACTCACTCACTCACTCACTCACTCACTCACTCACTCACTCACTCACTCACTCACTCACTCACTCACTCACTCACTCACTCACTCACTCACTCACTCACTCACTCACTCACTCACTCACTCACTCACTCACTCACTCACTCACTCACTCACTCACTCACTCACTCACTCACTCACTCACTCAC
>OX632358.1:7348227-7376853 GCA_951751655.1 Ophion costatus | reverse complement strand
AGGACCACCGAGGTTTTTATAAGGCAATGCGCCGGCCGCACCTCATCGGCAATTTTCCCGCAACCCTTTAACCCATTTCGGCGATCCGTCTCGCTCGGCCCTCCGTGGCTCAGTTCCGATTCTTGCTCTCTTCTCTCGCTCGCCGACGGCCCTCCGCCTCCTTTTCTTGAATTCCCGAATTCCCCTTTCGGGCGGTGAGGGGCACCCCCACCTCAACTAGATACGCGGACGAGCCGGTGCTCCATCGGTGTTCGCACGTGTGTGCTGTATTTTTGCATGTGTGTGTGTGTGTGTGTTTTCGTATGTGTGTCAGTGTTTGTTCGCAGGTGTGTCTGTCATAAAAGGGTGGAGAGGGTACGTAACGACGGCTCGCTGGTGACGGATGGTGCTCCACGGACGGATGGTGGACAACACCAGGCAGATCGACGTTATTGACGTGCTTAATGAGTGGGATATGGAGAGCAACTCTTCCACCATATCGGCACTCTTCTTCACCTCTCCAAAACGAGAGTAAGCGCTTCCGCACGGGGTTCAGTGACGTTACCCGCTGGGTCAAATGCCTCGAGTCAACATTTGAATCTCTTTAGGGGACGTCGCGGAGAACCTTGGAGCTTGGCTCTCCCCAACCGGTGGCATGGTGTCCGCCTTGACGGTGTGTCGGATCTGTGGCTCAAAACTCATGGCCAATATACGGTCAGCTTGGTCCGGCACCAGGTACTGGCAATTGTGCCAACCGATCCTCGTCACACCCCTTCCTCCGAATCCCTAATGTGTGTGAGTGTGGGCGCCTCGCAAATAATAAAAAGAAAATAGAAAGAATGTCACGTCGCGACCAATTGCATACAATGTATTTTTAAGCCTAATACGCACGATAGCGGCATTCTTATTTTTCGACGGATCTGAATATTTTTCTTTAGTATGAGGGCTACCACGGCGGAAATGTAGCCTATCGATATTAATATAACCAAGCGTCTCGCGTAACTTCCCACACGAAAGCGTAGCGGTCTTAACGATATCGAGAACAAATATACAAGCGGGAAAATTTCGAACAGTCTCGTTGTAATCCGAACAGAGTCCGAGTAGATCGCAGAGTGTCCTTAAGACCAAAAATACACAAAGGAAACCTTCGGGTTACAAGGATGACGAACACGTGAAGCGACACGCAAGAAATGCGTGATGATATTCATAAAGACGTAAATATATAACGACGCAACGATACCGAATGCTAACGATCATCCAAGAGCGGAAAAATGTCCAAATCCTTAAAATATACACTCGCTAGGAGAAAATCCTCCGACCCAGGAAGTTGCCGCGGTCATAAAACTGCGTTGATATTTCCCATGCGGACTCGCGGGCCTCGGTCAACAAGCCCTATCTCGAGTGTGCGTTCTTGGCGCCGACAAGGCCCCTTTTTCCTCTCTGTATTTTTCCGCGCTCCAGATAAAGAAGCGCAGCTCCAATTCCTGGAAATAGAGCGACGAGCCTACGTCCTGCTCCCACTCTCTATTTTCGACCAATCAACCGAAGAGACCTATATTTAATGCCTTTTCCACCAATCCAAAAAGAATGCACCACCAAAAGTGCACTTTTCCAGAGTTTTCTTCTCCCACCACCTCAGCATCCCAATTTTTCCTACATGCTGGAAGAAGAAAGTCAAGGGAGTGTTCCATCATCGTTCGTAGAAGTGTGTTCCATCACCACTCGTGGAGAACAGTCTTCCGACATTTTCCATCGCGTTCAGATCAGTCTTCCAACCGATTCTGTTGCAATCAGATCGTAGTCTCGCAAAATCATCCATCGAATTAACTTCACTTCTTAATCTTGTTCTGACAGAATTCGAAGTGTAGTACCGGTATCATAGAGTTTTGAATATTATACATCTTCGGGTTTTGACCGAAGTGTCGTATAAACGTTTAGTCGACTCTCGCGGCCTCGAGTGCGTAAGGTAGTTCGGGTGCTGTTTACTACGCGTATATATATAAATACTCTCAGCACCCCAAAAGTCTGGTGCTGGTGACCGCTTACCGAACGCTAAGCGTGGCGTCCGTCAACTAGGCCCTTATCTGCGAGCGACAACCGATATCCTTGCGAGCGAGCGTACCTGCACACGGATACACCCACGAACATAGCGACCAATGTAAGCTACAAATTTCATTTTATGTTAATCCGATTGTTCCCCCGACTTCACAGTTATTTTTATTGTCAATTTTTTGTATAAGTAACTTTATTAATCCAATCACTTATTTGTAATAAACCTTTAGTTAAGTTTGTACAAATTTGTCGGATTATTTCTCGATACCAAATCACTGCATGATTTCCTAATTTCAACTCATTCCAAGCACTACCCCTTTTTACCCTCATCCCGTGCTATTGCGCTTTTCGTAGGCAAAAAAGGAGGGAATCAAAAAAAATATATGCCCACGTCCCTTCCCGACGTGACATATTAATTTTTGGGGGCTCGTCCGGGATTTTAAAAAGGGAAATGTGCCGATTGATCCAATGTCCGGGGACGAATCAACAGCTAGTTCATTGAATTTAAATATTACCGACGACTTAGGTGAACCATCGGGTTATTCTTTGAGGAGCTCTGACGCTCAATTGCTACCCGGTCTCGAACCTACGAAACGACCAGTAAAAAAATTAGAACTAACTCAAAAAATCGATAACGAAAATAAAACAGACATGGCGCTAGGTACCAATCAGTCACTCGCTTACGTATCTTTAAGGGAAGCTATCGAAATGGTCCCGGATTTTGACGGGAAAGGTAGCCCCTTCTCAGATTTTGTAGCCGGATGCAAAGACGCATTGGCGTCGCTTCCGCCCGGATCCGAAGCACGGTTTGTGAGAGTAATTCGAAACAAACTAAAGGGTCAGGCTAAGAAGGTCATCCGGTCGTGCACATTCGAAACGGTAGAATCTCTTTTGAAATTCTTAAAGAAACTATATGCTCCGAATAAAAACGAGGTACAACTGTTGGGAGAGCTCAGTCACATTTTTCAAGGAAGCAGTGAAACCGTAATAGATTTTTCCACTGCAATTAGGGATAAAGCTAGGGAAATACTCGACGCTCAACCAGCATCCCAAAACGACACGGAAAGTGCCGCTCACAGAAAAACATTAGACGGCTATTTCCTCTCGTGTTTCAAACGCGGGCTAAGACTGGAGATAGAACAGCGTCTCCCTCGGTGCGACGATATCTCGACCGCTATAGATCATGCGATCGAAATCGAACGCGACCTCGAAGCCCGTAAGGAACTTCTCTCGTCCTCTATGAGATCCATTCCGAACAAATCGGTAAAAACCTGTAACATCTGTAAAAAGGACGACCATTCGAGCGAAGCTTGCCGATTGGCGCCAATCACATGCCAAAAATGCAACGGTAAAGGTCACAAAGCCGATCAATGTGGAAATAATCAAGTCGCTCAAAAATCGGTCACGTGTCAAATTTGCGATAAACCCGGTCACATCGCAAAAAATTGCTACGTTAACCAAAAATCTTCGAATTTTTCCGGCAATCAATCACACCGCTCGCCCGGTCCTCAATGCCCACTGTGTTATAAGCAGGGTCACACCGCGGATCGATGTTTTAAATTTCGAAACAATCCCCCGAATTCTAATCTGCCATCCTGTCGGTATTGCAAAAAGGTCGGGCACACTATCGAAAACTGCCGTGCTCGCGATTATAATAATTCACGTAATCAGTCGGGAAACGGACCGAGTGCCCCTCGGACAGACGCACCGAGCGGCCCGCCCACTCAAACGCGTCAAGCGAATGCCGTCTCTCTCGGGGAGCCGAACGAAAGTATCCGACCTACGCAATAAAATCGGAAAATTTCAACACATTGCCCTCGGTGTGTATCGGAGCACTACCGGAAAAAGGGGCAATTTCGATGCTATTAGACAGCGGTGCCATCCCCAACTTGATAAAAAAGGCATATACAAAAAATATGGTAGACATCAACGAAGAAGATGTCATTAAATTAACAGGCATATCCGAATTACCGGTCTTTGGACTAGGGAGCGTGCTACTTCGCGTATTCGACTTCGAATCGCTATTTCACATTATTCCCGACAATGTGCCGCTTCCCTATCCCGGTCTGCTGGGATCTTCATATTTTTATGAAACCAAGTCCAATATCAATTACCGAACGGAATGTCTCGAGTGTGGAGATAAATCATGGCCTTTCGAAAAAGTAACCGAACCCGACGAGGTGATAGAAATCCCCGCGCGTTCGGAAACTCCCTTCTTCGTGAAGGTAAAAGACAGCATAATAAAAGAGGGATACCTCTCGCCTTTGAAAATCCGTCAAGGTGTATACGCCGGCGATTGCCTGGTGACAAACATCGACAGAAAGGCACATTTGAAGGTTTATAATACCACAAATGACGCTGTCAAACTGATCGTCCCAGTTGTGGAGCTGCAGGAATTCGACGCTATCGAAGACCTGTCAGAAAATACTCCCAATTTAGACTGTACGACAGTTTCAAATTCTCGTTCAATCCCTCGTGACCCTCCTAATCCAAGCGTAAATTGCACGATGATTGCGCCGATCCAGAGCCCGAAAGTGGCCAATTCCAAAATTTCGATGACAAAAGTCGAATCAAATAACAAGTCTTGTAGCGAGGAAAGAACGAGAATCAACATCAATCAAAATAAAAACTTCAGTCAAATTCCGGGCCAAAAATCAAAAGCAGACAGAAATAAAAACGCGAAAAATATAAAAATGAAATCGATCGAAAACTCAAAAATCGCGGTCAATCGTAACGAACGGTTTAACAATGAAACAAATCGAAATAAAAGTCAAAAATCGAGTCAAAACGTGATCTGCGTTCCTACCTCCGAATCAACATCGCGTATAAAGAAAAATAATTCAGAGCGCCCAAAAATAATAAAAAGTCTCTTGCGACTCGACCACCCTGCAAAAACCGAATTAGAACATGTTGAAAAAATAATCGAACAATATTCAGACAGATTCCATGTAAAGGGCGAACCTCTAGAAGCCACACATGTGCTTCGACATAAGATACCGACGGTCAACGACCTGCCGATAAACACTAAGCAGTATCGGTTCCCCCAAGCGCTCAAGGGCGAAGTCCAGCGTCAAGTGGACGAGTTACTAGAAACAAAAATCATAAGCCACTCGGAATCTCCAAACAACAGTCCCGTCTGGATAGTCCCGAAAAAACCAGACTCTAACGGTAATAAACTTTGGCGAATGGTAATTGACTTTCGTGCTTTGAACGAAAAAACAATCGGTGACTCATATCCGCTACCCAACATCACAGATATTCTGGATCAGTTGGGACGCGCGAATTATTTTTCAGTGTTCGATTTAGCATCCGGTTTCCACCAGATCGAAATGAATCATGAAGATAAATCGAAAACCGCTTTTTCTACCCCACATGGGCACTACGAGTTTTCAAGAATGCCATTCGGGCTTAAAAATGCCCCGGCAACCTTCCAGCGCTTAATGGATATCGTATTGAGTGGACTCCAAGGAGTATCCCTCTTTGTTTATCTCGACGATATCGTAGTGTATGCCAGGGACCTAGAGGAGCACGGTAAAAAGATTCACGAACTGATGGAACGATTGCGCAAAGCCAATCTCCAACTACAACCGGATAAATGCGAATTTCTCAGACCAGAAGTCAGGTACCTAGGGCACATAATCGGTAAAGACGGACTTAAACCAGACCCAAGCAAACTCTCAGCCGTCAAAGATTTCCCTCTGCCCAAAAATGTCAAAAATATTCGCCAATTTCTGGGCCTAACCGGTTACTATCGTAGGTTCATCAAAGACTTCTCCAAAATCGCGAAACCCCTAACTCGCCTCTTAGAGGATAAGGTTGACTTCAAATGGACTGACGAAGAGCAAAAAGCTTTCGATATCCTAAGGGATAAATTATGCGAAGCTCCTATTCTCCAATACCCCGATTTCGAAAAACCGTTTATTATAACAACGGATGCTTCTGGCTACGCCTTAGGCGGAGTCTTATCACAAGGAGAAATAGGAAAAGACAAACCGATAGCTTATACGTCGTGCGTACTGCGAGGAGCGTCCCTTCGGTACGACACGTACGAAAAAGAAGCAATGGCAATCATTCATAGCGTAAAAGCCTTCCGACCGTACATCTATGGTAGGAAATTCACGCTTGTAACCGATCACAAACCTTTGGTTTGGTTCAAGACCGCCAAAGACGCGAACGCACGCGTTCTTAAATGGCGCCTCAAGCTGTCCGAATACGATTACGATGTCGTATACAAACCGGGCACACTAAATTCAAACGCTGACGCATTGTCGCGTAATCCAATTGAACAATTAGAAGAATCCAAAATAGCCGCCCATTGCAAACACAAGGAAATACAAAAATTCAAAAACGCGCCACAGGTGGTAACTCGTTCAAAAACGAAATCCAGTAGCAGTGAAGAAGAAGGTCCAAATCCCATTCAAATGACGACACGGGTCGAAATCCATCCACTTCCGGAATCCAAAAAAATTAATGTAGTCACCCGTGCTCAGGCAAGGGAGACTGTACTATCCGATCCGGATACAATAATACAAGCAAACGAAACGCTCGATGACGTTAGTGCGTCAAGTGCCGATGCGCCTGCTCTCGAGAAGGCCGACGCACGCCCCGCGTGTCAGCATCGTACACGACGACCTCGCAAGGCCGTGAACTGCGAGGAGAGTAGTGACGACGAGACGGAGGCCGATGTAATAAGACCCGCACGCGTCACCCGATTTAAGAAAGCCGTCGGCTCAAAAACGTTCAATGGCCCGAACCAGCGCAAAGCACCTCCTATCTCTCACTCCAAAACCTCCACCGAATCCAATTCCGATAATTCGACAAATTCAGATTTCAGCTCTCTCAATTCAGAACTTTCTGAAGACGAGATCCCTCCAACGGAGGAAAGGAAAATATCAGAATTTCAAATCGCTAATTGTATCACAACTAAGGAATTGTTCCATTTCCGAAACGATCACCTAGTTTATTTTGTCGATTCGGCTGGAAAACCATGTGACTCTGGAGCACAAAAGTTGTTAGAATTAAACAAACTTCCCCTCTGGAAAGATTTGACAGTTGGCCAAGCTTACAGCAAAAAAGTTGGAAAAAAATATCACATCGCCCTTGTTATCAAAGGCGAAAACTCAGGATCATTATCGTTCGTATCAGAGAACATTAAAGAAAGCGTAGAAGAATTACGAGATCTTTGCGAAATCCTCAAACTTGAATCATGGAGTATTTGCCAAACAAATCATGTCGAAAACATAGTATGGAACGACGTTATGAACATCATAAAACAATCCTTTAAGAATAGTCGAGTAAAGATAATCATTTGTCTGGGAACTCTACAGTACGTGCCAATCGAAAAACGAGATTCGATTTTTTATGAAATGCACAAGTCCCCAATCGGAGGACACAAGGGTGTTTCAAAAACGTACAATAGAATCAAGCGCGAATATTTCTGGGAAGATTTAAAGTCAGACATCCAAAGAAGAGTGCAGCAATGTTTAGAATGCCAGTTGAAAAACTTGGTCCGAGTCAAAACAAAGCAACCTATGATCATAACAGATACTCCAGCAACAGTTTTTGAAAAAATCTCAATGGACATTGTAGGTCCTATGCAACGTACCTCAAATGATAACGAGTATATCCTTACGGTCCAGGACCATCTGTCCAAATATTGCGTCGCAATCCCGCTTCCAAATGCACTGGCAACGACTGTCGCAGACGCATTTATAAAAAGATTCCTATGCGTTTTTGGCGCACCTAAAGCACTTCTAACAGATCAAGGCAGCAACTTTTTAAGTGGCTTGATGAAAAGAGTCGCGAAACGCTTCCGTATTAAACGATGTAGGACAACGGCATTCCACCCGCAGTCCAATGGTGCCCTCGAAAGGTCACACCATGTGTTGGCCGAATTTTTGAAACAGTACACAGATAAAGACCACGAATGGGATCAATGGCTGGAATTAGCAATGCTTTCATACAACACAAGCGTTCACGAAAGTACCAAATACACTCCTTACGAGGTGGTATTTGGAAAACTAGCGAGAGTTCCATCGAGTGAACCCCTCCGCGAATCGGATCAATTACCCACCTACCGCGGATATTTGATTGAATTGATAACTCGAATAAACGGAATTAGAACGCTCGCTTATGAGAATCTGGTTTCATCAAAACATCGGTCAAAAAAATATTACGATAAAAACGCAAACCCCAAAAGCTTCAAGGTAGGACATTTTGTCTACCTACAAAAAGGTCCTAAACCAGGCAAACTCGGGGACCACTACACCGGACCGCATAAGGTACTAGAGAAATTGGAAAAGGGCAACGTAAAAATTCAACACAAGAACAAAACGCGAGTAGTCCACGAAAATCGATTGCGGTACTCCCATATTAACGTTGAAGCCAGACCCAATGGGAAACCCAAGTCGACCCGAGTCGACGAATCCGATTTCAATCCTAAATAAATTAATAATAATACCAATTACCCTGTGTTTCAGGTGGCCGTTATCAACCTACTCTGTAACGTCTAATGAAATCACATTTGCACTTGCAACCAGAGAAACAAATCAAAGTTTTACTTACAGTATCCAAGACAGAACACTGGAAATTATTCAAATTCAAAACACGTCGAACTGTTTCATAATTCGAGAAAAATTTCCAGTCGCAAACCTAGATATGATTGCTTATATCAATACGAAATTTGTACACGTAGCCATTATATTATATTAGAAAATCATTATATTAAGATACGTCTACGAAGCAGTGAAAAAGGAGAGCGTCCTATACTCCAAAATAGTTTGTTAGTAGCGATCCAAGCCTCGGACAAATTGTATTCAATTTAGTGAAGAAGCCGAGTTATATGGCGATACTTACTGGCAGAAGAGTACGCGTAATTTAATGTATAAGAATACAAGGAAATCTGATCAGGTTAAAAGAATTTTCCGATCAATTACCGTCACTCGTGGGAACGCAACATATTTCCTTACTCCTCAAACGCACATATTATCAAAAAGCGAAATGCACCGACCTTCAACTCCCTATTTCCCCCATCTTACTTCTTGGGGACACGTAGTATATACCATTTGCGATCGAAACTATACCACCTGCAAGCATGAAGGCAACGACGAAATCTACTTGGCGATACACCAACCCAGCACATGTGGGATCTATTCCAAAGAAGATATCGACAACGTACGAGAACGCATAATGTTTCCCGTAGAAAACCCGCTGTCCTAAACAATATGGCACGGGGCATCAGTGGTCTAAACACTGTCAATCAAGGGGAGAAGTTGTTGGATCTCCTGGATAACAACAACCTACAATATCAAGCGGACTCCACCTGAAATCGCACCTGGGGAAAAATGCCTTCCATTCGGTACAGCAAACGCTGGTGTCACCCGGATGTTACCCATTGTGCAAACGATCATGCTCATCGGAGATCCATACATACAGCCTACATACTGTGTACGGCCGGTCAGTTCACCTCGTCGGTGCAGTATGGGACGCGGTTATGCACCCCCTGATGCACCTGGCTAAACGACCTAAGAAGAAAACGTCAGCGGTGAAACTGGTCAAGAACTTCATCAACTCGTCACAGCTGCTTCTGTCAAACCAAAGGGTCATGCCAAGGCCAACGCTGCAACACACGATCTCTACATTAACGTCTCTGATCGTTCAAGGTACGATCAACCTCCTAAGCCACGTTCCTTTCCCTTGAATTCGCACGAGAAGACTTTCTAGTATCAAAACAACCACTCTCATAATGATCAATAACCTTTTTCTCTATCCTCATTATTATTGTTCTTTCAACCTTGTCAAGTAAGATGAGTTGTAATAAGTAAATAAGTATATATGCATAAGGAAAAAGAAAGAGGAGAAAACGCGCACCTATTATACCTTTCATAGTGAAGTAAAAAGGTATATATACAAAAAAAAAAACTTCCTTGTAAGTCGATCAATGACAATGCCAATTGATACTATCGTGCCATTATATTTTCGGTTGCAACCCCCAACGAACCTGATCGAGCGAGACGCTCAATCCTAAAGGGGGGAGGTGTCACGTCGCGACCAATTGCATACAATGTATTTTTAAGCCTAATACGCACGATAGCGGCATTCTTATTTTTCGACGGATCTGAATATTTTTCTTTAGTATGAGGGCTACCACGGCGGAAATGTAGCCTATCGATATTAATATAACCAAGCGTCTCGCGTAACTTCCCACGCGAAAGCGTAGCGGGCTTAACGATATCGAGAACAAATATACAAGCGGGAAAATTTCGAACAGTCTCGTTGTAATCCGAACAGAGTCCGAGTACATCGCAGAGTGTCCTTAAGACCAAAAATACACAAAGGAAACCTTCGGGTTACAAGGATGACGAACACGTGAAGCGACACGCAAGAAATGCGTGATGATATTCATAAAGACGTAAATATATAACGACGCAACGATACCGAATGCTAACGATCATCCAGGAGCGGAAAAATGTCCAAATCCTTAAAATATACACTCGCTAGGAGAAAATCCTCGGACCCAGGAAGTTGCCGCGGTCATAAAACTGCGTTGATATTTCCCATGCGGACTCGCGGGCCTCGGTCAACAAGCCCTATCTCGAGCGTGCGTTCTTGGCGCCGACAAGGCCCCTTTTTCCTCTCTGTATTTTTCCGCGCTCCAGATAAAGAAGCGCAGCTCTAATTCCTGGAAATAGAGCGACGAGCCTACGTCCTGCTCCCACTCTCTATTTTCGACCAATCAACCGAAGAGACCTATATTTAATGCCTTTTCCACCAATCCAAAAAGAATGCACCACCAAAAGTGCACTTTTCCAGAGTTTTCTTCTCCCACCACCTCAGCATCCCAATTTTTCCTACATCCTGGAAGAAGAAAGTCAAGGGAGTGTTCCATCATCGCTCGTAGAAGTGTGTTCCATCACCACTCGTGGAGAACAGTCTTCCGACATTTTCCATCGCGTTCAGATCAGTCTTCCAACCGATTCTGTTGCAATCAGATCGTAGTCTCGCAAAATCATCCATCGAATTAACTTCACTTCTTAATCTTGTTCTGACAGAATTCGAAGTGTAGTACCGGTATCATAGAGTTTCGAATATTATACATCTTCGGGTTTTGACCGAAGTGTCGTATAAACGTTTAGTCGACTCTCGCGGCCTCGAGTGCGTAAGGTAGTTCGGGTGCTGTTTACTACGCGTATGTATATAAATAGTCTCAGCACCCCAAAAGTCTGGTGCTGGTGACCGCTTACCGAACGCTAAGCGTGGCGTCCGTCAACTAGGCCCTTATCTGCGAGCGACAACCGATATCCTTGCGAGCGAGCGTACCTGCACACGGATACACCCACGAACATAGCGACCAATGTAAGCTACAAATTTCATTTTATGTTAATCCGATTGTTCCCCCGACTTCACAGTTATTTTTATTGTCAATTTTTTGTATAAGTAACTTTATTAATCCAATCACTTATTTGTAATAAACCTTTAGTTAAGTTTGTACAAATTTGTCGGATTATTTCTCGATACCAAATCACTGCATGATTTCCTAATTTCAACTCATTCCAAGCACTACCCCTTTTTACCCTCATCCCGTGCTATTGCGCTTGTCGTAGGCAAAAAAGGAGGGAATCAAAAAAATATATGCCCACGTCCCTTCCCGACGTGACAAGAAAAAGTAAAACATAATAATTTTGGTCGCCCTAAACCTCCTATGGGTCCGCGTTCGGGGTGAGTGCCGAGTGAGAGGAACACCTCCACGTGGCTCCGGGGCTATCGAATTTTTGCTACGTGACAATACATAGCCCCTACGCGCGCGTCAGGATTGTTCGAGAACAACTAGCTGCGAGTGGCAGAGTTGGACACTACAAACAGCGGAAAATTCCCGTAGGAAAATTCCAAAAGATGCCAGCTCCCTGGTTGGACTCCTTCCCTATAGTCTCCTTGATGGCATGGTTGCCTGGCCCGACTTACCGCCAACGTCATCTGGCAACTTCACTCTGAAGCGCAAGTAACGTACTTCTCGATCCATTGTTCTAATGTTTTCGCTATCCGGACCGTTCGCCTTTTCGGATTATCGCTATTTTGGGTGGGGGTCAAAACTTCGAAAGGCCGAATATAGAACAACAAAGATTTCGAAATGACCGAAGTATAAACTTAAAATAACGAACGTTAAATTATTCGATATTTTATCTTTCTACCGTTGACGAAATCGAATAATTATTACACCAAAGTATTATTCATTCGAGAGCTCATTTATTCGAGAACGTGTATTCAGATTATCTCCAGTTCGAGTCATACAAATAGAGATTCGAACAGTCTAGAACATTCATATCTCCGAAATAGAAAGAAGTGAGTATCTAATATTAATAATACCATTTATAGCAAAAACCCATATATTGAGGATAAAAACTTCGAATGTATAGATCTTAGACAGGCAAACGAGCGATGGTCCAAAATAGCGGACACCGAAATAGCGAACATCGAAAAAGTGGACGAGTTGCTTCATAATTTTCTGCCGATTTTTGCTAACACGTACGAGATTCTTTTAAACTCTTTAAGGGGGGATATACATCTACAACGATCACAAAATCAATTTCTTTTCTTTAAGGGAGAACATCACTCTAGGATTATGAAAAAGCGTTTTTTTTTCTTCAAAAATACTTTGGGGTCATAAAAACAATATGCAATTGGTCCTGTAGAATTTTTTTTAAGGCTCAATTATCGATGTCGCCGCAGCGCTTCGGAGCGCGCGCTGATGGATAAGTCACGCGGCGCGCTCTGAGTCATTACAGAGCAAAGGCTCAGTTTTACAATTGTGGGCATCGACCCCGTGCAAAAACGAATGGGTACTCGCCTTCGAAATTTGAAAAAACAAATAAAAGGCCTCGGCCGAAGAGACAAGCTATCTTGCAAACTTTGACGAATTATCGATTGATCATGGTGTAGCTATACTTCGTAATCCTGATTGTATAGATAAAATGCGGAATGAAATATACGCAGCGCTAGACCATAAATTATCGATAGGCGACCAACCAAAACACGAAAAATGTCGGCAGGGAGAAAACTCGTGGTGCTCTTGGCAGACGGCACGGGCCACTGGAGACTTGTACACATCCAGCTCTATCGCGGCAAGTTTTCGAAGCGATCTCTCCGATTTACAAAGAATCGAGCAGAAACGAGCTGCTTACTCGTTGCATCGGCGGCTTCATGCAAAATACCAACGAAAGCGTCAATGCGACTGTGTGGTCTGTGGCACCGAAATCCGTGATACTGCAGTATATTTTGCTGTGTGTTTCTATACTGATGGCCTATCTAGCACCATGATGCTCATGCAGAACTTGAGCATGAAAATTGGGCTGGAGTATTTTTATTCCTGCGTGGAAGCGAACGAGCGCCACATGAAATTTTCCGAAACATCGGTCACCGATACTGCAAAAACCGGCCTGATCATCCCTCAAATCGTCCAGGAAGGAAGAGGAGCAGGAAAACGTCAACGTAGATGGACAAATGTATGGTGCAGGCATCGCAGATTAAAGGTAAACAAAAATGTCTAGGATTTAAGGGGAGGGTAGGGGTTCGCATTTATGAAAAATCATTTTTTTGTTGTTGTCTTTTCTTGTAGTTAAACATTTCAAGAATATAATCCGAAAATTCCAAGTCAATCAGAGCAAAACTCTCGAAGTTATTCACTATTTAGTCCCGCTCCTCTAACACTGTAGCTCGCGTTTCAAACTGTAGCTAACAATTCAAACGCGTTTTTCTCGAAACCACTTTTTCAAAGTCCGTGTTCACTGCCATTTGAAAACTACATGAGCGATTTATTTCAAACTTGGTACACACCTTCTACATATAAAATACCTCCCCCCAACAGTTAGTTTGAGATTTTGTTTTACATTGAGGGGGTTTTCCACCCCCAAAATGGCGGAATTTTTCGTGAAAAATAGCACTTTTCACTTTACATGACCACCAAAAATTTAGAAATGAAAAAAAAATTATCAATGACCGTTGAGGGGAGGATTTGATAATAGTTTGACAAAATTTTAATGGTACTTGATTTCAGATAATGTCTAGCTGGCTAATTTCCAAAGGCGTTCTTGGAAAAGCTTTGTCACCAGCTTGTTTGTGGATATTTTCGCGTACAAATTTCACGGAATGTACTTGAAATGACACTTAACAATGCACACAAGGTTTCGATAAATTTACTCTATCCATATAGATGAAAAAAATTCGCAAAAAAGTGTTTTTTTTCACGCTGAAATCCCTACCCTTCCCGTAAGTGCTCGTACAACTTTAACCGCGTTTTTCTCGCATCCACTTTTTTCAAACTGGGAAGACGGATTACTCGTACGCGTTTGCATGGATCGATTTGAAATTTTGATAGTAGCGTCACAATTACATTCTCTATGGGAGTACGTAGCCATTTTTTCATAAAGTGTACATTTTTTTTTAAGCAATTCACTGCTCATTTTAGCGCCAAAAATCGATTCATTTCTTTCAAAGTGCGCCATTTTTCAAAATTTTATTTAAAAAATCCCCGCGTAATCCCATAGCTAATAATATATAGATGGGCCGGGTTGAAATTCCGAACTTCGAATTATCAGAATGCTCAAAATTCCGAATTTATTAGCTAGTACTCAATACTTCTGGGAATGTATTGTCATGTCGCGGATGGACAATTTTATGATTTTTATGAGGAAACGAGTGACTGACTCGTTCCAGAACTCAGTTGTAGGACGGAACAACTCGGTGAACACAGATTTGACGGACAGAGATTCGGTGTCGTACAGAATTTGGAGACTTACTGACTAACTTAGCCTAGAACGGAGGCAACTTATCGGGCAGGAGCGTGGGAAATTGAAAATAGTGGGAGAAATAGCCTACGTGACGCTTGAGGCGTTCTTCGGGTTTTTTCCAAAGCAATAGGGCTAGAAAATGGTTTTCTGAGAATTCAGAAAGCAAGTACTTGACTATTTCATTCGGGACCGCGGTTGGGCGGAAGCCATAAATTTGGTGAAGGGTCGACGATACTACGAATGCACCTGCATCGGGCGGTGGGAGCGAAAAATGTACGCAGGAGAAATGCCAGGACCCTTCTAATATTTGTGTAAGAGTTTTCGTCGGAATGTCGGTGAAGGAGGCGGATGTAATAAAATTGGAAGACGGGGTTGGACTGTGGGAAAGGAAAAAGGAAAAATTCTCAGCCTATATTACACCTTCCCCCTAATGTAAGAAAATTCATACGAAAAAATGAATTTTCTTCAAGCTTTAAGGCTAGTGGACCCACGGCGACCCACTTGTTTCGCAGTATTTTGAACCTTACGATTTCTGGCGATTTCTAGCATGGGACAGTCTTCTCCGTCGTAGTTTACACGGTAGTCTACATGTTCGTTATTTTGATGAAAACAATTATTCTACACATTGATACGAAGGGAGAAGGTTGCTTTGAATAGTTTAGTGAATATACTGGATAAACAACCACATAATCCGCATCCGAACATAACATATAAGAAGACAACGCCGGTGCAACCGTAGCCGAGATACCTGATACCTTCGTAAGTAGTTTTGAACAATGTCTTGGTCCGTTTACGTTGTCCAATTTTCTCGGCCTCTTCTGAGATCTCGTCTAACGTCTGTCCAAGAGCTTTGAGTTGAGTAAGGTCAACGTGTGTAGGTCGTCCTAATGATGTTAGCTGAATGTCGTTCAAGGAAACTGAATGATTTCGAAGCACTTCTTCGAGATTTGGAACTTTGAAAGTCTTGTTGAGAAGAATGTCAGTAGCTTTTGTAATCCTTTTATCATAACTAGGTTTTATGAAGATGTGTTTAGTATGCCCAACGCAGTCGCCTGTTATGGTTATTCTGTTGGTACCGCGTAGTAGTTGCTTGGTGTGTTTTATGGTCTTCACAACTCACATAAAGCGTTTCGTCATGCCGGGACGTCATGATCCACGAATTTCCTGATTTTAATTGAATCCACTAAGATTTAACCAGATTTATGTAGAGTATTTGACATTGCGAGTCGGATATGTCTATCGGCTTTTGAATGATCACTGCTTCGCAACTTTTGGGATCATGTACGAAGTAGTCAGGGTTTTTACGTATACACAGGCGTCGTGGTCCTACTTCTTTACAGTGATCGAAGTCTTCTTCTGTACTCGGAGTAAATATTGTTCTGGTCACGTTGGTCATTATTAATGTATCAGGAGGGAGGGTTCACGTAGGAAAATGTACTTGAGATTCCCTTCCGGTTGGGGATAGGAATAATACGGAACACATCAAGCAAACTGTTTTCTATTACTGGCACCTTAATTATGTACGTGAAACGATAATATTTTAACATGACGCTTACGTCGCTAATTCCTATAATTGCTGCAAAAGCAGACTCTTCTAGAGGTACAGGTGAAATATTACTAGTCGCTGTTTGCTCCCGAATAGTTTTTAGAGCTTCGGTTAACTCGGCAGGATTAAGGATTTGAGGGTGGATTATCCCTTGTTTCCCATCGTTTACTGCATTCAAGACATTATTAATGCATTCACTGTATTCGTCTATAAGAGTCTCTAGAAGGGTCACTTGTGCGTTAATCTTAATATCTCTAGTATTATCAGCTACTGCAAAATTGACTTTTGCATAGGACTTAAATAGTCGTTGATTTTCAGTGCGCAATTCTTCTATGGCTTTGAAAAGTGTAGATGCCATGCCCTTAACTATTGCTGTTTGATTTAGAATTAGGGTACTCACTTTCTTATTATCAGCGTGAAGTTTATCGATCTCATAGTTCTAATATTCGGCATCGGAATTTCCTAAAGTCCCAAACAGGATTTTACTTATGTCGCCGATAAACTTAAAAACCCCTCGTTTAAATCGGGGTTTATAATCAATTATGTTCATTAGTCTAGATCTTCTAGCATCTATTCTATTTAACCTCTGCGGAAGGATTTTGATTGATGCAAATTCCGAGCACTTCTTCCTTTCGTTGTCTCCATTGCAAACCGTTACGACGCCCAGCGTAGCTTGCATCAGCTCGTCCCGATGTAGATTTATTTCGGTGGGGTCGACGTAGTTGACTACTGTCCATGTTTGGTGGTAGATCACGGCGTTTCCTAGGTTTTCCATGTATATGGCGCCTTCAAGTGGTTCCACCCTTAGTTCGTTGGTTGTAACGCATGTTACGGGAAGGAGGAGAAGTAACAGCTACATAATGCCTGCACAGAATTTTCGATTAGTTTCTATGATAAGGTTTTAATTTGTTAACATGTATTCATTTTCTTCTGTTGTTCAGCAATATCTCGTAGTTTACGTCCGACGTTTATTCTAAGATGATTGCTGGCCCTTCCCACTTCGGGGCAAGGGGTGTCTTATCTCTCTCTTGAGCGACGAGGACTTCGTCGCCTTTTGCGAAGATGGGTACAGAGAGATGAATGTGAGCGTCCTAGACGGCCTTGTAACGTTCTTCAGCGGCAATTAGTTTATCGCGTCCTCTTTTCACGATGCGTCCATGATCAGCGCGTAGTCCCTCAAAGTACTGATCAATTGTCACGTTGGTTCTTTGAACTGGCAGATTATTCGGCATATTGGGTTTCCTTCCGAATTGCATTTCGAATGGGGTTAGTCCTGTTCCTTCATGTTTCACTGTATTATAAGCCATCGAAACAAACTTTAGTTTTTTTATCCCAATCTTCCTGGTTAACGTATATCAGTGCTTTGATTTGTTCTTTAATAGGTCTATGTGCTTGTCCAAGGCTTCCGTTGCTTTGAGGATGAAACGTTGTCGTTGTCATATGTGAGATCTTGAAGAGTTTCTCCAGATGTTTCAAAGTCTGGCTATTAAAATTTCGTCCACTGTCAGTTAAGATGATCTTGAAGCTCGGTGAATGTAAATAAAGTTTTCAACCAGTGCTGTTACTGTTGATTGGGCATCCTGTGATTTTAATGGGATCAATGTAATGTACTTTATGAGTTGGCCTTGTACAGAGAGGATGCACTTGTGACCCTCGTACGTTTCAGGTAGTGGACCCACAAGGTCTAATGCAATTTTTTCATTGGGTTTCTCCGGTGTGTCGGTAATTATTGCTTCTGCTCGCGGTTGTGTTCGCACGAGCTTGACCCGCTGGCACGTGTCGCATCGACGGATGTAATATTCGATGTCTCTTTGCAGGTTGGGCCAGGTAGCAACGGCCTTCACCCGATCGAGGGTCTTTGCTACTCCGAAATGACCTGTGGCGCTTGTCCCGTGGTGTTGTTTTATTATGTCTATCCGTTCTTTTTCTGTACCTGGCTCGTAGAGTTCCGTGTCGTAAAGATAGAGGAAGGGTCGTTCTGATTTCTTTGACCAAATAAACGAGATCATCTGCTTAATTTTCATTTTCGTAAGTGGATTTCCGCTCAGGTGTTTACAACGTAAATAAATTTTGGCAGGTTCGTTGGTCACTGACAGTTTCTCAGCTAATACGCTATACCATTCGATTTCATCTGCTGAGAAATCAAGGTGCAGTTCATCTTTACTGTTTTCTCCTGGGTGGTGTCTCCTCAACAATTTCAGGAACCACTGGTATTACCTTCGATAGTTCGAATGCGATGTAAAAGGGAAATTTTTCATTTTCCGTCTCTTCTTGATAATTATTCCTTTCCGCTGCGTTCTCAGTATCCGCTGCGTTGTCGTTTTCTTCTTCGATGATATCTGACGCTTCTTGATGTTCGGTCTCCTCATTTAGGGTACCGTTGCGTTCTCCTTGTCGAGTAGTTACGGGATATATTCGTGATAGGGCGTCAGCGTTTGTATTCAACGTTCCTTTTTTATAAACGGCCTCATACTCATATTCCTCGAGTTTCAAACGGAGTCTCATTAGGCGACTATTCGTTGGAGGATTCGAAGTTTCAAGAATCCAGATCAGCGGCTTGTGATCCGTAACGATTTGAAAATTCTGTCCGAACAAATATTGTCGGAAGTGTTTCAGAGCCCAGACTATTGCCAACATCTCTTTTTCCGTCGTCGAGAATTGTTGTTCGGCTTTCTTAAGGGTGCGTGATGCGTAGGCGATGGGACGATCCTTACCGATGGGTCCCTGCGACAACACTGCGCCTATGGCGTGGTTACTCGCGTTAGTAGTGAGCACAAAAGATTCCTTGAAAGCCGGATACTGAAGGACAGGAGATGTCGTCAGCGCCGTTCGTAATCAGTTGAATAATTGATCTTGTTTGTCGGTCCAATACCATGTTATATCCTTGTTCACGAGTTCTGTAAGTGGTTTCGCTGTTTTGCTGAAATCCTTTATAAATTTTCGGTAATATCCAGCCAGTCCTAACAATTTTTTAATTTGTTTTTGATCCTTTGGCTTGGGAAAGTTCTGTACCGCTTCAGTTTTCTTTGGATATGGTTTCACTCCTTCTTCTGAAATTACGGGTCCTAAAAATTCTAATTCTGGCCGTAGAAATTCGCATTGGTCCGGCTGTAGTTTTAAGTCTGATTCGCGAAGGCGGGTTAACACGTCAACAAGTTTCTTGTTATGATCTTCAAGTGTTTGTCCATAAATTATAATGTCATCGAGATAGACGAAGCAGGTATTTCCAATTAATCCTCTCAGCGCGTTGTTCATCATGCGTTAAAATGTGGCAGGTGCGTTCTTAAGTCCAAACGGCATCCTGTTATAATGGTAGTGACCTGATGGCGTAGAAAACGCTGTTTTTTATTTATCACGCTCGTCCATCGGGATTTGGTGGAATCCCGAGGCTAGATTAAAAGCGGAGAAATATTTTGCTCGGCCTAATTGATCTAATATTATGTTGATGCATGGGAGAGGATAGGCATCGTGAGTAGTTTTTGTATTATTATTGTGGGCTGCACTGTTCGTCCCATACGGGCCCGAGTTTTCTGGGAGGATAAAAGGGGAGGATGCCAGAATGAAATTTGACGCTTCCGATTATAATATGTTGGTTATTTATTAATACTAGCCGACTTACAAGTTCGTTGACGCCTCTGCGTCGGTACGCCTAAACGAGTACGCACACAACCACACCATACACACACTAATTTTGACAATATAAAATCTGTCGATCGATAACTAAGTGATTTAGCGGCGCGCCTTTCTCTTATGTTATTTAGGTAGAACGGAATTAGATTTAATAATTTTGCGTCTCTATCGCGGTGGTTTCGACTTCGCACAAGTGTCACAGTCCTGTGCAACCACCCTTCCACCGGGTCCACAGTGGGATTCTATCCACCTCCCAAGTGCAAGGGAATTATGGTTGCCGTGGAACGCTTTGTGCGCGAGTAGGGCTCCGTGCCCGGGAAGCAACAGAGGTACGCGGTACTCGCGAGACCGTTTTGACGACCGAAGACTGATGGACGTGACCCGCTAAGACGTGGGAGTCCGGGATCGCGACTTGCTTTCGATCGGAGTTACACCCCAACACCAGGATACCTCCGTGGCCAGATGGGAACTACCAATATTCACCGCCACCGGACCGATGTTAGCTCGATGGCTATCACTCCGGTGGGGGCTTTTGACAACGTCCACGGAAAGTTGCACGCTCCCGAAGTCCCACGGTCGAACTCCGCGGATCAGGCTATGCTCGATCAGCGGAATTCGGTCGGGTACATCGGGTCTGACTTGCAGCGTTCGACACCTGACACCGCACAGAGGCATGAGGCGACGGAGTCGTCGGAAAATAATGAAAGTTAAACCCGTCAATAAAACCCCAATTATTAATATTAATTAATAAAAAATAAAAAGTTAGGGACGTGACATTTTTTCGTTCAATTTGCGAAAATCGATCACGATCCTCCATTTTTGTTTCCCCGATGCATCCCATTTCTTTGGTTCAATCCAAATTGGTAAATTGTACGGCGAGTCACTCCGCTCGATTAACTGCTTTTCTAGCATGTCGTTTACCTGCCGGTCGATCTCTTCCTTATGAACTGGTGGATACCTGTACTAGTTCGTGTTCACAGGTATATCGTCGCACGTAATGATTCGATGCTTTATTGTCTTTGTACCTGGCAGTAGGTCTCCAGGTAAGGCAGATACATCCGGAAAATTGGAAATAATGTCCCAAACCTTTTCTGCTTGATCTGGTGGAGCATGCTCGACTCGAACGTTTTCTTTCAATGCGTGAATACATTCGGCGGAATTAGTCATTTCTATAGCGTTGACACGAGCTACATCCTTTGGTGCGTCTTGGCGCTCTTCCTTAGGCGAATAGGCCGCTTCCTTAAAAGGAATGCCCTGTAGCTGGTCAATCGTAACCGTGATCGGTTCTTCCGAGTCATTCAAAAATGGTACTCGGGTTTCGTAATCCTTGGCTTTGAAGATGCAAGGCACTATTGCTCCTGAATTGTTCTCGTCCGTGACGGCTGTTCCATTTTCAATATTCGTACGAACCGTAATAAAATAGTTGGTTCGTGGTGGGATGGTGACAGAAACTTCCTCGAATTCAAATCGTTGATCGTCGAACATTAAATAATTTTCTCTTCCGATACCGATGTTTGTTCGGTACTTTTCCATGAATGGAATGCCGATTAACCCGTCCTCGTCTAAGGGGAAATCATTGGGAACAACGTGAAAGATGTGTCTTTCCTTGAAATTCTTGCCTAGCAGCAAATAACGACTCATGTTGTTCATTTGCCATGGAAAGTGGTGTCTTAATGTTTCGGTTTATCTGCAACCCTTTTGTCAACATGCTGATTTTAATTAAATTTATTGCCGAACCGATATCGAGGAGAAAACTGCCTATTCTGCTGGCAGTTCGTGTGTGAAGCTTGACCACTTATTTAGCGGATCCGATGGCATTGATTCGGGGGATATTTCTTTTGTCGTGATAATTTCTTTCTCCTCTGGTATGTGATTGATTGTTGTTTGCATTGGTCGATGATTGCGCGACTGTCCGTTTTGAAAAAACCTGTTGTTGCGGTCCGTTTCTGTTGGAGTTTTGTAGGTCGTAGGCTATTTTACGACAATCACGCTCGGAGTGACCCATGCGGTTGCAATATCGGCATGCTAGTGCAGAGAATGGTGCCGGCGCGGGAGTTCCGAAAGCTTTATGATAGGGTGGTTTTCGGGTTTCTGAGCTACCTGTATTTTTTTCGGTAATGTTTAGGTTGCGTGACATCATTTCCCTATTATAATCATATGCCTTTGCGGCTTGCGCTCGAGCTATTGCCATTCGAATATTGTCCGGTTTTTGAGCCCGTACTTCGGTCGATATTTCCTTTTTCAATCCCAACAGGTATTGGTCAAGCCCTTGTTGGCGTTCGTACTCCACAATGAATCGTCTTTGTGTTTCATCTCGAGTTGAAGTGGCTAACACGGAGAGAAGTTGATTCTGTATCTCTAGAAATCTATTTATAAATTTCGAAACACTTTCATTTTTTTGTTGGAACATTCGTGATCTCTTGTCTCTCCAAACGCTAACTGGTTGCAAATTTCCAAAAAGGATCTGTAAACATTCGTAAAGTTGTTCGTACGTAATTGTTTCATATTCTTGAATTTCTCTTGTCGCGTCTCCGATTATCTTTTTCGTGATTATTAATCAGCGGAGATAATCTGATCGACTCACTTGTGGTCTAACATCTTCAATCGACGTAATAAAGGTTTCCACACCCAAGGATTTGCCATCGAATTCACGGATTAGTTCTAGAGCTTCTTTTGGTGTTAGCTCTTCAACAGAGTCTTCCGGTAATGCGTGCGTTACATGCGAGGCGTTATTTTCTATTTCGCTTTGCGAGTCAGAGTCTTTTATTCGACCGAACGCTGTTTTGATAGCCACGTTCACGTTAGAGAGTGACATTTCGGTTTGATCCACTGAGTCAGTTTCGGAATCGGTGTTTATAATTTGTGGCTCGCGGTAACGAGTGAATGAATCGTTACTCACCGATTTCTTTGGTGGATCCAGATCGAAACGTTTGTCCCTCGTAGACTCGGAGTGTCGTCGATCGGTCCTATGTTCCCAGCGTTGATAGTCAGCACACCCCACACTTAGCACCAATTGTGATGTCGCGGATGGACAATTTTATGATTTTTATGAGGAAAGGAGTCACCGACTCGCTCCAGAACTCGGTTGTAGGACGGAACAACTCGGTGAACAGAGATTTGAGCTACTCGAGACACGTGTATTCAAATAACTGACTGACAGAGATTCGGTGTCGTACAGAATTTGGAGACTTACTGACTAACTTAGCCTAGAACGGAGGTAACTTATAGGGCTGGAGCGTGGGAAATTGAAAATAGTGTGAGGAGGGGCCTACGTGACGCTTAAGGCATTCTTCGGGGGTTTTCAAAGCCATAGGGCTAGAAGATGGTTTTCTGAGAATTCAGCAAACCAGTATTTGACTATTTCATTCGGGACCGCGGTTGGGCGGAAGCCATACATTTGTTGAAGGGCTGACGATACTACGAACGCAGCTGCATCGGGCGGTGGTAGTGAAAAATGTACGCGGAAAGAATGTCATGACCCTTCTAATATTTGTGTAAGAGTTTTCGTCGGAATGTCGGTGAAGGAAGACGGAAGACGGAAAATTGGAAGACGGGGTTGGACTGTGGGAAAGGAAAAAGGAAAAATTCTCAGCCTATATTACAGTATATTCTGGAAAATAATAGTATAATATGGAATGAAATGACATTTATCATGGGACCAACTGCATGGAATCATGGTACTTCCTAAAATTAGAGTCTACAGTTCCAAGACATTGTAGTATTAGAAACTCGAGTTGCTGAATGGCGAAGGTTTATGCAGGGAAATGGATCTGAAAATAAAAATATCTATAAGAATCAACGGTAGCTACACATTCTTACATGATATGTTCACAATAAAATGTGAAAGATCAAAACTCCGGAAGAATACTACCCCGAAAGATTAAAACGCCGAAAGAATTTTACCCGATACCCCAACCCCGAAAATCTGAACACCGTCAAAATAATCGGCTATAGAAATTTTCAAAGTTTCGAAATTTCACTTTAAAGTTAATGTAGCATACATGAGAATCGTTTTCAATAAATCAACGAATTATTTCAAGAGTTTTTAAAATTACGAAGTGATTTTACGTCAATTTTGAAATTTTGGTAATTGGCAATGTTATATTTTCTCATTTGAAACTCATTCGAAACTCAACTATTTTTATTGAAGTTTTTATTGATAGAATTAACGAAAATCCCTTATAAACAAGCTGTTTCGAGACTACCGAGTCTCTTGATACAACCTTAATAAATACCATTCAAAATTGTAAGGGAAGGTTTAGAAATAATCAGGATCACGCCCTTCGTAAATTGTAATTTATTATAAAAGAAATACTCCTTCACTGTGTACGCAGGTTAATTGTATATTGCACTTAATTGGGTGAAATTCGCCCCACATTTAGGACATCTTTTAATGTCCTATTATCCCAGGATCGTTGCGCATGCAAAGCAACTGCAATTGTGACCACGCGGAATGAATCCGTGAGTCACAATATTATCCAGGCACAACACACATTTCGCTGCTGTAGAAGAAAAAAACATTAGCGTATGTCATAAATAGTTCGTAAACATAACGTTGACAAACAACATAACTGCAATGTGAACAAAACCAAGAATATTGGCAAAAAAAATTTGTCATTCTTCCAAAATAATTACATTCGTTTAACCTGTTAATAAATAAAATTACACGTTCCAATACCCCATATTTGAAATAGAATTGGTATAGATGGATTTTTATTTGATATTGTAAATATGCTAACATTCTGTCTCACCCCGTCTCCTCTTTTTATCCCCCCCTCTCTCCCCCCTCCCACAATGGTTAGCTACCAACGTGGGAGTTTCCAGGTTCCATTCCTTATTCATTAATGACATCTTCGCACGATTCCGTTACTGCAACCATGTTATTTTCGCCGACGAGACGCAAAGCTACATGGATTGTGATCCTTATGAGCTACACCAGGCCTCAGCGGTGATCAGTATTGATGTGAATGCGATATTTGAATTTTTAACGGCCAATGGTCTTAAGTTCAATATTCCTAAAAAAAAATTTACAATCCTTTGAAGTAATTCGCGTCTTCTCCATAACAGTCTTAATTAACTACCACGTCTATCTATTAACAACGTACCACAGCCGTATTTAACCAAAGAACGAAATAGTCACGTTTCCGAAATTTCGCGTCAAGTTTCCTCGACCATACACAAGCTCAAATACCACCCTCATTCCCGGCCTGCCGAATAGAAAATCAAGCCTATCACCACGCTGATATTCTCTCATTTCGAATATTGTTGCTTAATTTATCATAATCTTACGGATCAGCTTGACGTAAAATTACAGCGGACGCTTAATACGTGTATTCTCTTCAGTTGACCGTAAAAAATCGACGCTTATATTTTCAAGGAATTCCTGTGTAGAAAATTCTCCCTGATAGCGTTACAGACTATATTCGCGATTTATTCAGGGGTGTAGATGACGCGATGCGAAGGTCATCAAGAATTTCTGCACATGTATTTCATGTACGGCCACATCGTACTGTAACCTATCGTAATTCTTTCTGCCTTTCAACCTGCTATCTATGGCACTCTCTTTCAGTTGGAGTCACTTTTGCATCCTCGTTAAGTTAGTTCAAGACCCTGCTTTTTGACCACTTATTCCGGTCTGAAGAAGATGCTCAACACACTTCCTAATTATGAAAAAGATGCTAATTAGGAGGTGTGTTGAGCATAATGTTTGGGTTATATAGTGTGACGTGACTTTTTAAGTTACGTCACCGAAATGCTACCGACGATCAGTTCATGCTCTCGATGCCTGGGTTGCGACCCATCTGTTTGTGTTAAGGGCCTTTTCTCTAGCGTGTTAGTCTTATTACGTTTTAGGTTTTCGGTTTTATTATGGTTAGGTTAGGTCGGCGTGCGGAACTCGGTTGAGCGGCGTATGGCTCAACAAATCGAGCAATCTCGACCGAGCGATGCACCCAACGATGCTTCTTGGGGAATTGGTGCCCCCCCCCGGCTGAGACGCCGGCGCTCCACCGTAGTGATGCATCGTGCTGGAAAGCTGGCCGTTTGGGTTACGGGCGGAGGCTGGAGATCTCCGCGCCATGCTTCTGAAGAGAAGCTCTGTCCGCTCTCGTACGGTGACCCGGGGATGCGATTTCCGAGAACCTCCACGTTACCGATGAGAAAAGGCCCCGATTTGTTACCGTTTCGTTCGCGGGGTAACTCGGGCAGGAAATATAAATCCCTAAAAGAATATTCCATCAGAATGTTCCAGCTCCCGACATTATATTCCAGTTCTCGATATTATATGAGATAAAATTCTCGCTTGAACCGGCGATTTTGCATGGTCCGATCCCGCGAGCGTGTTGACATTTCTTTTTCTGTCAACGCGCTCTGTCTCTCTCACGCATAATTCCTCGTACGCCGGCCTTGGTCGCGCGAGGTTTAGTTGTTAACGGACAACACCACTGTGACGGCTTCAAAAAATCGATTTTTTGAAAACCATCTAGAAAAATCTAAAATACATTTAAGAATAAGATGCCGTTGGACCCAGGTCGAAAAAAGAATTATTTTCGGAGATATTGAATATTTTGTGGAGCGGTGCAGCGCTCCGTGACGCTCGGGGTCCCGCGCAGCTGCGCGCCTCAGGGTCGACAGGTATACCGGGCCTTTCCCAGGTCCTGCGGGTCTTTCCCAGGTATTCTTTTGTCTCGCTTCACAAAAACCGCCTATTGTTATAAATATGGTTTCGAAAAAAGCCATAGGTGGCGATAATTGAAAAATTTTCAAGGCAAGTATAGGGTCAGTTTGCGTCATAGCGTCAGTTTGCGAATAGAAGCGACGCTACTCGTGTCTAAACGCTCCGAATTGTTTCGTTTATAAATATCAAACGCTCAGAATTATTCTTTGCACATCGAAATGGTTAATCCGAAAGTGTACGCGGGGAAAAAGGGAACAAAACGGAGCTATGCGACGAGGAGTTGAACGAAAATTTCGAATCGAAAACCTCCAAACCGTTATAGCTCCGAAAATAGTTCTGCAGAGTATGTGAGCACGTCGGCGAAAAAGTGAAAATCGTCGGACGATTCAGAGGTCGGTGTTACTAACGCTTTCGGTTATCGTATAGTACACCTCGTCAATGCATTGAACATAATATCGACGTTAGTGAAGTGCAAAGTGTGTGATCGCGATCTAAAGTTTACTGAAAAAAGTTTGCGCGGACTCGGATTCAAAATCGAGGTTGATTGCGGCCATTGTGAAAAAGTGCAAATCAATTCGTGTCCTATGATTGACAATGCATACGAAATAAATCGTCGGATCGTATTCAGTATGCGTCTTCTTGGCGTCGGTTTGAATGGCCTGATGAAGTTTTGTGCATTTATGGACCTACCGCGCCCCATATTTCAGTCTTTCTGCGATCGAATCTGAATTCGATTTCGATTGCCACTAAAGCTGTGAGCACAGTGAGCAAACAAAAGGTAGCACTTGAGGAGGAGACAATTTCGTTGGAAAATCGGGTGGAGGAGGGAATTATCGTTTCAGGCGACGGATCGTGGCGTGAGCGCGGTTTCAGCTCGCTTTTCGGCATAACATCGCTAATCGGCTGGTACACTAAAAAAGTGATCGACGTTATGGTGAAGTCGAAATATTGCAAAGCTTGCAAGCATTGGGAAAAAAAGAAAGCACCGCGGAGTACTGGGAATGGAAAAGTACCCACGACGATGAGTGCCAGGCGAACCATAGCGGCTCCTCCGGAAAAATCGAAGTCGACTCAGCTGTCGAAATGTTTCAACGGTCTGAAGAGCTCTATGGCATAAAATATAAATATTATATTGGTGACGGTGATTCTAAAACGTTTCTGGGCATATCGAATAGCGACCCATACGACGGTTTCCAGATAAAAAAAAGAGTGCATCGATCATGTCCAAAAATGTATGGGGACGCGCCTCCGCGAAATCATGAAAAAACAAAAAGGATTGTCTGGCAGAGGAAAGCTCACCGGAAAATTGATTGACGAGTTGAGCACATATTACGGCTTGGCTATTCGGAGGAACAGCGATGATGTTGAAAAAATGAGGAAGGCAATTTGGGCAACTATGAAACATAAAATATCCACAGATAGTGAGCCACAACATGACGATTGCCCAGAGGGAGCCGAGTCGTGGTGTTCGTGGCAGCGAGCGGTCGCGAGCGGTAATATTTCTGAATATCGCCATAAGTCGCCTCTTCCTGAGGAAGTATTGGAGGCAATTACGCCAGTCTTTGAAAATTTGAGCAGAGACGATTTGCTGCACCGTTGTTTGGGCGGCTTCACGCAAAACAACAACGAGAGCTACAACAAATCAGTTTGGGCAATAGCCCCCAAGTGTCAGTCCGGGAGCAAAACAATCGTCGATATTGCAGCTGATATCGCGATATTATTATTCAATGATGGCCTGAGAAGCCTCATGAAAGTTTTGGAGACGTTGGGGATAACAATCGGCCCAAATTGTTTCAATTTTTGCGTTGAAACCGACGCAGCGCGGATCGAGCTGGCGGAGCGCTCGCTCACAGACGCTGCAAAAGAGGCAAGAAGAGCCTCTACAAGTTCGAGAAAAGATGCTAAGGACAATGATTTGCTTCTTGAAGGCCAGCTATATGGTGCCGGCATCGCTGATTAAA
>OX632358.1:7338326-7348027 GCA_951751655.1 Ophion costatus | reverse complement strand
GAGCGGCCGTGCTTTACCGCAACCGTCCGCCCCTGCTAGTGCATCCAGGTTAGTCCAGTTATGATTCCGGCGATACAAAAATCAGGGAGGTCACCAGACTCCCAGGTCATACCCGTTATGCTTCCGGTGAAACGAAAATCACGGAGTTTTCCAGCTCCAATGGTGGGCCAGGGCGGATCCGCCTGACCCCACTTTAGTCCGGTTGAGAAGTCCGGCGATAAAAATTCTCTGGCGCCCCGGGTATTGCGGATGCACGTGTACGGGATGGACGGCCGAAGCTGACGGTTTTCTCGCGCCTAAGTTCTCGGATTCAGTTCTCGTTTCCGTGGTTAGAGAAAAAGATTTTTCACGTCACAATATACAGGGTGAGGCACATGAAGTGTTACTGAGTAATAGCACTCAAACTACTGATCATATCCAAAAATGTTCCAGACAAAAGTTTCATTGTTCGAGAAGGCCGTCATACTGGATTAACCTATTTTTTAATCGGTGGAAGCGCTGAAGCTATGTCAAGGTTAACTCCACCTTTTAAAATGGAACCATGTATTTTTTTTCGATGACATTATTACCGATTTTAAGAAAAAATAAGCGACCTACCACACAAGGTCATCGAAAAAAATACGTGGTTCCATTTTAAAAAAGTGGTCGACCTTGACGTAGCTTCAGCGCCTCCACCGATAAAAAAATTGGGGGGTCCAGAATGACGGCCTTCTTGAACACTGTAACTTTTACCCGAAACATTTTTGGATATGATGAATAGTTTGAGTGCTATCCCTCTGTAACACTTTATGTGCCTCACTCTGTAGATATATATATATTGTAACGTTTCGCGATTTTACGCGCTCGCTAACCTTTCGTTTTCGGTTGTTCGGGAAAACGAGGATACGCGGCGAGCTCGTCGCCGTTGGAAAATTTAAGGGGTTCCCGTAGCCTCCAGGAGGACGATGTATTTTTAGGTGCCAGGGAGGATGGAACGGACTTTAGGTGGTTCTTTGGAGATGCCTCAGTAGTTATTGAGGGTCTCAGAGACGCCATCGTAATCCGTCATCATCGGCATTCTGGGGTTTTCGGATTCTTGCGATTTGTTCGGTAATGCAACAATGACTTGTTAGGTGTTAGTTCCGTGGTTACGTTAGGACTTGGTCGGGTTAGGCAACGTTTACATCGGTCGAGGGAGATGGCGAGAAAGTCTGTCCTGGTGGGTTTGACGTGTACGTGGTTAACGCGAGTCACGGCGCGCGGGCGGTTCCACGGTTGCTCTCTCTCTCTCTCTCTCTCTCGCTCGCTCTCGAGTCGACCGCGAGCGTCGTTGTTACGCGAAAAGCCGTTTCGTGCCCGCTTCTGTAACAAGAGAGCGTACGCACGTTGGGTGAGGTTCGTCCGGTGTAAGGCGGATATTTCCGGTGGCACGAGTTGCCAAATGCAACAAAGCGTACGGTTGCCAAGCCGTGACGCTCAAGCGCTAGCTGAGCTAGCGTTATAATAATGCGCGGGCTCGAGGAAAACACGGGCTCCTCGAGTGCACATAGCGGGGCCGTCCAGGAGGGACGGCTGACCTCCTCGGTGCCAGGCGAGGAGGACCAAAAACCAGGGAAGCTGGTTGTGGAGTTTCCCTCACGTGTAGCGAAGCGCGTTCGGCGCTTCCCGACTACACACTCCGAGTATGCGGGCGTGGGAAGAGTGTAAAGGCGATCGTTCGTCCTAGCGACGAGCGCTCGGATGATCACCTAAATCCTGACTACAATCACCACGTCGACTCTATTCCCGAGGTAGGACTTCCAGCGCAATGCTGGGGCTTCCCAAGGAAATAGAGTTTCTACCCGAAGCTGGGGTTATCCAAGGATGGGGGACCAGGGCGAAGGCAGCAAGGTTCCCATCCTACGATCCGGGATTCCGGATGATGGTGACTCTACGTAAAATATTGAGTATGAATTTGCGACAGAGTGCCGCTCTGATTCGTGTATGCCCTTATATAGCCCCAGGCCCGTTAGGAGAAATTCCATTTCTCTTGCGGATCCGGAGGACTAGGTAGGGAATCGTGCCGCCGAGAAACACTCCGATGGTGGGGTGGCAGCGTTGGTCATTTCCAGGACGTTCGCATACTATAGCCATTTCGAGGGGTAAGATATACCCGATTATTCCTCTCTAGGATATTAGGCGCGCACTCTGTGTGAGGAGGCGTCGCGATGACTCTCGGTCGTACTCTCGGTACGATAGGAGTGGTCAAAGTACAAGATACGCGATCGGTATTGCTGAGGGCGGGTACTCCTGCGAGTGAGTCCGCGGTGGTCTGGCTCTTCACGATGGGCGGAGCCTCTTGCGAGGTGTCGCGAGCTCGCCCAAATTCGTCACGCAAGTGATCCGCCCGGCCGGCGATATGGCTGGTCGCTCCGGACGCTGGTCAGAATACGCTGGTATCGCGTAAACGGATGGATGCTAGCGTGTTCTGTGTGACGGTGGCTTGCCTGTGCAAGTGAACCGTTACAATATATATATATATATATATATATATATATATATATATATACTGTGATGGGTATCGCGTGTTACCGTAGGCGGAGGAAGGGGGAAGGGGAAATAAATAAAGGTTCATTCAACACAAAAATTTCAAATATTATTTAATTAACAAGAAAAGGAAAATATGACTCGATATAAAGAAAAGGAATTTAAATTGATGGATTACAAGAAAATATAAAAAGACTCGATATAAAGATAATAATAATAATAATAATAATAATGATAATAATTGACGCGATTATTACGGGTTACTAGACACGCGAAGTCCCGACCTAATTTCTTGACCCATTCCAAATTTTATTTTATTCCGTATGTATTATTTCCGAATGGTGTTGGGCGCAAGCCTTGCTCGGGCAGTCGCGTTTCACGCGACAACGAAAGGAAAAATCAAAACAAACCGCTCGGTTGCCCGGCGAGCGAGAGACTCGATACAACTGCGCGGGGGGGGGGGGGGCTCACGGGTATCTGGGTGCCTACGGGGTTCTCCGACTCGATGGCCTCTTATCGGACCACGACTATTTTATTTCTTTTGTTAAGGGCCATATTGGCTAAGCACACGAGCACTTTCGGACTGCAGGTGTCGGTATATTGCCATCGGACCGACGGGAGCCTTAAACCATCCATACTCTCCCCTTGTGTGAACTCTCCGAACTAGAAGAATGTTACCCGTTATATATCTTTTATATATTCGGCCTCAGCAGATATGTAAAACGCTACGTGCCAACAAGTATTAAACAAATCCATCTTATTATTCGTGAATCCTTGTGAGAACGGTGCATTCATTCATTTATCCCAACAGGTTATGGGCCCAGAATCACCGCACGAAAATTATTTTCGGGATCCGTGTGCCGAACAGTAAAAAAAAAAAATAATAATAAACACACGAGATTTTTTGAGGTTATTTCCACGCCGCGTGCAAGTGAAAAATAATAACCGTAGCCATGGAGAGTGAACTCGCGCGCGTTACAAAACTGAAAAACATAGAGAACTGGAGCATCTGGAAATTCCAGGTGCGAGTGATATTGAACGCGTCTGGCGCGTGGGACGTCGCGAACGGTGCAAGTGCAATGCCCCAAGATTCGCCCGCACAGGCGACGGCAGACGAGTGAACACAACACGAAAAAAGTGTCGAAGCATGGCGAAAGTTAGACGGGATGGCACAAAAGATAATCGCCACGACGATTGGCCCCCAACCTACCCTGCATATCATCAACTGCGAAACAGCGAAGGAAATGTGGACACGCCTAACGAGCGTCTACGAACAAAAATCGGAAGCGAGCGTCCACATGCTCCAGCAGAAATGGTATACTACGGAAAAGGCGAGCTCGGACAACATAGCCACTCACATCGCAAAACTCGAGGATTTAGCACATCGCCTCAGGCTTATGGGTGAGGAAACATCCGACTCGATGATAATGACCAAGATCTTGCTTACTCTTCCCGCCAGCTACAAATATTTCGTCAGCGCATGGGAATCTGCCCCCGCGGCAGAGCGCACATTGGTAAATCTCACTTCGAGACTGCTGATAGAGGAAACTCGAAACTCCGCGCTGAACGAGCGTGACGCAAACGCCTTAGCGTCAAGGTCTCAACGAGGAAAAGGACGATACAGTCGAAGCAGCGGAGATAAAAAGGACTCTGAAAAACCAGGCAAGTGTTTCAAATGTCAACGGCCTGGTCATTGGGCGAGAGAGTGCACCGAGAAGAAACACAGCGGTAGCGGAGGAGGCCCCGGAAAGTCTTGCGGTATAGGCTTCGTGAGCGAGGCCATCGCCATGGCTCACAACAAGGAAGACAGCGAGGGCATATGGTACCTCGACTCCGGCGCGAGCGACCACATGTCCAACAGGCGTGAATGGTTTATCACCTACGAGGCTTTCGATCAAGAAATGCTTGTGCGCGTAGGCGACGGAGCCCACATCGAGGCTCAAGGAAAAGGGAACATAAACGTTCTCACATTTGATGGCTCAAAATGGAGCGAAAATCACCTGTCAAATGTTTTATATGTGCCCAAGCTACAGTACAACCTCTTCTCAGCGGGAGCGGCCATGGACAAAGGTATGGAAATGCGGTCGAACAACACGACCTGCGAGCTACTCAAGAATGGGCGCATCGTCGCAGTGGGAGAGCGTCGAAGAAAACTCTTCGTCATGAAGTTCCGGATAATTCCACCGGTAGAGGACAACGAGCCGTCGGAGACCGCGCACGCAAATGTGGCGACCACACATTCGCTGAAAACGTGGCACGAAAGGTTAGCACACCAAAATTATCGGCAAGTCAAGGGCATCCTTAACCAGTTTCAGATAAAAACGAGAGATTCAAGCGAGAGATTTTGCGAGGAATGCGCTATAGGAAAAACGCATAGACTCCCCTTTCCGCTGAGCACGACAAAAACGAGCGAGATCGGAGAAGTTGTGCACGCCGATATCTGCGGCCCAATGCAGGAAAAGTCCATCGGAGGCGCTCGATATCTTTTGCTCCTGAAAGATGATTATTCACATTATAGGAGCATATATTTCATCGCCGAGAAAACGGAGGCGAAACGTTGCCTCGAAAACTTTTGCAGAAAAGCCGAAAAACAATGTCCAAGAGGCGTTCGAATTTTACGCACAGACAACGGCCTCGAATTCATCAATCGCGAAGTCGAAGAGATAACACATCGTTACGGTATCACTCACCAGACGACAGTCGCCTACAGCCCTGAGCAAAATGGCTCGGCTGAACGAGAAAATCGTACCATCGTTGAGGCCGCCCGAACAATCCTCCACGCGACGAAGCTCGACAAACGTTTCTGGGCAGAAGCCGTGAACACGGCCACATACGTGCTAAATAGGTCAGGAACTAGCAGTGTCAAAGACGCGACACCTTTTGAGCTCTGGCACGGAAGAAGACCGAATATTACGCACTTACGCATATTCGGAGAAGAAGTATTCTCTCATATTCCGAAAGAAAAAAGACGGAAATGGGACGACAAGGCGAAACGCGGGATCCTCGTAGGATACGATGAGGACACGAAGGGATATCGCATCTGGTACCCAGACGAAGAGAGAGTCAAAACAGCTCGGGACGTTGTTTTCACAGGAAAATTGAAGACCCGAGGCGAAGAGACCGACGAGAACAAGGACGAAACATGGATCGACACAGGGGAAGACGTGGTCACGGGCGTTGACGAACCTGAAAGAGAAATCATAAGAGAACCCGTCCAACGCGTAAGTAACGAGATCGAAAACGAAATCGAGATCGCAATCGAAAATCGTACGCAAGAACCCCCAGCGGAACAAGAAAGAGGAAGGACTCTTCGAGACCGAGCAAACTTGAGACCGCCTGCCAGATACGATGACTTCCTGAGCATAGACGAGGTTTTCTTCGCCGAAGGTCAGGAGCCTTTGACGTACACTGAAGCCATCGACAGCAACGATTCGGCAGAGTGGAGAGCCGCAATGAACGAGGAGATCGAGTCCCTACGTCGCAATGACGTATGGAACCTCGTCGAACCTCCAAACAACCGTCAAATAATCGACTGCAAATGGACGTTCAAAAAGAAGCGGGACGAAAAAGGAAAAGTAAACAGGCTCAAGGCCAGACTGGTGGCGCGCGGCTTCCGGCAGACATATGGCGTCGATTATCAGGAAACGTTCAGCCCCGTCGTGCGTTTCGATTCGCTCCGCATAGTTCTCGCGACCGCTGCAAGAGAAAAAATGAAGATGAAGCAGTTTGACGTGAAAACCGCGTTCCTATATGGAAAAATTGACGAGACAATTTATATGCGACAGCCCGAAGGGTACACGGACGGAACGGATAAGGTCTGCAAGCTCAATCGTAGCCTCTACGGATTGAAACAATCGTCTCGTTGCTGGAATCGGCGATTCACGGATTTTCTCAGTAAATTCGATCTCAAAGCAAACATCGCAGATACGTGCTTGTTCACCGGCAACCGAGACGGCAAAAAACTGATCCTAGCAATCTACATCGACGACGGACTCGTCGTGGCCGAAGACCAAAATGCAATTGACGAATTGCTCTGCGAACTGCGAAAGGAATTCGATATCACCGACAGCGAGGCTAATCTCTTCCTGGGGATGCAGATCCGACGAGAGCCCGACGGATCAGTCTTCTTGCACCAGGAGGCATATACTCAGCGAATAATCGAACGTTTCCGGATGACTGACGCTAACGCGGTAGCTATACCGGCCGATCCACACTCCGAACCATGCGTACAAGCTCACACGACAAACGAGACTGAAAGAACGGAGGCACCGTACCGCGAGGCCATAGGCAGCCTCATGTATCTGTCAGTCGCCACGCGACCGGATATCACCTACGCGGTAAATCGATCGAGTCGATACATGGAGAACCCTACAAAAATTCACTGGAACGGGATAAAAAGGATATTGAAATACCTAAAGGGGACCGCCCGACGAGGACTTTTTTTTAAGGTCAACGACGGCAGAAAATTAAGGGCGTATAGTGACTCGGACTACGCCGGGGAACTTGAGACCCGAAGATCAACCACGGGTTACGTCATCAAGCTCGGAAACAGCGTGATTTCTTGGAACTCACAGCGACAGCAAAGTGTAGCCCTTTCGACTACCGACGCGGAATACATGGCCGCGTGCCATACCGTAAAGGAAATTGTCTGGCTCAAGAGATTGCTACGCGACATATCAGGCCCTGACATCGATACTACATTGTTCCTTGACAACCAGAGCGCGATCCAACTGATAAGGAACCCCGTCTACCACAAACGGACGAAACATATAGAGGTACGTTACCACTATATTCGAGAACGATTTGAGGCTGGAGAGTTTGTACTCGAATACGTCACGTCTGACGAACAGAAAGCTGACATCTTTACAAAGCCTCTCTCGAGGCAAATATTTCAAAAACATCGAGACGACGTATGCCCTGAACCGCGGACCTGAAATTTAAAGAAGCAAAAAGGGCGAAGAAGGCGTGCTGAGCCAAAGTGGGAGTGTTAAGGGCCATATTGGCTAAGCACACGAGCACTTTCGGACTGCAGGTGTCGGTATATTGCCATCGGACCGACGGGAGCCTTAAACCATCCATACTCTCCCCTTGTGTGAACTCTCCGAACTAGAAGAATGTTACCCCTTATATATCTTTTATATATTCGGCCTCAGCAGATATGTAAAACGCTACGTGCCAACAAGTATTAAACAAATCCATCTTATTATTCGTGAATCCTTGTGAGAACGGTGCATTCATTCATTTATCCCAACATCTTTTATAATATTTCACACAATTGCTCGGATTTATTGCGACAAATAATCGCGCGATAGAACAAATACATCCGCGATCATTTCAATCGGCTCGGCCGTCGGTCGAGGCGCGACCGCGGCTAGGCGCACGGGAGGGGGATTTTCACGGGGGACGGCGGGGGATCGCCACGGACCTTCGTACACGATTTTTACAAAGAACTCGCTATCACAATATGTTTCGGCTCGATTTTCTATTTCTAATTCACACAATTCTTTTTTCTTGGCGACGCGCACGGAAAGGGACGGCGAGGGGAAATATCACGGGAGGGGGGAAGGGACACGTCAAAATCGCCCGAGCGATAAAATACTTTACTCTGTCTCGACGTCGGCATTTAGCCGCTCTCGCAAAAAAAAAGAGAAGAGACTTACTTGATAGGATATAGGAGAGGAGCGTACGTCGCTGTGTCTCTCTCTCTCTTTCTCTAGCTCGATTTCGCTGTGACTCTTTTTCTCTCTCTCTTTCTTTTGGCTCGCTTCGGTTCCCGATTAATGTTCGGCTGTCGCGGACCACGCTCCAGGACGTCCAGGACTCAATGGCTGGCCACGCCGGCCCGCTCCTTCGCCTCGATCCACGCGGGCTGTAGATGGCGGACCTCCGATCGATGTTCCGGCCGATCGCCGCGGCTCGCCCTTCCGGCCGTCGCCGATGATCGACCCCCCAAATCGATGTTCTCCCCGGCCGATAAGGCGGAGACGATTTGGGGAGATGGCGATGAGAGGCCTCGGAAGGCGAGCCCGTTGTCCCGCGCGGCCGAGTGATGGCGTTGGTACAGGTGTTCGGTGCGCCCGCACCGACGGGGTCTTACACGCCAGCCCGTGGTCGACTCTCGGGGGACGTCGAAAAAAGGGGTACGGGGAGGGAACGGGGGGGAATGTCACGGATTCGATACAATTTTAAACCTTAAAACTATCTTAAAATTAGCGCTCGCATTTTCGTGAAGGGCGCGGCGGAGATTGAGCCCCTGCGTGGTCACGCGGGCTCTTTCTCGATTTTTCTCTTGTGACGTCACGACACAATACTTGCATTGAAACGTTTCGCTTTTTCGAGAGGTTTCTCGATCCTTTTATCCCTGAGAGGAGGATAGTGCAAAGAGCAAGCAACCGGAGGGAAGAGATTGCCTATGTATGCATGTAGGGTTCCCGGAGTAGACTCGATATGAGCGTAGGCGTTCAAGTTCGTTATAAGGAATATTCTAGGTGAATTTTGGAAATGCCTCAGGATTCCGGGGCTGTCACGAGGTGCCCGTATCGATCCTCCATCATTGACCTTGAGACAGGATAGATCGTTTTGGTCGGAGGCGAATTTAAATATACAAAAATGTGTTAGCAAACGCTAGATAGTTAGTGTAAGGAGGCACGGGAGTTAGGGGGACGTGGACACGTTAAAAAGAGCTCGATGTTAGTAGCCGATACCGCGGCACGGGATAGGAGAGTAGGAGTCTCGAGAGGGTATCACGCACGGACGGGGTCGCGGAGTAGTGTTGGTCTCATTCTTTCTCTCGCTCACTCTCGTTCCACGCTACATTCCTTGTCCAGGCCCGTCGAGGGTTCGCGCCCGTGCTCCGGCTGCTGGCTGTAAAGAAAAGCGTGGTTCTCTACAGCTATGACCCATTTGGCATTGTCGGGAGATATGATTCGGAGTTTTAAGGTGGCGGGCCTTGAGAATGTCAAGGAGGCTAAACGGTCGCCGTTCCGCTTCGTTGATAAGCCGGAGAAGCCAGCTAGCATTAATAATAAAGCTAATCGGGCCCTTTTCAACCCAGGAGGACCAAGGACTAGAGACGCTAGTCAGTTACAAATCCCTTGCAGCATATCGTACAGGCCGATATTCGGACCACGTTCTTCGCGTAATTCGAATTCGTGGATTTGGTCACGGTTTTTGATCGACGGGCCCTATGGTCCGTC
>OX632358.1:7300826-7333326 GCA_951751655.1 Ophion costatus | reverse complement strand
CAGGACTCGTGATGGCTCAACTGAGCAAAAAGAACCAAAAAATATGTATATGCGATCGGTGTGTGAATTTAGCATTATTAATACAAAATGATATATCTACTAAAGGAGAAAATTGGAAAAAAAATCTTGTTTGTTTTGCAGGTGTCTGCATTACTTTGGTTCCGAGGAAAAATTGCAATCGCACGAGGTCGATTGTGGGGCGATAAACGACTGTGCAATTCGACTACCAAACGACACCAATAAGTGGCTCCAGTTCAGCAACTTTAGCCGGAAAGAGCGACATCCTTTCATCGTGTATGCCGATTTGGAGTGTGTGTTGGCAAAAACCGACGGGGAGAACCTAGCGAAAGACATGTATCAACACCATGAAGTATTTAGTATTGGATATTAAGTGTGTTGTTGATATGATGATTCATTATCTTCATATCACTCGCGTCGCAGTGCTGATTGCGTATCGTGGTTTGTCGCAGAACTAAAAAACCTAGCACTGCGGATAAAAGAAATTTTCTGCGATAATGTACCGCATTTTGCATTTGCATTTAACATTTGCATTTAACAGCGAGTGAGTGAGCTAATTTTCGAGCAGCGACTCAATGTCACATATGTGAGAAACCATTTGCGCACGAAGATGTACGCGTTCGAGATCATCGTCATCTGACTGGGCGCTATAGAGGCCCTGCCCATTCCAACTGCAACCTAAATTACAATCAGTCATTTTTCATTCCAGTAGTTTTCCACAATCTATCCGGCTATGATGCACATTTTATCATCAAGGAAGTAGCCACAGCGTTCGAAGGAAGAACCGATGTGCATCCAATTACAAAGGAGAAATACATCTCCTTCACGAAGCATGTTGAAATTACAGACGATTCAAAACACAAGATCCAATTGCGCTTTATCGACTCATACAATTTCCTCAACACCACACTCGACAAATTAGCCGCATTCTTGAGCGAGGATAAACTCAACATTTTACGCACACAATGCCCAACTCTCTCGACAGACGATTTCAATTTGCTGACGCGAAAAGGGGTCTTCCCTTATGAGTATATTGACGACGTGATCAAGCTAGACGACACTTGCCTTCCACCACGTGACGCATTTTACAGTTCCCTGACAGATGCCACAGTATCGGAGAGCGAGTATGCACATGCTGAGAAAGTTTGGGAGCGGTTCTCCATTCGAACGCTCGGCGACTATAGCGATTTGTACCTGAAGACAGACGTCTTGTTACTAGCCGATATTTTCGAAAACTTTCGAAATACATGCGTTGAGAGCTATGGCCTAGATTCTGCGTATTATTATGCATTGATCGGATATACCTGGGATGCAATGCTAAAACACTCGAATTTCAAGTTTGAATTACTAACTGACATCGACATGGTTTTATTCGTTGAGCGGGGTATACGTGGGGTGTGCTCAAATCGATATGCACACGCTAATAACCAGTACATGGAGTCGTTTGATCCATCGAAAGCATCGTCATACTTGATGTATTTTGACGTCAACAATCTGTATGGGTGGGGAATGTGCCAATCCTTGCCATATGCAGATTTTCGGTGGGTCAACGACGTGTCGAACTTTGATCCATCATGCATCGCGCTAGACTCCGCTATAGGCTACATCCTTGAAGTCGACTTGGAAAATCCGCAATCTCTAAATGATGCGCACAAAGACCTGCCGTTTTGTCCAATACACGAAAAACCGCCGGGAAAGCGGGGAGAAAAGCTGTTAACAACCGTCTGCGATAAAAAGCGCTACATCATACACTACCGGAATTTACAACAGTGCTTACGCCACGGACTTTGCCTCGTGAAAATCCATAAAGCCCTACCGTTTACACAATCCCCATGGCTGCGTTCGTATATCGAGTTAAATACGCAGTTTCGAACTGTCGCCAAAAACGATTTCGAGAAAAATTTATTCAAATTAATGAATAATGCCGTTTTTGGCAAAACGATGGAGAATGTGCGCAATCATGTGGATGTAAAGCTTTTAACAAAATGGGAGGGCAGGTATGGCGCAGAGGCAATGATTGCGAAGCCAAACTTTCACAGCCGAAGTGTTTTTTCGGAAAACCTCGTTGCCGTGGAATTACGCAATCTCGAGGTGAAATTCAGCAAGCCGATATATGTGGGTATGTGCATACTCTACATATCCAAAACGTGCTTGTATGGATTTCATCATGAGTATATGGTTGCGCAGTATCGTGATAGATGTAAAGTCATGTACACCGATACGGATAGTCTCATATATGACATTGAGAGCGACGATATTTTTGCTGGCATGAAGCGCGACATTGTAAAGTTTGATACGAGCGATTATTCAGCGGACAATCGGTATGGTATGCCGCTTGTCAACAAGAAGGTACTCGGTCTCATGAAGGACGAATGTAATGGTGCAATTATGACCGAATTTATTGGACTTCGATCGAAAACGTATGCGACACGTGTCGCGGGTAAGATAGAGACGAAAAAAGTTAAAGGTGTCAAGAGTAGCGTTGGGGCTAGGACAATCACATTCAACGATTATGCTCGATGCTTGAAGGAAGAAGTTGAAATGAGCCGGAGTCAAACGTGCATTCGATCAAAGTTGCACAAGATCTACACAATTCGCGAGAATAAAAATGCTCTCAGTCCTCATGATGATAAGCGGTATATCATACCTGGGACCTCTGAAACCCTACCATGGGGGCATTACAGCATACCATTGTAAAAAACTATCATGCATATAGACTCGATGTAAAATTGTGTACATTTTTGTAAATACTTGATGTATAAAACTTGTGAAAATTGTGTATGTTTGTGTAAATATTAACTCGATGTAACACTTGTTTGTTGTAAATATTTGATTTTGTAAAAATGGACTCTTGTAAGTAAAGAAAACGGCTTTCGTCATCCATGTGTACCCATTATTTACCGCATACACTGTTCGAGAGTGGGGCGAAGAAGGGATTGGAGGGAGAAAAAACGCCTGCTGTGGCGCACCACGTTGACGGGTAGAAAGAGAGTCATACAAGTCTAAATGTTTTTGTGTATTGTGTATTGTGGGCATTGTCGAAACGCAGCCATTTTCCAAACGTTCGATGACCGCGCTTCTTTAACAAAATTTCTATGAGATCGATATCGGGGTACTTGACACGGAGAAGCTCTTGTTCGTAGAAACCACCGGCGATCGGTTCATCTTTATGATCCTCCAAGTGGTACGTCACCGAATGCATTTTCTTCACACGAGATACCGTAAATATTTCCATTGTCCAATTTGGTGTGTAACCCTTTTCGAAAACACTCTTAAATTTGCTGATTCTCACTTTATCGCCAATGGTGAATTTCGGTGGTGTTTTTATTGGCGGCTGAGTCTTATTGAAAACTTGCCGCAATATTTCCTTCTCATTCTCCGCGTTGACATTTCTCGGTTTCTTTTTGATGGTTCGGTGTACAGAATCATTATATTCGGCTACTAGATTATGAAGAATATCAATCCACTTATAGCTACCACGAAGATTAAATTGCATCCACATCTTATTCTTCAATGTACGATTGAAATCCTCACAAATGGATGCTTTCAAGTTGCTATATGTTAAATACATGTGAATATTGAACTTTCTCGTGAGGGCCTTAAAGTCACAATTGTAAAATTCTTTTCCCCGATCAACGTGTAAGTTTTGCGGTATGCGTCCCTTAACGAGTATCGACTTCATTGCGGCGGCTGCATCCGTACCACTCTTACTCAGCATTGGCACGGTTCAGGCGAATTTTGAGAAGGTATCGATGATGGTGAGGAGAAATTTGCGTTTGGAGTTTTGCCGCGCGTACGATGACATATCGACGAGATCAGCTTGCCAGGTGTCGTCCAGGCCACGTATGTCCACATGTCGACGCGGATAGTTTCGTCGAGCAGGCGAATGTAGCTCCAGCACGACAGCGCCCCTTTTTTCGTTCATTTTCCAGTCCACTCAGTCGTGCGTCCCATTCACCAATGACGTTTGAATTGCGAATCGCCAAGTCTTGTAGAGTTTTGACATCGGCCTCGAGAGTCTTTGCAATGTCACTTATCGTAGCTTCAAGACCATTAACCAGCAACTGGCTACTCTCATTCATTTCTTTGCGAATGTTCTTAATGATAGTTCGGGATCTTTTGTGTAAAGCACTTAGAGTGATGGCGTCGTCTTCCCCTCCGGATTAGCAATGTTACACAATCGTTTCTGCCCCACGTCATAATGACCATCTGCGGTGGTTTTAAACCCAATCCCAGGTCGGCCTGGAGGACCTGGCTTACTGGCGAGTACACTCTGCCGCAATTAGCGTCAAAACACATCGACACTCATTATGAGAATGCATAAATTTTCCGTCGCCGAGGAGTTAATTAATGATTTCAGCTTCACGCAATTTCTCGATATTCGATATCATTTCATTCGCATGGGCTGAATTTCCGGCTGCTTGTGATGCCAGACGTAGACGAAGACGGTCTACCAGCTCGTTTGGATTGTCCCAATAAATATAGTCCAATTGGGCGTTTTTTCTAGCCAGCTTGTACGTTGGCATACCCTTTCCCACGTGGTGATCGGCTATATTTGCAATATAAGTGTTGAATTTGTGGCTGGTGTTACGTCGGATAGCCTCACTAGGCTTGTAAAATTTTTTGTGCGCATTCGTCGCAATGATAATTTTTTTCATAGTTTTTCAAATCGTCTGCTGTGAGAGCTTCATTTTGCGCACTTTTTTAAACAGCACCTCAGTTAATCCAACAGTTTTCGCATAATTCACATCTCCCATGCGAATATGTTGAGAGTCGAAATTTATCGGAAAATCGCCAATCATTAATCGGTTGTTTGAGAGATTCCGTCCACCATATGATACATCCAGGCTTGCTTTTCTATTTGTTCGTAACAGCAGGAGATATTCGCTGATCAGCCCATCGACATTTTGCGAGTCATCATCATCCTCATATATCAATTTGAACGAATCTTGGGTATCACTCTTGAAGGAATCATGTGTCTCGTTCTTCAATTCATGTTTCACACTATTTATCGTATCTCCTCCTTTATCGTCGGCTTTTTCATCCTTGATTTCGTCCTTCGCCGGCTCACCGGTTTTGTACGACACCAATTTCTCCAATGGTCTGACTACAGGCTTAAGGACATCTCGCATTCTCTGCTCATCACTTTCTTTGCCAATTTTCATCATTCGATGCTTTCGTCTGATTGCATCGCTCGCCTTAGCAAGTTCGCGCAAGACATCCTTTTCACGCAATAATTGTTCGCTCTTCACGTTGTCACCGCCAAGGCGTGCACAATACTGTCTCTTCAACCACCCATGATGAGTCACTTATCAATGCTTAGAAAATAATCAAAACCTTGTCTATATCGACCCACGTTCATATTGCTATCCTTGTCAATCGTGAGAAATGCGTACTTGTCGGAATTCCAGCATTTCATGCACATGTTTTTGAAGCATGTATAAGTCATATCTGTATTAACGTGATCGTTGTACACGTGTTTGAGATTCATATCATCCTGCTTGAAAAGCACCACGAAATTTGCATTATCCCTCACGAGATGTTTGGGGATACGGGTGTACGTCTGACAAAGATAAAAACTGTCAACAATCTCGTGTCTTCCCATGGAAAAGAAGGCTTCAACTTTATCCTGCTTTTCGCATGCTATATCATAAAAGATGAATATAGAGCTGGATCGCGCATCACTTGGCGCTATCACTTGTTTATGCGCCTCGAATGGATGATACGCTACTTCACTCACAGGTTCGAGTAATCGTTCGAGCAACTTTGGCTGCCGCGCCGCAGCGATTTGCAATACAAGTAAATGTTCTCAAATCTCAAGCCATTCGGATGGATGATGAGAGTGAGCAGGGCATTGGATTTCCCGCAATTCGATGGACCGCAAAACAGTGCACGTATGCTATCCGGCAATAAATTCCCATCAGGTTTTTTTTTCCTCCCACCGTCTGGGACAAACTCGTCGAAATTTATCACGGGAAGTCCACCTCCAATAGTTTGCTTCCTGGACGTCATCTCACCCACGACTAACGGCGAAATCATATAAATAGCATGCTTATAGGGATTATCCGTCAGTCGCATATTGCCTTTAGACATAATCGTGCATCGCAAGAGTGGTAAGGGTTTGGTCAATCGCCTAATCAACAAACTCCCCGTTGAGCTACATCTGCTGGGGTATCAGTATTGTGGACCAGGCACAAAGTGGGCCAAGCGCCTCGCTCGTGGTGGTCCCGGCATTAATCCATTGGATACGGCTTGCAAACAACACGATATTGCGTATTCGAAAAATCCGGATAATCTTGAAGTAAGACATTTGGCGGATAAAGTGTTGGCCGAACAGGCTTGGCAAAGTGTTACCGCGCGAGACGCTAGTATCGGCGAAAAAGCCAGTGCTTGGGGTGTGGCTAATATTATGAAGACAAAGAGAAAATTTGGTATGTGGATAAAGGCTCGCGGGCGTGGTGTTTGTTTGAAAAAGATTATTGGTGCTGCAAAGAAGACAATGATTCAAAGCAATGATCCGCATAAGATTATTCAATCAGCTCTAAAAGGTGCTCGTGCAGCTGTAAAGATGCAAGGTGGTAAAGTACGCACACCTCGGGTTCTACCTGTACCCCATAAAATTGGTGGTTTATTGCCGTTCCTCGTGCCTATTTTTGCGGGTCTAAGCGCTGCGGGTGCTTTGTCAGGTGGTGCGGCTAGTATAGCTAAAGCGGTAAATGCTGCTCAAGCAGCTAAACGTGAATTGGATGAAAGTAAGCGTCATAATCGGACAATTGAAGCGATTGAATTAGGTCGGGGTCTACATCTGAGACCATATAAACAGAGATTGGGCCTTCATATTAAGACAAAAAAGTAGAAGTTACGCTACCACGCCGACCCCTCACCGACCGCCCCCTACTCGACTATGCGAAAATCCTAAATACTCCGCACTTTCGTGGCGTTTACATGCGCGATACATTGCCAGCGAGTGGACCCCTCAAATGTGAAGCAGCGATTGTGTATTTGGATGAAAATGTCGATCCTGGAACACACTGGGTCGCTTACAAAAAGACCGAATAGAAAGTCGTGTACTTTGATAGTTTCGGCAATCTTCCACCACCATCCGAACTCATGGGATATTTCTGTGTTGGTAGCGTTAATTACAATTATACTAGATATCAAGAATATGATACGATTGAATGTGGACATTTGTGCCTCAAGTTTCGTTCTCGACAATTGCAGCACAAAGACAAATATACACTATATATAGGCGGGAAATGACGTGGAGAATTCAGTTGTCAATTTACCAGCACCATGAATGATAGCTTAACATTGACCATATCTGGCTCATCGTCCATACTCGAGGCGCAATACTTTCCCCCCATCGAACTCTCGCCACACAAAAATTATACCCTCGGTCTCGTGGAATTGTTAACGTTCAACTCTATTCCGAATATTGACGTTGACCACGATAAACTTTACGTGGGAGATGAGGTGTTGACGATACCTACGGGCAGTTATGAGATAGAGAATATTGAGGCGATTGGACAAGCAGAGCTCTCACGTACAAACATCAAAATCAGCATTAAACCCAACAATAATACGCTACGCAGTGAGATTGAGTGTGATTGTGAGGTAAACTTTGAACCGTAAGATTCTATTGAACATCTACTAGGCTTCACCGCACGCAAATTGGAAGCCAATAAAAGACACGAATCCGATCTTCCAGTGGCCATTCTCAAAGTGAACGCCCTACGCGTTGAGTGCAACATCACCGCCGATGCCTATATTAACGGACAAAAAGAACACACAATTCACGAGTTTTTTCCATCCGTGCCACCGGGCTATACTCATTGAATCATTGAAGTTCCCTCCCACGTAATTTATCTGCCAATCACGAGCCGAACGATTGATGCGATACAGCTCCGCATAGTGGATCAGGAAGGTGATTTGATAAATTTCCGCGGTGAAGTAATCACCATACGCCTGCATATAAAGTCGTGATGGGTATTGTTTTCAACAGATCTTCCAATAACAATAAACGACCATGGATAAAATTGATCAGTCGTCGGCCAGCGCCCAAAGTGCTAACACCTCAAAACATGCTACACTTGAGGAATTTGGGTCTCAAAGTGCGTGGCGAAAGCGTGTAAAAAATTATTTAGTCTGTGCTCTGTGCATCTGTTGCGTGAGATGGAAGAAGAAATCGTAAACATTCAGGCGTCAGTGGTCTTTGATGAGTCCATCATCCATTGCAAGATTCACGCGCATCAGCCATATGCATCTTCAACCTTCAATAACAGCGATAAAATTCGTATTGCCATCCAACATCAAGACCTCTCCATCCTGCCAAGCAAGAGTTCCCTACACATATGTTGGAAATTATCCAAGCGCGACGGGGCGCCGACCACTGCTACAAATCTCGTCAACAATGCCATTTGTCATTTGTTTGAGGAAGTGCGATATGAATTGAATGCCATAGAAATCGATCTTAATAAGAATGTCGGCATTACGAGTGTATTGAAGGGATCGCTCTCACCGGCCAAAAGTTCTATGATCGAGGACACTGGATGGCGAGATGTTGAAGAGACCAAGCAGATTGTAGATGTGTCGGGAAACTTTGATATCTGTCTACCGCTCAGCATGCTCCTTGGCTTTGCCGAAGATTATCGTAAAATTGTCGTAAATGCCAAGCACGAATTGATTCTCACGAGATCAAAGACCGACGACAAAGCCATTGTACAAACGGCCACCGAAGACTACAAACTCGTATTGCATAAAATAGAATGGCTCGTACCGTATGTGACAGTCTCGGATCAGCGAAAAATGTAGCTGTTAAAGTTTCTCGCCAAAGACGCACTAATCTCCATGAGTTTCCGAACATGGGAACTGTATGAATATCCGTTGCTGCCTGCGACCTCCAAGCACGTGTGGTCTGTGAAAACGACGAATCAGCTGGAGAAGCCACGATATGTCATACTCGCGCTGCAGACGGGACGGAAAAATACGAAACAACACAATGCGAGCCACTTTGATCATTGTAACATGAGCGATGTCAAACTATACCTCAATTCGCAATGTTATCCATAGGAAATTTGAATTTGAACATTGAACAAAATCAATATGCTCTACTCTACGCGATGTATGCAAACTTTCAGCAGACCTATTACAACAAAGAGGCTGAACCATGGCTGAGCAGGGTGGAATTTTTAGAAAAAGCCCCTCTCGTTGTCATTGACTGTTCAAAGCAAAACGATTCGCTCAAGTCCGGCCCTGTTGACGTGCGTCTTGAGTTCGAATTGAAAAACAATATTCCGCCACAAACTTCGGCATACTGCATGATCCTTCATGATCGTATTGTCGAGTACAATCCAATCAGTGGTGGGGTTAAAAAATTGGTATAAAATCATGCCGATGATTCGCACCCCCATCAGTCAACATGGAGCTTATCGTCGATGTACAGGGCTTCAAGAGTCCCATCACCAAATTTGTCCTAAAGGAGATGTCCATCGTCAGACTCCTCGACAAGGATGCTGAACCGTTGACGCTCGCCTTCGACGCACGATTTGCATGGGACTCTCTACCGGTCAAGTACAAAATGACAAACAAGTAGTTGGAACGCAATTTCCATGGAATAGGATGGGATCACAGCGGCATACCATACGAGGCAGCTATAAAGACAATTCGACGAATCTTGCAAGGAGTTCCTGCCATCTATGCGAAGGGATTCGAGAAATGCGCATGGCTATCAAGATTCACGGAAGCCGCAACAAAGGTCATCGACTTGGAGACTCTGGACTGTCCATCGCTGCAGAAGCTGCTGAAAATCACGAAATCCAAATATCCCCATCATTCCTTCAACACGAAATACAACTGCGCCCATGCAAATGTAAAATCGCTGAAAAGCTGGTTGAGTGTATACGAAGCGCGAGCGAGGGATTTTTTTCAATGAATAAAAAACATTTCGATGGAAATATATACCATTTGTATTCTTCATTTATTCTCCGACGAAAATAGTTGGAACTTCTCCTCTTACATTTCGATAAAACAGTTTTTTTAAATACATTTCTGCACAGCCAACACATAAAACGATGGCGAGACAACTGTGATGCGACCAGTTCAACGACGGTGTCCCAACGAATTTGCTCTTTTCCACCATGCTCAGAGACAACGGAAGCCTGTTGTATTTTCCACAACTGCATGTAGCCATTTGCACACCAGTTACAGCATGCTCTCGATGATGCCGTTCGACGATGCAATGAATTTTTTTCCCCGTCCACCATGTTCAGAGACGAAGCAACTCGACTCTGTTGTATTTTCCACCAAGAAACTGCATGCAGAGTTGACCATCGCGTGTCACTTGCAGCATACTATCGAACATTGTCGGATCATGGTCAAAGGCCTACACAAGTCGTGCCGGTAAGAAGACGGAGAACTCATCCGCAATGTCGGCGATGTAACGTTTCCCAAACTTGGTTTGTACGGCCCTCATGTCGGAGATTAGTCGTTCCGATTTAAGGGGGAGTTCTGACAGCTTTTTCGTTGGAAGGAATTCCACCATCCGGCTGACTTTGTTGATACTCGAGAGATCCACTTGCCCCGCACTTTCAAAATTTATTTCCGAGAGATGTCGATGGTGCGGCGGAATAATGGAGTCTGAGCTTGGTCCACAAAATGATACGCTCCCCCGTAAGCCCCCCCCCCCCCCACTCAAACATACACAACCTTCACCCCTCTTTTCCAATCGTGAAAAACAGGTTCGAACACGTTCGAAGAACTGTGGAGAATCCCCGCCCCCTTCCGACATTATTTCACGCTCCCGAAAAACAGGTTCAAACACATTCGAAGAACCCCGTACGTGGAGAATTTTCACAGCATTTATTACACTCCTGACGTTGAGGTAGGGGGTCATCGATATGATCTTCCATCTGCGGTGTATTATAATGCCCCATGCATGGAAGATATGATATCACTTCACTGTCGTTCTGATGATGTTCCGGCAAACGATCCCACAATAAGCCCACATATTTACCCCAATATTTTAGGAGCAAAACCTTTGGAACCTGTTCGAGCTCGTTTATAGTCAAGTCCAGGGGGTGCTTGGCTGGATGTACTGCGTACGTACTCGTACATGCGAACATCTTGACGTTATATCTCGGAATGGAACCGAGACCTCGATGAGACTTCTTTTTTCAAGAGTGCAGCTCAAGTGGTCCATCCGCGGTCCCTTTGATCCCTAAAGTTTGCAGTTTTCCCGAGGAACCTGTCAGGACCTGTTTCGAGTGTCGGCGAGCTTTGAGACAGGGTGGATGCTAACGTCTTGACATTATCTTCAAGATAGAAGCAGCCCAGATAGAACATTGACGTATATTAAACATAAAAACGACGTCGCCATATACGTTTGTAAGACGTTTTTAGTACGTATACTGAAGAGCTAAATGTCCGGCTAATATTCGTATAATGTATATATATTCTACGTCTATTAAACGGTATACTTGATGTATCCAAGACGTCGAAAATACGTCAAATGTATTGTTCAACAAACGTAGAATATATACATATCATACGGATACTAGCCAAACATTTAGCTCTTCAGTATACGTACTAAATGCATCTTACAGACGTAGACGGCGACATCGTATTAACGTATATTTGATATATTATAAATGGCTTATATGCGAATAATAAATCCATAAAAAATGTATTCCACACACGTATGGCAATACGCATATACAGTTACAATACATATAAATCGTGGTGTACTTATAAATTCGTGCGATGAATATGGAAAATCATAAAATACAGCTCTCGGTAATTAACAATAAAAATCTGAAAAAAAATCAGCAACATTTGGCATGCTATACCATTTGGCATTCTATATGTATCAGCAATATGATCAAATCTTCGTGGAATTCTGTACATCTTATAAACGTTAAATCTTTGTTTATCTTCAAATTAATTTATTAAACTAAATGTAGGAATATTGAGTGTAAGTATAATATACGCACATACAATCTTATTGGTATTTACCAGTATTCGATTGACATACGTTTGTATAATACGCGTATCAAAAGGGCGTAAATGCAGTTATTGATATAAGTGCTCCTATCATCAACTATTGCAATAATGACTATATTGCTCCACATTGTTACTTGTAAACATATACCTGGTATTTTATACGTACATTAGATGAACTTATATCGATCAAAGATTGGTGACAATTGATATAGTTGAATCGACGTATATTATACTCGAGTATAATACCTCTAAATATATGGTTTAATGGATCAGTTTGATGACAAATCTATTATACGTATATGAAATGCACGGAATTTCACAAAGATTTAATCATATCATTATATTGAAGATTTACCTATATTAGACGCGCATCCCATATCTGTTTGAATCCATAAGTATAGCAATTGTTGCATTCACACGTTTTATACGTATAGTATACAAATTCATATCAATAGAAAACTCATTAAACCTTCGATGTTTAATATTTGTATATTATACGTTCATTGAATAGCTTCAGATCTAAGAATCGCTATCGTAAGATAATTAACAAATATTATATGTATATGAGATGTACAAAATTCCACCGAGGTATGTAGAAAAAAACACGTACAATATACGTATATAAATACGTCATATTGACAGCAATGCAGTTGGATTCATCTTTATCGTGAAGTATATGTTTCGTATACATATAGTAAATGTATATAATTCGATGTCAAATGCTTATTGTATAATGTACGTAAATTATACGTATATGAAATTCTTTCACTATTATCAATTAAATAGACCTACAATATACATTCAGTATATATCTAATACAGGTATATCATAGACGTATACATATCATATACATATATACATGTAATATATGTATATTATACCTTCTTGTTCTATCTGGGAGGGCAGCTGCATGTCATAAATAAAGACGACCCATGTGGCGCCTAGCGTTTTCATATTATCGAAAATTTTCCGACCCATATATGGTTGTCACACATGCACACCCGCATGCACGCTTTTCCAAGAAACCTGTCAGGACCTGTTTCGAGTGTCGGCGAGCTTTGAGACGGGGCGGATGCAATTGACATTGTCTTTCGGAATGGAACCAGCGGCATGTCATAAATTAGGGGGGCTTTGAACTGCCGCCCCTTCATGTAGCGTCTTCAAATTACCAAAAATTTTCCGACCCATATATGGTTGTCACACACACACGCACGCACGCCCGCACGCACGCACGCACGCCCGCACGCACGCACGCACGCACGCACGCTCGGACGCACGCATGCACCCGCACGCACACGCACGCACGCGCACGCACGCACGCACGCACGCACGCACGCGCCCGCACGCACACGCACACGCACGCCCGCACGCACGCACCCGCACGCACACGGACGCGCCCCCCCCGCCGCTCCCTCCGCGCCCCGCGCTCCGCTTCTCCGCCCCCTCGCTGCCAGCACCACGCTTCCTTCCCCTCTCGCGCCCTTCCCCGCCCGACCCGTCGCGCTCGTCCCCGCCCGGCCCATCGCGCCCTTCCCCGCCCGGCCCGTCGCTCCCTCCCCCACACTACCCCGCCCATCTCACCATCGCCCCAAAAAGTGCGTTAGAACCCCCCTAGCTATACTACTGATGTCAGTTAGTAATTCAAACTTGACATTCGAGTGTTTTAGCATTGCATCGCAGGTACATCCGGGCAATGTATAGTAATACGCAGGATCTAGGCCATAGCTCTCAACGCTTGTATTTCGAAAGTTTTCGAAAGTATCGGCTAATAACAAGACATCTGTCTTCACGTGCAAATCGCTATAGTCTCCGAGCGTTCGAGTGGAGAACCGCTCCCAAACGTTCTCAGCATGTGCGTACTCGCTCTTCGATACTGTAGCATAAGTCAGGGAACTGTAAAATGCGTCACGTGCTGATAGGCAAGTGTCGTCTAGCTCCGTCACGTCGTCAATATATTCATAAGGGAAGACCCCTTTTCGCGTCAGCAAATTGAAATCGTCTGTCGAGAAAGTTGGAAATTGTGTGCGTAAAATGTTGAGTTTGTCCTCGGTCAAGGATGCGGTTAATTTGCCGAGACTCGTGTTGAGGAATTTGTATAAGTCAATAAAGCGCAATTGGATCTTGTGTTTTGAATCGTCTGTAATTTCAACATGCTTCGTGAAGGAGATGTATTTCTCCTTTGTGATTGGAAGCACATTGGTTGTTCCTTCGAACGCTGTGGGTACTTTCTTGATGATAATATGTGCATCATAGCCGGATAGAATGTGGAAAACTACTGGAATGAAAAATGACTGTTGGTAATTTAGGTTGCAGTTGGAATGGACAGGGCCTCTATAGCGCCCAGTCAGATGACAATGATCTCGAACGCGTACATTTTCTTGCGCATATGGTTTCTCACATATATGACATTGAGTCGCTGCTCGAAAATTAGCTCACTCACTCGGTGTTAAATGCACCATTAGTACATTATCGCAGAAAATTTCTTTTATCCGCAGTGCTAGGTTTATTAGTTCTTCGACAAACCACGATACGCAATCAGCACTGCGACGCGAGTGATATGAAGATAATGAATCATCATATGAACAACACACGTAATATCCAATACTAAATACTTCATGGTGTTGATACATGTCTTTCGCTACGTTCTCCCCGTCGGTCTTTGCCGACACACACTCCAAATCGGCATACACGATGAAAGGATGTCGCTCTTTCCGGCTAAAGTTGCTGAACTGGAGCCACTTATTGGTGTCGTTTGGTAGTCGAATTGCACAGTCGTTTAGCGCCCCACAATCGACCTCGTGCGATTGCAATTTTTGCTCGGAACCAAAGTAATGCAAACACCTGCAAAACAAACAAGATTTTTTTTTTCCAATTTTCTCCTTTAGTAGGAATATGATTTTGTATTAATAATGCTAAGTTCACACACCGATCGCATATATATATTTTTTGCTTCTTTTTGCTCAGTTGCACCATCACGAGTCTTGACAGGTTCTTGATCCATACGAAATGCCCCACATTGTCGTTCTCAGTATCTTGGATGTACAGCAAATTGATGTACTTCTCCTTCTTCTGCTGAGTCACGCATATTGGAACAATGTCCTTTTTGGTGGAGGTGGTATATACGTTGATCGATACATTGTTTTGAAGTTCAAATTTCTTTATTTGATGTATCGTCACGGGGAATTCGATATCCTTCAGATTCAGTACTGCCAAATAAAGAGGATAAGAAGATATACGGTGGCTGTTTTGTTCAGCTGGGTATACAGCAGCGACAACTGCCCATGCGAAACACGCGATACCGTCGGATTTGACGTTAACCGCAGCCTTCTTCAATATTATTTCCCGCGCCAATGATATAGAGCACCCGGCACGCATCGGATTATACTTATTCACATTTATCGTGAGGATAAGTGTTTTCTGCAGAGCCCAGCCACTATCACGTTCTTGAAATTCGTCGAGTAAGTTTAAAGTGGGTTCAATAATACGCTGTTCATACCACTCGTTCAAATCGCTTGTACTAAATAGTTCACAGTTTCGCGTGTTGATACTTTTATTCGCATGTTTGTCACCACTCGCGAATTCACCATTAAACACTGTATTGATTTTAATACTGGTATGCGTGTCGATGATATTTTGCACATGTTGAAGCCCTAGGACGCGAGCACCATTTAGAAAGTGTTTCGGCTCGATGTGGCTGCGATTGATGATGGAACCGGTCAATATGCGACTCTCGAAGGATGTTTAAATCTCTCGCCAGATTAACCCGTGATCAGCATGTCCTGCGCCCGTCTGTATGAAGCGACTCCGCACAGACTTCCTCAATCCTTCGAGATGCGCTATTTGGGCTATTAGCGACTGTTGATGTCCAATTAATAATCGCGGCGCTTAATCCGACCCTGTGTTTCCAGCCCTTCGATGAGCTCGATGCATCGTTGCTCCTACGCGGTAAAATCTTCAACCGAACTTGAAAGCGCGGCTTGGTCATGCAAAATTTGCTCCATGTTGATGAGTACGAAAAAAACTTCCACGATGTTAACAGACCGACTGCTTCATGCAAAGTGTGTTCAGATTTGAGCGGAGCGGATCATTAAGAAGGCTCTTCGGGAAAAGGGTTCGGCCCTCTCTCGGGAAAAAACAGAGATTCCCGATAACGCGTAGATTGCTCGAGGAACATGAGACGAAAACAGGAAGTCGGGATGCCTCGGGTCGAAAGATTTTATGGGTCCTGCAGCTCAAGTGGTCCATCGGCGCCAACGGCCCTTGGCAATAGATCCCTAAAGTTTAAAGTTTTTTCAAGAAATCCTGACTTTTCGAGACCTGTCTAAAGTGTTGGCGAGACTCGTGACAGGAGTGGACAAGCATGCAACCATCTTGACTTTATCTTTCGGAATGGTGACCTCGACTTTTCAAGAGCTGCGCTCAAGTGGTCCATCCGCGGTCCCTTTGATCCCTAAAGATTACAGTTTTTCCAAGAAACCTGTCAGGACCTGTCTCGAGTGTCGTCGAGCTTTGAGACGGGGCGGATGCAATTGACATTGCCTTTCGAAGTGGAACCAGGACCTCGATTTTTTTTTTTTTTTTTTTTAAACAGCGTTTCCTTGGGCAGTTGCAAACAATAAAGCATTTTTGTTAGGGATTTTGCGTTCTTGAGTGAAATGTATCACCACCCGATATCTGGACCGAATATTCAAAATGACGCCAAGTTGCGCCTAGACGGTAATCTGAAAACTCTAAGATGCTCTTTATAATACGCCAGTTTAGTCTCCATGACCTTACGCTGTTCTTTAGAGATCGTAAAAGTCAATGCTTGGAGAGCCTGGCCAGCTTCCACCTCCACGAGTGCACACTCTTCTACATAGCAGCTGCCTACCCTATAGAGATAGTTAAGAAAAAACTTTTTGTTTATCCCTGGTCAGGATGCAACATCTTGCAAGGTTTTTTTTTCTACAAGTCCCAACTAATGTTGAAAACCATTTTCACATCCTGTTGGCCATCCCCCACCCTACTATAAGCCCATGAGGATCCAAAAATCGAAATCCGAAGAATGATCGGAACAGCAGTTTTTGCCATTCCGGTCTTCAACCTCCGAGGTGTCAGTGTGAAAGAGTCCGAAAACGGATAATCAGTCAAGAATAATGTCGGGCCAAATTGAGTTGATTGATCTCGTCGATGATAACATGGAGATGGTGGTGAATATCGCTGATGATGACGAAGTGATAGTTGTGGCAGATGAAGTGGTCATTGATATCGCCGATGATGACGATGATGAGTGGGCGGAAATTGAACGGCTTGCACACGATGATATGGAATTGGCCAAACTGGAAAGTGACACCGAATCCGTCGATAGCGGGTTGGGCGATGCCTCAGACGAGGGAGTTCATTATATGCGGGAAATAGTTGTGGACCAGCAGCAAATAAATCGGTTGAACCGGGATGTTATGTCGTGTGTCAACTATGAATATTTCACCGAAAACGATCGGGCGATATTTTGTGTGTCGTGCTATGTCGATATGTGGGACGCGGTTGATCTGCTGATCCAAAGATGTGGCCACTTCAGCGAGCGCGTCAACAACATCCAGGGGATCTTTTGTACCAACTGCGGCGGGCCGACCCACCAAGTTTCGATGCGCGACACGTGCCCCACCTGCTTAAACTTATATTGGGTCGATGGTTCGTATTATCTTTAGAATGATTCAAAATATGATCATGTTTGATAGGTTAATAAGCTGCATGCTTTATTATGTTCCAGGATATCGGATCCTCTGCGGATATTTGACACACGCGCGCGCACCCACACACACACACACACACACACACACACACACACGCGCGCGCACACACACACACACACACACACACACACACACACACACACATGCACGCGCACACACACACACACACACACACACACACACACACACACACACACACACACACACACACACACACACGCGCGCGCACGCACGCACACACACACACACACACACACACACACACACACACACACACACACACACACACGCACGCACGCACGCACACACACACACACACACACCAAAGTTTTCATGTGTAATACATACTATGCAACGTCATTGCTCAATTTAATTATTAATAAACTATTGTTTTATTGTCATATGATTCAAAGCATTCTTTTTGCCTCCTCCCCCTCCCTTCCACGCACACACGGACACACACACACACCACCTCCCCTTGAAGCAGAACCCGCCTAGCCCTACTACTGTTGTACCGTCCGAAAGGGGTCATCAAATGCGAACATTTTTTTATTTCAGTGGAGGCGCTGTCGCACAGTAAAGGTCACCTCCACTGTTTTAAATGGGACGGTACTTTTTTCTTTCAACTATCTTGTACAGCATCCAAAACTACGTACAAAGCATTTAGGGGTCAAAGTCGTTCAAGGTCATTTAAGATAAAAAGTGACATGAACTTTATTTTTATGTGAAATTACCTTTATTCACAATAGATGTTCAAAGTGATTGCCATTGGAATCAATGCAGTATTGCAATCTCCTCATCACGGATTGTGTAGAATCTCTTATCACTTCGGCACTTATCGAACCACAGGCTTGAAGAATTCTCTCACGCATATCATCCATTGTAGTTGGACGTTCTTTATAAACAAGATCATTCAAGTATCCCCACGAGAAACAGTCCAGAGGCGTCAAGTCTGGCGAGCAGGCCGGCCACGATACAGCTCCTCCGCGTCCAATCCAACGATTTGGAAATGTCTTTCGCAATTCATTTCTAGCTATCAGCGAAAAATGTGCCGAGCACCTATCGTGTTGATACCACATTCTGTTTCGTGTTTCTAAAGGTATTTCTTCCAATAACGGACAAAATGTTTCTTGAAGGAATGTAGTGTACTTCCTACCATTAAGATTCCCTTTGATGAAATAAGGGCCTATGATCCTATCCCCAATAATCCCACACCATACATTAACCGACCACGGTCTTTGGTGTGCAACTTGCCGCAGCCAATATAGATTTTCAGTTGACCACAAATGCATGTTATGCAAGTTAATATTTCCATGATTCGTAAATGTTGCCTTATCAGTAAATAAAATCCGATGAATAAATGAGTGATCTCTCTGAATCTGGCATTGAGCCTTGAGATCATTGAAAAATCCGTACCAGTTAATTCCTGGTGGAGACTGATGTAAGGATTATATTTATGACGATGTAGAACACGTAGAATACTCCTTTGGCACACGCCAGATTCCCTCGCAATTTGACGAGAACTCGCACAAGGGTCTCGATGTACGGCGGCAAGAACACCAATTTCCGTTTCTTCGTTAGTTACTCGCTTTTGTCTGTTACTTTCCCGACGGGTTAAGGATCCAGTTGTCCTCAGTTTAGTGTACAAAATTTGAAATGTACGGCGTGTAGGATGAGAACGTTCAGGAAATCTTTCAGCGGATAAGTCTCTATCTCTCACTGCATTTTTCTGACACTCTCCCTAAATTAGAAGAATGTCTGTTTGCTCTTCGAAAGAATACATCATTTACATTCGCTTGATTCATTAATACTAGTGTCACGCTTCTTACTATCGTTATCTTGGGTTTGATTGGGCGAAACATTGTACAATGTTCCGTGTACATTGTCGGTTTGGTGTCGTTGTTTACATATAAGACAATGGCAAGACTTCGGCGATAAGTGCCGACTTGATAAGAAATTCGTGATCAGAAGATTGCAATACGGCATTGATTCCAATGGCAATCACTTTGAACATCTACTGTGAATAAAGGTGATTTCACATAAAAATAACGTTCATGTCACTTTTTGATCATAAATGACCTTGAACGACTTTGACCCCTAAATGTTTTTTATGCTGTTTTCGATGCTCTATAAGATAGTTGGAAAAAAATGTACCTTCCCATTTAAAAAAGTGGAGGTGACCTTTACTGTGCGACAGCGCCTCCACTGAGATAAAAAAAATGGTCGCATTGGATGACCCCTTTCGTACGGTACAACTTTTGTTTCAAACATTTTTTTGTGATGTCGATAATTACAGAGATATTCAAGGTGGCAACAGTGAGTGCCTCACCCTGTCTATCTATATACATATTGTAACGGGTATTCTTGTCTGCACACTTCTGGGCTCGTACCGCTCCCGAAGCCTACCGGGGGTCCGAGAACCCGCCGGGTGGATGTGGGCGCCTGGTACCGGAGTACCGCCGGAGTACCAGGGGTCAGCTTTGTGTTTTGTCCACCCGAGCGTGACCCCTCGATGTTGGGACACCCGGCGTGGAATGGCACAACCCAGGCGGTCCAGCTAGCTCTGCTCGCCGGAGGATATGGCAGAGGTGCAGGGTCGGAGGACGAGTGTCAAGGACACAACTTCTGGTCAGTCGTGATGCGAGATATCTGCTACATTAATGTAACACGTTCGGGATAATATGATCGGAAATTGTTTATTGGGCTCGAGGACCCGACAGTAAGAAGTGCAGTCCATGGGCTGCTCGATACCAATTGACAAGCTCGATCTACGCGTGAGTAGTCTACCGGCGCACCGGCTACAATCCCGACAAGCCATAGTTTCGAGGGGATCACGGCCGATGGCCCGAGGTTCCCAGCGGCCGAGGGCGGTTACCGTATGATCGCACTATTATCTCGGATGACGACGGTAGCTGGATTTTGTCCGAAGGGTGTGTGTAATCGGGTAGATAACGGTGTACGCAATCGTGTAACTGGCTCCGAGAAGCGTAGGCAAGTGTGTAGGTAAGTACGTAGCTAACTTCCTAAAGAATGTAGGCAACCATGTAGGTAATCGTGTACTAACTCAAAAGAGTGTCGGCAACTGGGTAGATAATCGTGTACTAACTCCAATGAATGTAGGCATTTGAGTAGGCAATCGTCTACAAACTCAGAAGAGTGTAGGCAACTGAGAGGTACTCGTGTACTAACTCAAAAGAGCGTAGGCATTTGTGTAGGTAATCGGGTACTAACTCGAAGAGTGTCGGCATCCGTGTAAGTAATCGTGTAGTGACTCCAAAAGAGTGTAGGCATGTGTGTAGGTAATCGTGTACTAACTCAAAAGAAGGTAGGCATTTGTGTAGGTAATCAAGTAGGTGTAAGTGGGGATGGACGGTGTATATATGCCCAGACACCGGAACTCGATTACGTACGGTCTTCCGCTCGGCCACCCGATATCCGCTTTGATTCGCCAAATAATGACCTGAGTGTCCGAAGGTCCGAATAATTGCGACCGACTTTCCGGACGTCCCATATATTCGCGCGGAACACAAGGTATGGTCGTGGGTGACCGAAAATCCGAATAATGTAGATTGACTTTCCGGACACGCCGTATATTCGCTCGAAACACAAGATATTGTGGTGGGTGACCGGAAATCCGAATAATGGCGACTGACTTTTCGGACACCCCGTAGATGCGCTCGAAACACAAAAGATTGTGGTGGGTAACCGGGAATCAGAATAATGTCGACTGACTTTCCGGACACCTCGTATATTCGTTCGAAACACGAGATACTGTGGTCGGTGACCGGAAATCAGAATAATGGCGACTGACTTTCCGGACACCCCGTATATTTGCTCGAAACACAAGATATTGTGGTCGGTGACCGGAAATCCGAATAATGTCGATTGACTTTCCGGACACACCGTATATTGGCTCCCAACACCAAGGGTGCGTTCCACTCAACGCCCGCAGCGCCCGCGGCACTCGCAAACACGTTCTGCTATTGCGCATTGTTAATCAGTAGAGTTTACATTCGAAGCATGCAAAATATGTTTAACAATGGAAAGGGTACCATATTACAATAATGACAACGAGTTGTCAATGAGAAAGAAAGCTTGTATGAATTTTTTCAATCTGATTTTTTCACCTGTTAATGTTCTTGAAAATATATACTTTATTATATTATATATTCACAATGACATTCAAAACTTAGAAAAACACAAGCTGGAGCAAACCTGATATGGCTTTTGAATTCATGCTCCGCATAACGACGGACAACATCATGGTAACCTATAATTCGTGGCCGAATTTTTAGCTTTCCTCTCTCTCGCACAGCTATTTCCCACTCGTCATCCGATTCGGAACTCGATTAACTTTACTTTTCGACGCATCACCAACAGAGTGACAATTTCACTGACAGTCAATTTTGGAGTCGTCGTCGTCGACTTACTCCACTTGATGGCAGCCACGCTTATAGCGCCTGGCGTTCGATTCGAGTTTCGGGTCACCCACAATGCGATCCACTTATACTTTCGCCTGTTGCGCTTGCGGGCTAGTGGAACGGAAAATCTTGCGGTCGGGGTCGCGGGCATTGCGGGCGTCAAGTGGAACGCACTCCAATAAACGAGGCCGATAATAATCGAACGAATATTACCAAGGGTTTCGAGCGAGTACAATTCCCGAGTGAGCTGGATTTCGTCAACTCGTTAACAACGCGCGACGAACAAAGGAAACAGAGACAGATTCCCAAAGGTAAACAAACGCGAGATCAAGCTCTTGATGACCCTGTACGCTCGGAGAAACGGGATGAGACATACACGCACGAACTGTGTCGTATATAGTTTTCTGACTCCAAATAAAATATTACCCCAAATAACACAATCGCACAGAAATTCGTACTTTTCATTGGGCCAATCATCGCGGGACCTAAGCAACATGTTTAATCCTAATGCCCATGGCCTAACGAACGAGAACGCTAATTAATAATCGGTGGGACGGTAGAAACGAAAACCCGATAATTAACGCGACCGGTCTTAAAATGACCGGAACATAACGAAACGACCGAGAACAAGGTACGAGCTCCACATAAAACAAAAGAACCGGAACTTCCCAGAGGCGGAAACCCGAGAACAAACGCGACTTTATCGCCGAAACACTCCGGCCGGGTTCCTGGCCTCTGGGGACACAGAATTCCCTCCATGGGATTAACCTGTCGCCTCGTGGCGCAAGTAATAAAGGACACAAAACGGATTTCGAGCTCGTACCTTAACAACGTGGAGAGGCGGGAGAGATCGGGCTCACCGCTGGATGACCCTGTTGCAAAGGACCGATACGATCCTGTAGCCAACGATAAAAATCCGATACATTGCCGTTTGGTCTATTGGCAGCACAGATAGCGGATTTTCGTAATTTATCTGGGCTCATTGGAATGTTCGCAAATACGGTTTCTATTTGGATAAACCGATATGGAATGTTTCAGATTCTATTGTTTTTATGAGCACGATGGAATCTATAGGGAATAACGTATGTGAGATCTACAGCATCAAATCTGCATTTTACACTGATCGACAAGTTGCGTGCATTTATCAACAGCTACGGATTTGATTTGAATATTTTTCTAATTGTATTTCCACAAGTTATAAATTTATAAGTTTCAAATGGACTTGACCGTTTGGAAGCGAATGTGCATAAAACGGGAAAGTCCACGATTTTTTGCTATCAGATCTTGAATGCAAAAACTGATACATATGAAACTGTACTTATTTCGCCTTATGAGAAATGACAGATATATTAGGACCAAGTTTTGTATGGGATAGAATTTGTGATTGCATGGACAAAAACGCATTATTTTCCGATAAAAATGTACGTTTTCAATATGAATGAATCAGATATTTCAGATAAGTCACTTCATCAGCAGTAATTGGTATTGAATGATTAACATTTAATGGGGATATACAGATTCAACGATCTTATTGATAAATATGGGTTTGACCTGTATATGTTTTAATAAGAGTTTCCAAACTTATCCAGGGTGAAGAGAGAATATTTCAGATAGGGCTCTATATGGATTATGTAATGCAAAACTGACCTTTAAGTCTATGTGAATGCATATGTTGATGCAGATTATAATGTATCTGCGCATCTCGGAATTTATTCGTACAGTCAAAGATGGTGCTTGTATGCAAATATGAGTCAAACTTATATCCGTTCGAATCAGTTTCCTGTATCTGTTTTAAATTGGTGTTTTCCAACCTATGCAGAACTTGAGTGATAATGCTTCGGTCGGTCTATATATGGATATCCAATAAAAAATGGCATCTGCGTCTATGGTAATGTATACGTAAGTACAAAACTAGTCTATTTGTGCATATATGTATTTATTTGTATTGTAAAAGATTCAGCCTCAGAATCGGGACTGTTTTGTGTGAAATAGCCTCTTTGTTACAAAAAACACAGAAAGCGTTTATGGTTTTCATTATTTTGTTTACATTTTTTGCATTTTGGAAAATGTTAGAAAAAATAGAAAGAGACGGCAGTTCACACTAGTACGTGGGTATACTTCCAAAAAGCCAATACCCTTTGTCTATATAAAATTTTGCACAGATTTTTGTTGCTACATTTCACGGTCAAGATTTTTATCGTAACATTTTGTTTCTACTGAATATTCAGTGCGTGTTAGGAAATGCCATAAAGTATTCAAAGACTAGACTAATCCGAAGAGTAATACAAAAACTAAAAAAACACAACACTGCCCCTACAGTGTAACTGAGTGTTACATTGTTTCTCTCCCTCTGCTTTAGTGCTTCAGAGGACTTGTCCCAGGGCGCAAAATAAATGTCGCGTTCTCTCTCTCTCTCTCTCTCTCTCTCTCTCTCTCTCTCTCTCTCTCTCTCTCCCCCTTTCGCGCTCTCTCTCTTCCTCCCGCCAACTCTTTTGAAAGAATCCGATAGGTGTACGGACAAAGATATCAAATTTCGATAGCGATGTCTCGGAATGAATGAGATTCGATCGGTTTCTATCGGTCTATTTCAACCGATCGTGTGCTTCGATCTGTCCGTATCTGCATGGTTTTATCTGTAGTTAACAAGGGGATTCCGTCAGATGACAACCGAGTTTAGCGATGTGCTTTTACAGGATGTTAGGTAGGTACTAATGTTCTTTGAAACAGATCATCTTTCAACTCGGCCTTAATTTCGAGGTCAGCCGCCCTAACTACCGCGCGGAGGTCTCGAGTTCGAGTCTCCTTAACGGTACTTTTTTTTCCTTTTTGTATACGGTCGTTAATTTGTTGAACCTTTTTTATGCTATGTACATTTTGCACAATGTCTTTGCTTGGGTTAAATTATTTTGAAGGGGCCAGTCCACTTTGGAGCCACGAAAAAGGCCATTTTCGCGATTTTTTTTGAGGATTTTATAAAAGATGTGAATATAAAAGTTGTTGGGCTTGATAACTAAAGTCTTGAAATACATTTAAAAAAATTTAATTCATTTTAATTCATTTTTAAGTACAAAAACTATAGTTTAACGTAACGTCTCAAAAATAGGTGGGCTAGGTAGCTTCATCACGCCCCGGCAACGGCTTGTCTGAAACAAAAAAATCAAAGTTCATTAGATTCAGTATGACACCAGCTACAAAATGACTCTCAGATAAAAAGTTTTATCAAAAAATAAAAAAATGGCAGATGAAAAACGAAAAAAGTTGTTAAAAACGCGTTTTTTTGCAGTTTTTTGCAACAACAAAAAAAGAGTAAAAATCAACATTTTAAAACCATTGAGGGTCATCTTGTTGCGAATCATGTTTACAATATGTGGTTCAAATTTGAAGAGAATCGGTTTATTAGTTTTAGAGATACGATAGAGCTAGATTTTAAAGACGTTGCTTCGAGAAAAACGCGTCTGAAGTTTATACTATGAAAAACTCGTACCTGGGTTATGGGTCGGCCGAGCGCGCTATACGCTCAGGTAGACGAAATGAGATCTTGACGTTCAGGTAAAAAAAAATACTTAGAGAGCTCGGATTTTCATAAAATTTTGACACAATATTTCTGAATGTATGTACTTTCGAAAACAGTGAAAAAATCGATTTGTTGAAATTTTAAAATTGGACTTGACCCTTACATAATGAAATTATACGTGGGTAAACAAGACTTTTATTGCTTGTTGCTAAACGTTATTCGATTTTTGAATGGTTAATTAATATTAAAAAATCATAAATTATTTAACAAAATAATGTTCTACTGTCGATATTATCTGGTTATCACCAGATTTTGAAATAAAAACAAAATCACGGCTCATCCATCATTTAAAAATAATTTAATCCAAGCAAACACATTCTGAAAAATGTACCTAGCATAGAAAAGGTTAAAAAAATTAACGAACGTATTAAAAATTGAAAAAAAAACTTGGAGGGATCTCGAACTCGAGACCTCGGCGCGGTAGTTAGAGCGGCTAACAGCTATTAGTATCAATTTTATACACGCACAGGACATAAAGATCTTTCACAAAAAATTGTAAATACAAAAAAATGCATAAACTAAGTTGAACATTTTTTTCGTATTTAAGACAAATTAAAATGAAATTCACAATCATTAGATTAAAGTTTACACCCAAAATAAATTCTTACGTATTTTGAGAGAACTCATTGCGTCGAGGCAAAGAAATTTTTGCAAAAAAAGTTGGTGAGGCCCTCAACACAATGTTCTCTCTCAAAATACGTAAGAACTCACTTGTGCAAATTTTAAGGGGGGGTTGTCTTTTTTTTTCGCAAAATTTACCACCTTTTGGGATTTTTTTTGTGAAGAAAGTATACAACGGAAAACTTGTGAAACTTGGCATATAGTTTTATTGATCTGTTTACTACATACAGAAAAATTTTTAAACAATTTCATCAAAAAATCTGCCTCCCAACCCCCTCGACGCGCGATGGTCCTTTTTTGATGGTGTGCACGATTACAGCCTTCACGTTCATCCTGCAACAAAAACCCAAAAAGCATTTTACTTTAGACACATATAGCTATCGTTCGATGAAGGGGAAAAAAAAATTGACGATTTGGTGACGTTTTGAACTTGAAGTATCGATTTTTCGAAAAAAATTGATCGATTTTTTGTTATAAATAAAATACTATTAAACGTATTGCTTTTTTGCTTCATCAAACGATAAAAGGATGTCAGCTGAGCATTCTGTCCAAATTTGAAGGCAATCGGTTGCATAGTTTTTGAGAAATCGTGCACACCAGTTGTGAAAAAGCTGTTTCGAGAAAGACGCGTTTAAAGTTGTGAGTACAGTTTATGGGCCATATCGAGTACTTACAGTATTTTTAATCTAATCTGCTATGCCAGGGCCATACAGGATGCCTTCCTCGGCTTCGAACAACTCATTCAGTGAAGCAGTTTCGCTTCTGCGTCTTGTTCGAGCCTCTTTCGTTGCTTCGAGGCTGCGTCTCGTTGACCTCTCTATCCGCTGCTTATCTCGCGCATCGACGAATATTGATGCTTGCTGGCCAACGACGATTCCAATCGTCGTCATTGTTTTAAGGACTGCTGTAAAGCCTTCATTAAAAATCCCTGCGGCCAAATAAGCCGCGATGCTTTGTATGCTGTCCCGTTATTTTTATGGTCCGCCGAGCAACAGATTCGGGCAGCTTCCGGGCGCGCCGACCCCTGCCGTGTGACAACGAGCGCGCGGCCACCGCGAGTCGACACGCAGGTATAAAATCGCTTATAACTTTGCCATTTTGGAGAATTTTAATTTGAAATTTTGCACACATATTCTCAACACTTTGAAGAATATGAAACAGCGGTAAGCTAAAAATCGATTTTTTTGTCGAAAAAAAAGAAAATCCCCCCTTAATGTAATTGTCGTGAATTCGATTTTAATTTTCTTCAACTTGAGGAAATTCACAACTCACTTTGTGCATTTTTTCAAATTTATAATGTAATATTTGAAACTCAAAGTTTTTTTTGCAAAAATTTCTTTGCCTCAAAACAATGTTTTCTCTCAAAATACGTAAAAACTCACTTTTGGTGTAAATTTTTAATCTAATCATTGTGAATTTGATTTTAATTTGTCTTAAATACGAAAAAAATCACAACTTATTTTGTGATTTTTTTGTATCTACAATTTTTTGTGAATACATTTGCATTCCCAGGATTTTTTGTAAATATTCGGAATATTTACATTTTTTTCTATGAATTTATTTGTATGTTCAGAATATTTGTGAATACAATTGTATTTGTATGCATGCATGTGAATACAAATAAGTGAAGGATGAACAAATTTGTATTTACATTTACATGAAAATCACGATGTGATTTACATTTCTTCCTTCAATATGTGGTGTTATGAAAAATACGCATAGCCACGGATAAAAGAAATTTTATGTCTTTATCCCTATTCTATCGCATTCTATCGAAAGAGCGGGAGGGGTGAGAGTGTGTGAGAGAGAGATAGATAGATAGATAGATAATCGTTTTTATTATTCAGAATTGAACAAAAGTACTGATAGCGAGCTACCAGAGAGATAAAGTAGCTAGCCAGCACCGACGTAGTAATCGGTTCACAAAGTATGTGAATCGAGGGCTGTAATATAATGTCGGTGAACATGTTGGCGTATAATTCCTTAGATCTTAGAATTGCGCAGTCCGCTCAATTTTATAAATCTAAGTTAAGAGGTGCTCGCTCTTTCAATCAGCGTGAGAGTGTGTGGTACACTATAAAATAGCAAGATAACAATAAGATGCAAATGAAATACGGAATGAAAGAACTTGAAATCATGCCTGCACAGATAATAAGTAAGAAGTAGATAGTTAGGTTCGAGATCTACATGGCCATTTCGAGTAGCCAATTCCTGAGGCGCGATTTAAAGGTATCCAGCGACTCGGATGCGCGAATCTCCGCAGGAAGCGAGTTCCAGATGAGCGGGCCAGTAACTGCGAACGCATGTTTATACGATTCGGTGCGATGCGACGGGACTACCAGGTCGCGGGGGTGCCTTGTGGTGCGCATTGGCAGGTGTACTAGGAGTAATTCGCGAAGTATGGCAGCAGCACTACGGCGCAAGGCTTTGTAGACTGTACAAGCAATGGCGAACTCCCGGCTTGCGCTGACAGGAAGCCATCCGAGCCTGGTCCGAAACAATGAGATGGGAGCATCGCGAGGAAGACCGAAGATGTACCGTATGCCCTTGTTGATTAGCCTCTGTAGCTTTAGGTCATTGACGACTCCAGCGCCTAGGAGGACCGAGGAACAGTAGTTGATATGAGGGAGTAGTAGGGTGGAGACCAGCGTCGTGCGAAGATTCTCATCCGTGTACTCGCGGATCTGCCACAACCTGTAGAGAACGCTGTTGACCTTGGAGAATATGGCAGCAATGTGCTGCTTAAAGGTGAGCTTAGCATCGACAACAAAACCAAGATTCTTGACCGAAGTGAGGAACGGTAAATTGGTGAAGCCGTCTCTTAAAGGCGGAAGATTGGCCAAGTCGATTTGATTGATAAGACGGCTGTTCCCGAGGATGATGGCCTTAGTTTTAAGGAGATTAAGCTTCAGCTTATTCCTCAGAGCCCAGTCCCGTATTCTAGCGATATCTTCGTTTAGCTGGAGTATGCAGTCGGCGAGGTCTGGAGGGGGGCAGCTGGAATATATTTGTAGGTCGTCAGCGTACAGTAGGCGTTTCGCACGAATGGCGGGGCCGATGTCATTGATGAAGACCGAGAAGAGAAGGGGGCCAAGAACAGATCCCTGGGGTACGCCCTTGTTAGTATTCAGCCAACTGGTGAGGGAGCCGTCATCCGTTTTAACTGCCTGTGATCGTCCAGCAAGGTAAGAGTGCAGCCAGTCTATCGCTCCGGGAGCTAGGCCAATATTGGATAGCTTCTGGAGTAAGAGATCGTGCGGAACCGAGTCGAATGCCTTGGAGAAGTCGAAGAGAATTAGAACGGTGACTTTTCTCCTATCCATACCCAACCTGACGTCGTTGAGCAGCTTGAGAAGCACTGTCTCAGTGCTGTGACCTTGTCGAAAGCCACACTGATAAGGATCAAGAATGCTATGCTGTTTGATGTACTGGGAGATCTTGCCGTGTATTAGGAGTTCCAGAGCCTTACTGAGGAATGGTAGCAGTGATATAGGCCGGTAATAGCTGAGGCCGGACGGTGAAGGCACCTTGGGAAGTGGGAGAATAATCGCCCTCTTCCAAGTCCGTGGAAAGCACCTGTCTGCAATAGACTTATTAAATAAGGCAATGACGAGAGTGAGTAGGTGGCTTAGGACCGGAACGAGCATACGGCGAGTTAGCCCGTCTGCACCCTGAACATTGGAACGAGAGCTTAACAGTGCTCTCTCCACTTCCGCCGGTGAGACACTGCCGAACTCAAGCAGCGGTCGATCCCGGGGATACAAACGCATTAGAGGTGGAGCTTGATCGTCTAGCGAGTTATCATGGCGTGAAGAGGAGACGCAGGCGAAGGCAGCGTTCAAGTCATCCGGCTGGACCGCGAGTCTTGAACTGCCACGTTCTCTGGCGAGACCGAGGTTCCGCAACTCCCGCCACGTGGCATCCAGAGATAGACCCTCGAGGCGGGATCTGTAGAAATCTACTCGGGCAGTAGTGAACCCAGGTCGGAGGCGGTCGCGGGCCCGGCGATACATGGCCAGACTGTTCCTTGTCTTATTCCGTCGAAAGCGCCGGTATAAGGTAGTGACGACCCGCCTCGAGTCCCTAAGGTCCTGCGTCATCCACGGAGCATGTCGAACCGAGTTGACCCTGACATTTGTGACAGGGGCTACGGCATCGAGGATGGCGAAAAATCGAGCATAGAGGGAATCGAGGAGCTCATCCACGCAGCACTCTTGGAGCGCAAGCGAGTCCCAATCGACAGTCGAAAAGGCTTCCCTAGCTTCTGGATCGGACAGTCTACCCAGTTTTCTCGTAGTGATAACTTTAGTAGACGGTTTGATTCTGTCGATCTTGATTGCAGCGTATACTAAATGATGTCCAGCTCCACGAGGTGTCTCAGACTTACCCCAGGAAGCGATGTCGTCGGACTCATCAACCAAAGGTCTAGCCACGTCTCAGTGAGACCGGAGCTATGCGTGAAGCCATGGTCGATGAGTTTGAGAGAGAGATCACTAAGAAGTCCTCTGATGTACTGGGCGTCGTAGCTATTGCTGAGCTGATCGGCGTTGAAGTCTCCCACGATTACCTTATGGCTGTAGGGTTCCGACGCTCCTCCAAGTTCTTGCCCGAAGTCCTGAGGAACCGTGAAGGGGACGTGTGGGGGGCGATAGACCAGAGCCATGAAGGTCGGAGAGGAGCCCGAGCAACCAAGCTCACACATGATGTACTCTATACAGCCGGTGACAGAGCTGGTTGAGCTGGCGATAACTCTAGCCGTGTAGGATTCATGTATGAACAGAGCAACACCACCTCCATGCGCATTGCGATCGTTTCTTATAATAGAATATTCCGATATTGCGACAAGAGAGTCGGGAATCGGGGGAGCAAGCCAGGTTTCCGTAATGGCAATGGCATGAAATGTAGTGGCCTCGTCGAGGAATCCCTTGATGGAGTCGAGATGAGCGCGAAGGGAGTTGGCGTTTAAACAGCAAAAGCGGAAGTCGGTACCTTTAGGAGAAGCTAGCTGTGCAGGCGCAGTATCCTATGCTTGAGCGACGGAGTAAAGGCTCAGCAGTTTCGTGACGTCGGCTAGTGAGTTGACAGTGTGCGTGATCCCATCATCAGTTTTTTTGGCGAGCACTATGCAGTTCCTGCACCACACGTGCTTAAAGCCTGCAGGTTTGAGCGTCTTTTTCGCAGATGATAAGAGCTGCAAAACTTTAGACGGCAGCAATTCATTGATGTTGATAATAGATTCGGCTGGTGGTAGGACCCAGTTTGAATCACTGATCAGCTCCCTGTTAAGCATTGAGAATCTCAAGGCGCCGTGTTTTCGCTTGGGCGCGAGAAGGCGCTGAGCCAGTGTGAAAGAGCCACAAACAACCACGAAAGAAGTCCTAGTGATTGCAACTACGGGTTGCCTGCGAGGGGAAATGCTCGCTGCTGCGGGCATCTTCCGAAGTAGCCGTGCACTCACGAAATCGCCAGGTTTAGTGTCGACCTTCAGCGCGGCAGCTAAGACTGAGGACAGATTAAGGAGGACAGACTCCTCGACCGTCCCAAAGGTAAAGCCAGATACAGTTAGCTCCTTGAGGGTCCCCTGGTGAGAGAGAGCACGTTGCAATTGCACGGCGGTCGCGTTGTTGGCTGCTGCGAGTCTCGAGAGCTCCTGGGCTACACTAGTGTTAGAAGAGGATAAAGCGGTGAGTGGGGCAAGCTGTTCGACTCGATTTTCAAGCTTAAGTAAAGACTCCTTCTTTTATTGGTTGTCTTTAATAAGGTCGGCTGTCAGAGCAGACAGGGAATCTGTGACACCAGTGAGCCGATCAGTCGTGGCCTTCTGGCAGGCTATATCAGCCCTAACCGAGTCAATAGACGAGCGAATCCCTGGGATGTCATCCAATAAAATTTTGTAGCTCGCAAGCGTCTGGTTAATTGCCGCGAGGCCCTCCATGACATTTTGCAGTGTATGCGCATGAGCTTGTCGCGTTGTGGGTGGCTGCATGGTTGTTTTCGGTGGAGGTTGTAGCTTGGTGGCGTCTCCATCCCTATCCCGTTTACGTGTGGAGCCACGAGAAGAGACGGAAGCCCTCAGATCCAGTGGGCGATCCAGGTCGAGAGGTAGCCGGCGACGGAGTCTAAGACATGATCGAACC
>OX632358.1:7101869-7300626 GCA_951751655.1 Ophion costatus | reverse complement strand
ATGATAACAGAAAGCGTTTAGCCTACAAGCTTGCTATCGGAGAAAAACCGCCACACCAACCGAAACCTGATCGTCACTCACAAAAGATTTTATTGTGCTGATTCTGGGACGCAAAGGGAATGCTGTTTTACAATTTTCTCCCTGTAGGCAAGACGATCTCCTCTACACGTTACACCGAGAATCTCCAGGAATTGGCAAAAGCTATAAGAGAAAAACGGCCAAGACGCGCGACTGTGCACCTTCTCCACGACAACGCAAGACCCCATGTCGCAAAGAAAACCCACAAAACAATCACTGAGCTTCACTGGAATACCGTTCCTCATCCACCATACTCTCCCGACATCGCGCCATCTGACTACCATTTGCTCAGACGTTTGAAGGCATATTTGAGGAACAAAATTTTAGAAAACGTCGACGATCTCAAAAGGGATGTTTCAAATTTCTTTGAGACCCAGCCGCCGCAGTATTGGGCAAAGGAAATAAATGAGTTGCCAACTAGATGGTCGAGTGTCAGAGGAACCGATCGCGAATATATTGTTGATTAGAAATGTTTTGTATAAGATATATAAATTGTTGTATCCGCTGATTTACGCAATACAACGAAACGACCGAACGGTCGAGAAAGCATTTGCGAAACGGCATTCCAGACCGTTTCGCATCCTCCTTGCGAAAGAGTCACACTTTTGCCAAAATGCAAACGTCAAAAAGACACTTTGCGACACGTCCTGACGAAGCATCGGATGATGTTCGATCTAGGGCAAATTGCGACAATCAGAGTCGACAATTAAGAGAAGTTACCAGGGAGTAGTCAGTCCTTGGTTGGCTTTTGAACGGTTCGGTCCTAAGGTACGACCGACACACTGTAAATTCAATTATAAGACCAGCCCAGTAATAAACTTATATTCCTATTCAACGAACTTGAGTTCCAACTCTTAATTTCGCAACGATCCCAAAAATACCTATCCCGGGTTCTCGAGCCGGGGATACAACATTGGTGGCAGCGGTGGGATCTGCCGAAAAGTTCGTTCGTTGTGTGTGGACACGCACAACTACCACTCAAGCACCATAAACGAGTGACCGAGTCAACCCGTGTGCTCGAGTGAGCCAGCCCGACCGAGTCGGAAGAGGAATACAGAGGAAAGGCTCAAGCAGAGCCAATCCCAGAAAACCCGGATCCCGAGGATCAACGGAAGAAGGACTCAACAATCGGAGAAATCGTACCCAGAAGCAGTGTACGAAACAAAGGAACGAAGAACAGGACGATCAGCAGTTCATCAACCAGCATGCATCTTGCGATCATCTACCTGTAAGTGACGGAACATTTCGTAAATAAAAATCCTCCAAAGCCAGAGAATTCGTCTATGTCGGACGAAGAAAAAGCAGACCGGTATCGATTGCCCGGGAGACACGAACTATCGCGATCGTTAGATTCGTTCTTTAACACTGTCGTCATTTACGACGGTGAAAGTGATTTAGGCCGAAAGCGTCGTAGGGAAAATCCAAGCACAGAAAAATTAGATTTGACTCCCGTAACGTACGCGAAATATTTAAATCCGAAGCGACAACATAATCAGCCTTCGGAACACAATTCGTCAGACGCGTCGTCCAGTGCTGACGAAACATTTAATCCAGTTGAAATCGAAAGAAATCGCGAATTGAATCGCCAAGATTTTACGTTATTAAATCAACGGACAGTAATAATGGCCGAACACGACGACTATATGTCAATGAAAGAGGCTCGAATGAGCATTCCCGTATTCGACGCCTCCAAACCTGAAGACGTTACAGATTTTATACGAGCAATAAAATACGCGTCGACTCGAGTCCGCGCAGAAAATGTCGCGGATTTATTACAGGCTATATTGCATCTCAAATTGCAAGGCAAGGCCGCGGCAGACCTGCGTTACAAAGACGTAGAGACGTTCGACGATTTGCTGACATTATTAAAATCACTGTACGAGGCGAAGCGAACAGTCCCCGCGCTACAAATCGAATTCAATTCCTGTAGACAAAAACATGACGAGACTGTACAAGCTTACGCAAACCGCGTCGAGTCCATAATGATGGATTTAATCACGGGTTGCACGCCCATGGTCAATTCGGAGTCTGGTCGAAGAGCAATCGAACAGTTAATTAGGCATTTTGCCCTGAATAATTTCGAACATGGACTTCGAAAGGACTTACAGCTAATAGTAAGGTCACGAGGGTACCGCGAATTGGGCGAAGCCATCCGCGGAGCAATCGAAGAGGAGAAATCGGTCGAAGGGACCAAAACAATCGCGAAGAGCGTCTCCCACAGTAGCGGACAGGCCGCACCGTCACACGCCCACGAGGGGCGAAAATCGTTCCCATTCCAAAGGCCCGCGTCGCATCAGGCGCATACGCAAGCGCGTTGTAGCTTGCCAGTGCCAATGAAAACAATTAATCAAGCAGAAATAATTTGCAATTATTGCAAAAAACCGGGTCACAGATATAACGACTGTAGAAGAAGGCCAGGATGGCAAGGCCCGAGTAACCCACAGAAGCATTACAATTATGTGCCAAACTATAAGTTCCCAAGAAAACAAAATGAATATAGGCCAAATGAAAGAACCCAAGAAAATACGCCCAAAAGAACCGTCAGTTCATTAGCAGTCGGCGTTCTTTCCATAGAAAAAGAAACAAAAAGAGTTCAAGTGAACAAGCGGAAAAAACCGCAAAGAAAAATAATGGACATTCTACTTGGAAAGCCATATGTACACAACGACAAGGCACCAAGAAGAATTTACCACGTCAGCACTCAGCTGCCGCGAGTACACGCCAGTGACCTACATATAGCGTCAAAACAGGCTCGCGAAAAAATGCTCACGCTCCGGTGTGACACAGGGGCCCAGTGCAGCATTGTAAAGGTGAATGAGTTGGATCCAGATACACCCATCGGGGACGAGGTCATAGAACTCCACGGCCTCGGGGGCAAGGCGCTCCGTACCCTCTGCACAGCTGAGTTGAAACTGGACACCCCGGCCGCTGTGATAACGCACAAGTTCCACGTGGTCGGCAAGGAAGTACCGTTAGCAGTAGACGGACTCCTTGGAATGGACTGTATAGTCGAAAAAGGAATAAACATACTAAAAGGAAAAATGATAGAAATTAGAGGGCACAAAATACCGTTTGTACACGGCACGAAATACTTAAAAATACCCGCCCGCACAGAATGTATAGTGCAGGCGAGGACGATGGGAAAAGGCCAAGGAGTTACAAGGGAACAACACATCCAAAAGGGTGTTACGATGGGAAAAGCCGTCGTAAAGGCAGAGGCAAACACTTGCCCGGTAACAATAATGAACGTGCTCGAGAAAGAGCAAATTATCAAAAGACCTACGGTCGAACTGGAAAAATTTGAAATCAACAAAATTGGCCTGGGAAAAGAAAAATGCGTCAAAAAGAAGAAAGAAGAGGAAACGCATCAGGACGTCGGAAAAATCGCAGAATTACGAAAGCAAAGGTTGGAAAAATTATGACGCGAGATTAAGGGGAACTCGCATTTGAACGCGGAAGAAGAAACGATTTTGCGACAAATTTGCGAGGAATTTCCCGACGTATTTCATCTCGAAGGAGAACTACTGGGTTGTACAAAAGCAGTCGAGCATCGGATACCGCTCAAGGACGGGACAATGCCGATAAAGGTGCGACCTTATCGACTGCCGGAGGAGCACAAAAAAGAAATTCAACGACAGGCACAAAAAATGCTAGAAGAGGATATAATCCGCCCAAGCACGAGCCCATGGAATGCTCCATTGCTCGTAGTGCCGAAAAAACCAGATGCGGACGGAATAGTCCAAAAAAGGGTGGTCGTTGACTTTCGGAAGTTAAACGAGGCTACGGAAGGTGACTCTTACCCACTGCCCAATATCGCAGAGATACTGGACCAGTTGGGAAAGGCAAAGTACTTCACGACCCTCGACCTCGCTTCGAGATTTCATCAAATCCCAATGGCGGAGGAAGACAAACCGAAAACGGCTTTTTCAACGCCGTTGGGGCATTACGAGTATAATCGAATGCCATTTGGTTTAAAAAATGCACCTCCTACGTTCCAAAGATTAATGGACGCAGTATTGGCCGGGTTGCAAGGCCTAAAATGCTACGTATATCTGGACGATATTGTAATACATGGAGCCTCACTCGCCGAGCACGACAAGCGACTACGTGAAGTGCTGATGCGGCTAAGAGAAGCTAATTTAAAAATACAACCAAAGAAATGCGAATTTATGCGAAAAGAAACGCAATATCTCGGTCATATAATAACAGAAGTCGGGGTAAAGCCTGACCCCGAAAAGCTAAAAGCGGTAAAAAATTTTCCAATACCGAGAAATGTAAAAGAAATACAATCATTCCTGGGACTTGCCGGGTACTACCGCAGATTTATTAAAGATTTTTCCAAGATCGCAAAACCAATGACGAATTTGATCAAAAAAGGTGTCAAATTCGAATGGTCCGAATTATTCCAAAGCTCATTTGACCATTTAAGGGAAGCCCTGATCACAGCACCCATACTCCAGTATCCTGATTTCACGAAACCGTTTATCGTGACAACGGATGCCTCAGATAAGGCAATCGGTGCAATCCTGTCCCAAGGGAAAATTGGAGAGGATTTACCCATATGTTATGCAAGTAGAACTCTCAACAAGGCCGAAACCAATTATTCGACTACAGAAAAAGAACTGCTTGCAATCGTATGGGCAGTACATCAATTTAGACCGGATATTTACGGCACAAAATTCACCATAATAACGGATCACAAGCCATTGACATGGTTATTCAGCGTAAAGGACCCAGGATCAAGGCTAATGAGATGGCGAATAAAATTGGAAGAATACAACTATAAAATCCAATATAAAACGGGAAAATCAAACACAAACGCAGACGCGTTAAGTCGTATATATGCCTTGACACGAGCTCAGGCACAAGAGGTAGAAAAAAGTACACAACAGTATGGTAGCACAACAAAGAAAGAATTAAATAGAGAAAGAAAAAAGACTCCGCGCGGCAGCGCGAGAGAGAAAACAAAGAAAGACAGTATGGCCGCCAGCCGTTATGAAAGCGAGAGAGAAGAAACCGAGTCCGACAATACGGAATCGGACAATGACAACACGAGCGAGAGCACCCGAGAGAGAGAGCACGAAAAGAAAGACAGCGTTACGAATGTCCGCACAAAGAGGAGAGGCCGAGTATACCACTCGCCGTGCTACGAGACAGCGCGTGAAGAAGAGGCCGCCTGGGGAAGCGCGGCACAGGGGGAATCTCCCCATGAGTTAAAAGAGTCGCGATGCGCGAGCACGAGCGCGAGCGACGAAGAAAACTGCAGCATTGGCGTATCCACCCCAAGCAAGGCAGACAGAGCAAAAATAATACAAGAATATCACGATGCCCCTCTAGGTGGGCACCAAGGCATCACACGGACGCTGCAGCGAATACGTCAACGATATGTGTGGCCGGGAATGAAACGAGACGTCACCGCACACATACAAGAGTGCGACAAATGTCAGCGAAATAAATCGGGAAAAATTAAGAAGGCACCGATGGTAATCACAGACACGCCAAGCCGAGCGTTCGAAAAATGTGCTGTTGATATAGTAGGTCCCTTGACGGTGACCGAAAAAGGCAAAAAATATATTCTGACTTTCCAGGATTTACTAACAAAATATAGCGCAGCAATTCCGTTAGAAAATCAAGAAGCCAATACAATAGCAAAGGCCCTTGTAACGGAAATTATTTGTAAATTTGGTGCCCCGTCTGAAATCCTCTCGGATCAAGGCACAAATTTTCTAAGCAAAATATTTAAAGAGATGTGTGATCTCTTACAAATAAAAAAATTGCAAACCACGGCATACCATCCACAATCTAATGGAGCCCTGGAAAGATCACATAGGACCCTTGCAGAATACCTGAAAAATTTCGTACGAGAGGATCAAAGGGACTGGGACGAATGGATACCATACGCTATGTTCACATACAATACCACGCCACACACGGCTACGGGTATTACGCCGTACGAATTAGTGTTCGGAAAGGAGGCTAAATTACCAACCGCACTGAGAGAAATTCCGCGAGCGACATATTCATACGACGATTACGCAGCGGAATTACGTGAACGCCTGAGGGCGTCATGGCAACAAGCACAAGAAAACCTGAAAAAGGGTAAGGAGAAATCGAAGCATCAATATGATCACACGGCCGGTAAAATAGAGTACCGCCCGGGTGATCAAGTCCTCCTTTACGACGAGACCGTGAGGAGGGGCAGATCGGCCAAGCTCACTCCGAAGTGGGTAGGGCCTTACACAGTCCGAAGCCGAGAGGCAGGTGAAACCTACCGTATCGGCCGCGGACGCAAGGAAGCACGCGTACACGTGAATCGCATAAAAAAATATATCACCCACTAGCCGTCGCGATGGCCAGCGGGTAGGCGCGGAGACAGGAGGGGCCCGCGGGACGACCGCAAGAAAGGCCCGTCATCAAAAAAAAAAAAGGGGAGAGAAGAGAGGAGAGGAAATATATACATCGCACATGAAGTGCGGAAAGAGATTCTTATAATTAATGGAGGCCACAATGGCTCTCCCGCATCACGCCCTGAAAAGAGGAAGGGAAAAATAAAATAAACAAACACACGAATACGTGGGAAAAAGGTGGTATATTGTTACAGTTAACCGAAGTTAACCGAACACCCAAATGGGGTCCGGTTTCAACCCGAGAGGAGAGGGGAAGAGGGCGTGCAGCCACCACATGGTGGGGCGGCTGATCCACCAACCCTCTTCCGGGCTGTCATAAAACAGCCGACACAAACCGAATAAGTCGGCGGGTTCCCAGCCCCACTCCATGGCCTCCAAGCTGTCCGGATCCTCGGCCCAAACCTTGAGGAGATTGGCCCGGACCCGGGCGCGACGGCGGCGAACACCGACGGCGTGCTGAATAAAGAGCCGCCGCCACCATCCCTTAGAGGATGAGCGAGCCCTCTTGGGAACCCGTGCCGTCTGTGAAAAAGAAAAATAAAAACATATTGTTTTATTTAGGAGGAAGGGGAATCACCTCCGATGGAAAAAAAAACGGGAAAGAGAATTCGTCTACATACCACAACGAATTCTAGACCGTCCTCCTCACCTCCGAGTACGACCGCTTCTCCTTCGCATCGCGAGTAATCCATATCTGGAAAAAAAAAAAAAAAAAAAACAACAATAATAATAAATATGAAGCGAGATAAAGGGTAAATAAAGAAGACAGAGAAAGGACGAATACTCACCGAGGTAAAAGGCGATCGGCTTCCGTCGAAAGTCGAAACAAGAATGAAAATGTCGCCGTTCACGCATTAAACGAGCGACTTGTCGAAGCACAAAACGCGAACATTGCAGAAGTGAAGAGAAAGAGGGCATTAAACTCAAGACCCAGCAACGAGTCCGAATACAAAAAGTCTTCAATGAAAAAGAATTGAAATTCTAACAATAGATCGTAAACCTATATGTATATCTATATATGGAAGTAAATTCCCCAAAGGAAAAAAAAAAAAGAAAAAAAAACACGTCGGATCCAAAGAATTTAACCCCGCGAATTATTTTCGCAGGATACTAGCTCTGGCCCTAGGGTCGAGCCCAGGTGAGGCTGATACACCGGAAAAACCATACCGGATAGAAAGGTTCACGGTTTCACCCGGAATTTTCTATGAGGAAATCGGGACAATGTCAATAACCCGCGACGTATGGAAACTGGCAGTAAAAATGGATCTGAGTGGAATAGCGGAACAAGAAGCGCAGATCACCGAAGCCACGAAGAAAATAATAGATCTATGCCCTCAAGACCTACGAGCCAACTTACTCTGCCATATGGTCACGAAAACAACGACTCGCATGGTAGAAAAAATTAACAACGAGCTACAAGCCGCATACGACATAACAGGAAACCAAAAAAGTCGTTATCGACGAGGTTTGATAGACGGATTGGGGGGAATAATAAAAGCAATAACAGGAAATATGGATGCACAAGACGCATCCGAAATCAGCAACGAAATAAATGAAATAAATAAAAGGCAAAAAACAGTAGAAGATGCCTTAAAAGGAAATGTGCAAATTTTGGACTCCACAATAGATCTTTTTAATCGATCAACAATTCGTTTGGAAGAAAATCAGAAGGTGCTACAAGCTCTCGTGCAACAGATCAAACAAAGAGTGGTCAACCAGTACAACGACCAAAACGTCCGGCAACAATTGGATGAACGAATGATGGCCGTGAGCCTCATTGTAGAGTCTTTACTAAGTGACGTACGACAAGTAGTTAACTTTTTAATAGGAGTCACGAGAGGAATGGTGAGCCCAAGCATATTATCGCCAAGACAATTGACGAACTATTTGACTGACGCTTTACCCAATGTGCCGATAGGGCATACGTTCCCTACCGCGATAAATTACGCGGAAATGCCAAAGTTATTGGAGTTATCAGAAGTAGGCGCGTATAGTACAAAAACATACATTGTACTTGTAATAAAAATACCGTTAATTGGCACTGAGGAATATAAAATCTGCAAAGCTTATCCTCTGCCCACCAAAATCGAAAATCATAGTTATCAATTTATAGAAATAAAAAATGGATAAACTTCCGAAAAGCGCATACCGCCAATCGAGCTGTAATTTTGCACACTTGTGTTTTTTGGCCTCCTGAGCACGAATATGACAATCAAAATTGGCGCAAATGTGACCTTCATATTGAAAATTCAAAAAAATCGATTTTGAAGGGGTTTTTCTATGTTATTTCAAGAAATATTGATTGGAGACTAAATTGTTTCCTACAAAAGTTGTAGATTATGTAAAAATACACATTTTATGTTTCAGACATTTTTTTGCACAACCATTTGTTTTCAAGTAAAACGGGATAATGCCCAACTCGAAACCACAAGGCATCCCAAACCCAACTCGAACCCAACTCAAACCACAGAACATCCTAAACCCAACTAAAAACCGACACACACACACACACACACACACACACACACACACACACACACCTTATCACATCTCACACACACACCTTATCACATCTCACACATCTCACACATCAATAGGGGACTAGAGCACAAACACACACACACACACACACACACACATTTCATTATTTGAACTAAAATAACTGTTTTTTTTCATTTAAAAATCTCGTTCTCGTGCTGGGGGGGCTCCGCCCCCTCCACCCCCGCGGGGGCGCTGCCCCTTGACCCCGCCGGGGGGGTTCCCCCCCCGGACCCCCCCTAGGTCCGAGTTGGAAGTCTTTCCAGTAGCCAACAGTGGTTCGAGTTGAGACTCGTTCCAGTAGCCAAACAGTTTGAGTTGGATTCGGGATTCACCGAGCTAACGTACTGCAGCGGAAAATCATCACAAAGTTCAAATGCTATAGCGGAAAATTTTCAGAGAATCGTCGAGAATTAATTTCGACGAATTGAATTTGTTGCGAACCATGCAGCTTATTGTACGTTCATAGAGTTGGGCCCTACGCTTTGAACGTCATTTATTGCGGGACCGTCCCAACATCTGCGTCGGCGGCGAGCAACCAAACCTTTATTGCCTTCATTACCTATTATTTTTCTCAGGATCATTTTGGACATTTGCGACGTGTAGCCAGATATGTTAGAAAGTTGTACGTTAGGTTACTCTGATTGATACTCGTGCAAGACACTCTGTCGAGCCGACATATACCGATTTCCAAATTTTCCGCATATTGATCAGCAATTCTGTCGAAATGAATATTACGTATAACATTTTTAAGTTATGCCCAATATTACAGGATCACGAAAGAACGTTGCAATGGTTACGCGACATAGAATTGATCCCTACGACGAGATATTGTGGCAAACACAAAAAACTTATGATTCTGAACGAGTCCCGATTGGGCTGCGGTCAATTTATTTGCCAAAAAAAAGGCAAATTTAACCACAATGCAACAGTAGCCGAAAATACTTGGTTCGAAAGGTGTCACACGTCTCCAGCAACCTGTATGCTAATCACATACAGTTTTGCGAGAAACTTGACTTTCGACCAGACTATTCACGAAAGCAGCATTGTTGATGGGCAAACAGTATCGACGGAAACGGTTGCGGATCGATTTTCCTTTGGCGTGAAGTTTGCATGGTTGCTCTAGACAACCATTTCGAGGCAGAAGGTCAGATAGGTGGTCCAGGTGAGATCGTTGAAATCGATGAATGTAAAATCGGCCGTCGAAAATACGAAAGAGGACGAGTAGTCGATGGATCGTGGATTCTCGGAATGATCCACAGAGGACATTCTGAAAATTATCGGCTGGAGATTTGTCCAGAAAATAAAAGAGACGAAGCGACCTTGACTGCTCTAATAAAGAAGCATGTCGCTGCCGGTACCGAAATCCACACAGATTGCTGGAAAGGGTACATGAATTTGAATACGCATGGTTACGTTCACAAAACTGTGAATCATTCGGAGGAATTTGTAGATAGCGTCACCGGAGCGTACACGCAAAATATTGAATCCTCCTGGCGGTGGATGCGTCGATCGTTATCTCGTGGTGGAGTTACGAAAGATACGATGTCAGACCATCTTTGCGAATTTTTGTGGCGGCGAAGGATAAGGAAGCTTAATGTCGATCCCTTCACCCAACTGATCGCGGATATTAAATGCTGCTATCCTGGAAAAGGTACATGATTCACACACACACACAGCGGAGAGGGTTTTGAGTTGTTAAAAATGTGGGAGTGACGCCCCACAGTTCCTGATCTCCGCTGGACACACACACACACACACACACACACACACACACACACACACACACACACAACCACAGGGGGAGTCTGTAACCCCTACGTGGCGCGTCCCCGGGTGGCGGATAGGGGAATACCTGCTAGATATATGTAGCAGGTAGGAGGAATCTTTCTCCCGCGGACCAAACAGACACAGACCAGACACACACACACACACACGCACGCACACACACACACACACACGCACATAGACTGCGGTTCTGTTGTTTTGCGTTGGGTTCGAGTTGGGTTTGAGTTGTTTTGTGATTTCGAGTTGGGCTCGAGTGGAGTATGGGAGGTTTTGTGGTTTCGAGTTCAGTTCGAGTTGGGCATTATCCTGTTTTGCTTGAAAAAAAATGGTTGTACAAAAAAATTTCCCAAACATAAAATGTCTATTTTTACACAATCTACAACTTTTGTTTGAAACATTTTAGTCTCCAATCAATAGTTCTTGAAATAACGTAGAAAAACCCTTTAAAAATCGATTTTTTTGAATTTTCAATATGAAGATCAAATTTGCGCCAATTTTCATCATCATATTCGTGCTCAGGAGGCCAAAAAACATAAGTGTACCAAATTTCAACTCGATCGGAGGTATGCGCTTTTCGGAAGTACACCCTTTTCATTAATAAAGGGCCGTAAATTGTCTTTTTTTATTTCTTGCAATTTTTTAATCATAAGTTATAAATTTCAACAATAATTTGGAGAAAAGAAATGAAAAAAAAGCATAGACGGGACTAGAATCAGAGCCGTCCGGACGGGAGTCATACTCGTTTGCCGCTGGGCTGCTCGCCCCGTTGTGTTCATGTGCAAACTCTACGGTACGTAAGCGGGCTCCCAGCTTTGACCGGCGATTTCTCGAAAACGAGGCCGAATTGGCACCTACAATTTTGGGGTTCGGTTGGTACACACACTATAAGCACGCGAAGTGGAAGTCCCTAACTCGATGCACCTCCCGGACCACCCCTTCGTCAATACGTCTTGTGTCCTATCGATTTGGCAGATTGGCATAACATTTCCATGGGACCACATGGCACTAACATTGAAAGCGGACCAGCCAATACGATGTAATCGGTGTACATACATTTAAAAAAATGATAAAAATACATAGCTGACGAACAGTTTGGAACCGGTCTAAAATGGTTCTATTTAAAACGCTCAATTTCAAAATGACCTTCTTGTAGTTTCAATACTATTCTGTATAAATGTTGGACTAAGTGGAAATATCGACATTGAGATTATGTAATTTTAGTTTTAAATATTTCTCGCTTGACTAAATGCGCCGGGGGTGTGCCCCATCCTGCCCCACCATGGCTACGCCTATGAATCCCAATACGATTATATTGGCAGTGGCAATGAAACAGTTTCTGGCTGTATCATGTTTATGGCTTCCGTGTATGGAAAAAAATCGTGTAACACTTTTCTGACATAGTAATATATAATTACGACGTCAATCTGCACTTAAAAGATAATATTGTTCGGATATCTTTTACACACAACCAGTTTTCTTCTCCACTGTGTACAAATCTTTTGAATCATGCGTAGTATAAAAGCGGCTCCGTACAGATAATCAGCAATAATGAACATTCCCGTAGTATTTCGCTATTTACCAAATGCACTGATGGGCAATACTTACGGCGAATCTGTCATTGGCACTTGTGCGTTGGGTCAGAAGTACCCTTTTAAAAACTTTGAAAAAGTGAAAAAGGAACGCCAAGTAATCAAAAATTCCCCCGAAAACATTATCGCTTGTTTTCCCGTATTGAAAACTCTGACTTACCTTAGAACATTTTTTATTTTTATTCAAAGAATGGTTTTATTATATTTTTTCAATTCAAATGTACAAAAAAGTGTAATAACTTTCTATAAGATAGCCAAGCAAGTGCACTAAAAATGTTGTAAACGAAACTATTAAACCTTTGGAATAATATTTTTCGAAATATTTTATTTTGATTTAAACAAATTATCTTGCTGTTGTAACGTAAAATTGGTATCACCACTATATGAAAATACAACGTAAGTACCACACAAGAGCACTGGAATGCTGTTCAACGACTTGGCGTGCATGGTTAAGAAAAAACGCTCAGCAAAGGTTTTCGTCTTCTCAACTACTTAACTTGCAAGTTCAAAAAACAAACTGCCGCAATTTATTATACAAGTCGAAATCGAATTCGTGAACCCGTGAAGTACGGACCAAGTCAGTGATGTACCCCTAAACCATACACTTGAATTCTTATTTTATGTGCATCATTACAAATTTATACAAAGGTATAACCTTTCTACTTCATCACACAACTATACACATTGCATGAACTATATTTCATCTCATAGACTTTGGTGTAATGGTTCAAGTATCCGTCTCTAAGCCACAGCGTCGCAGGTTTAAGGTTCGAATTAAGACCCGGTAAGCTAGCTGATGAAACAAGAAACATCTCGGCATTACTCCTGAAACGTATGGCATTAAATTCGATGTTTTGTCCGACGACAGTCGAATATTTATCAGCAGTGAATATAACGTGGCTCCGACACGGTGACTTGAATTAAGTGGACTGACGTACACCGCGATAACTCTACAGATCAATGTAATCCCGTCCCAATCACACTACCGCAACAGGTAGGAAATCCCATTACTCATTATCCCGACAGTTGATGCAACGGTACGATGCAAAAGTATATATATATTGTGACGCGGTTTTTTACGTCACGTCACAGAAATGCTACCGATGATCTGTACATGCTCTCGATGCCCGGATTGCAACCCATTTGCTTGTGTTAAGAGCTTTTTCTCTAGCGTGTTTGTCTAGTTGCGTTTTACGTTTTCGGTTTTGTTTTGGTTAGGTTATGTTGGCGTGCAGAACTCGGTCGAGTTGCGTATGGCTCAACGAAACGAGCAATCCTGACCGAGCAATGCACCCAACGAGGCTTCTCGGGGAATCGGTGCACGCCCGGCCTCGACGCCGGCGCCCCACCATAGTGGTGCAGCGTGCTGGAGAGCGGGCCGTTTGGGTTACGGGCGGAGGCTGGACATCTCCGCGCCGCGCGTCGGGAAAGAAGCGTTGCCCGCTCTCGCACGGTGACCCAGGGATGCGATCTCCGAGAGCCTCGATGTTACCGACGAGAAAAGGTCTCGTTTCGTTACCGTTCAGTTCGCGGGGTAACTCGGGCAGAAAAAATCGATTTCGAAAAGAATATTCTATCAGAATATTCCAGCTCCCGAAATAATATTTCAGCTCTCGGTATTATACGAGATAAAGTTAATGGGATAATTGTTAACGAATTTGAGGTGAGACAGTAGCATCTCCACGATTGCGATCGATTCCGATTTTCGATAATCTCGAGTCAGTCGTTGACGGTGAGCCGTCGTGCCACGGCCCTCGCGATGGAGAGACGTGTCGGGGTCTCTCTCGCGCCCGTGACGTCGCGCTCTCGCTCTCGCGGTTGAGACACACCGGTTATTCTCTCGCTCCCGTGCGTATGGCATTTTCGTTCGCGTTTCGCGTTGAATACCTTCTACGTTAAACGGTCTCGGGAGGTTAACCCAGCTGCTCCCGCACAATAAAATAAAACATTCTTTTATTTTATCGTGATGTTACCGGTGTGGCAAATAGTGACAGATACCGTTGAAAGTTAAGCTACTCCCCAGTGAATCCCGACCCCTTTACCATAACCCACAGCCTGAGGGGCCGCGCTGTACCGCAACCGTTCTCCCCCGTGCAAGTGCGTCCAGTTTAGTCCGGTTATGATTACGGCGATACAAAAATCAGGGAAGTCTCCAGACCCCCAGGTCATACCGGTTATGATTCCGGTGAAACAAAAGCCATGGAATTCTCCAGTTCCCATGGTGGGCCAGGGCGGATCCCCCTTCCCCAGTTTAGTCCGGTTGAGCTGTCCGGCGATACCAATTCTCTGGCGCCGCGGGTATTGCGGATGCACGTGTACGGGGTGGACGGCCGAAGGTAACGGTCTTCTCGTGCCTAAGTTCGCGGATTCAGTTCTCGTTCCCGTGGTTACAGAAAAAGATTTATCCCGTCACAATATATATATATATATATATATATATATACTACGGGCGAAAAGTTTCCGGACAAAAGTTTAAAAGAGTGCCGGAACGGTTTTCTATCCCATTTCGCCGGTTGTCGACCTAGGCCAATTTAATGAGGGCCAAAATAAACAATTAAACATTTAAGGCCAATTTACGATTTTTTTAACAATTAGCACCCGGTTTTGAGAACGTCCATTTTTCATCATTTTTTTTCCTTTTTTAGTAGAAATTATAGAGGGAAGCCTAAGCTTCAATTTCGTTTTTCAAAACATTTTCTACGATTTTTTTTCCAACAATATTTCGTTTTTTGTGAAAAAATCGATAATTTGAAAACTGCTCCAGAGTACGAAAACGATGAGATTTACTACAAAACCTCAAGACAGCAAAAAAGTTGCATTGCTTCTTTGAGTTCACAAGAATTTTGTCAGATTTTTTTTTTCATCTCTGTCCGGTCACAGCTTGATTAATCTGAATACCATAACACTTATATAATTAAATTTTTGACTTACATATTAAACTTTGGTCTCGTCGAAGAAACCTCCTGTCGCCGACAGCACGCTCTTGACCACATGCGGCATCCTCTCAACCAGTTTTCAGAAAATCTCTCTGCGTCTTTCTTTCCAAGATTTTTGTAGGAAATCCCATAGATTCTCAGCGGATGAATAAGTGACTTTGCGCACTTGCCGATCCATTTCAACCCAAATCAGTTTTATGGGATTGAGATCGGGATTGAGGAGCCCATTGCATAATTCGAAGCTCGCCACTTTTTTGTTTCGATGCAAGATACTTCGAGCTGAGTTTTGAAGTACGTTTTGACTCGTTGTCTTGTTGAAAAACAAACCCCTCTCCGATCAGTCGATTTACAGAACGCACAGCGTGGTTTTTTTAAATGGCGTGATATCCCTTTTGGGTCAGGATTCCCTTGATTCGGTAGAGGGCCCCTGCACCAGCATACGAAAAACACACCCACACCATTGCAGAACTGCCACCGTGTTTAACGGTTGGAATTACGCAATCAGGATGCATCTTCTCGTGAGCTGCGTGACGAACGAAAAGTCGATGTTTTTCTCCGAATATTTCGAACTTGGATTCGTCGGTCCATAATACCCGTTTCCAATCTTCGATCGTCCAATGCTCATACTTGGGTGCCCAATTTAATCATTTCTTTTTGTTTCCACGGCGCAAGAATGGTTTTTTTGTTGCGTCCCTACCATTTAATTGAGTGTTGCGCAAGCGTTGTTTAATCGTCGTCATTGAGACATTTGTTTAATGACGTTCGATAAACTGCGATTGGATATCTGCCGCCGTAAGTTTTCGATTCATTTTGGACATCACAATTACCGAATGATCTTCCGCTGTAGAAGTAACACGAGGCTTCCCGGAACCCTTTTTTTCTTGTTGGATTGTGTCTCTCTAAAGCATTTCATAGCATCTCCGACGGATGATTTTGCTATTTTCAATCACTTCGCAACATAAGGAATTTTAACTCCTTCATTGCGAAGTGCAAGGATTGATGCACGCTTTTCGACACTTCAGTTGGGTCGACAACCGATTTTCTTCGTCAAAAAAAATTAATAAAATGAACTCTAATGAAGTCGACAATTTCAATTCATTAACAGTTAATGAATGAATCGTTAAACACAATTTAAATTCGATTATATTATTCGACACGATACGACGGGAAAATCTAACTTGGACGTTTTTTCGATGTATGCCGACGAAGTACTGAGTTGAAATAATTTTTGAATATTTTTTCATCGTAACCAGCAAAGAGTGCGTGAACGTTTCTCCCACTTCTTTGCTTTCTTCTCGTTTTCGGAGCCGCGTAGTTTGTTTTCATAATAACATATCGCTCACCTACGCGACCTTGCGTCCTCGTTCCTCGTTCGTTTTTTCACGAGATTCGCTTTGTCGCGTAGGTGAGCGGTATATTATTTTTTCGACTACTCTGCTTATTTCAACTCAGTACTTCGTCGGCAGACATAGAAAAAACATCCGCGTTAGATTTTCCCGTCATATCGTGTCGAATAATATAGTCGAATTTAAAGTGTGTTTAAGGACCAATTCATTAACCGTTAATGAATTGAAACTTTCGACTTCATTAGAGTTCATTTTATTAATTTTTTTAAAGAAGAAAATCGGTTGTCGACCCTATTTAAGCGCCGAAAAGCGTCCTTTAATCTTTGCACTTCGCAATGAAGGGTTAAAAATTCGCTACATTGCGAAGCGATTGAGAATAGCAAAATCATCCATCGGAGATGCTATAAAACGCTTTAGAGAGACACAATCCAACAAAGATATGAAGCGTTCCACGAGGCCTCGTGTTACTTCTAAAGCGGAAGATCAGTCGATAATTGTGATCTTCAAAATGAATTGAAAACTTACGGCGGCAAACATCCAATCGCAGTTTATCGAAAGTTCTTAAAAAAAATGTCTCAATGGCGACGATAGATGTCTCAATGGCGACAATGGCGACGATAGATGTGTCAATGGCGAGAATGTCTCAATGGCGACAACGCTTGCGCAGCGCCCAATTAAATGGTAGGGTCGAAACAAAAAAACCACTCTTGCGCTGTGGAAACAAAAAGAAACGATTAATTTGGGCACGCAAGTATAAGAATTAAACGATCGAAAATTAGAAACAGGTATTATGGACCGACGAATCCAAGTTCGGAATATTCGGAGAAAAACGTCGACTTTACGTTCGTCGCGCAGCTCACGAGAAGATGCATCCTGATTGCGTAATTCCAACCGTTCAATACGGTGGCGGTTCTGTAATGGTGTGGGGTGTTTTTCGTATGCTGGTGCAGGGGACCTTTACCAAATCAAGGGAATCTTGGACCAAAAGGGATATCATGCCGTTTTAAAAAACTACACTGTGCCTTCTGTAAATCGACTGATCGGAAATGGGTTCGTTTTCCAACAAGACAACTACCGAAAACATACTTCAAAACTCTGCTCGAAGTATCTTGAATCGATGATACTGAAGTTTGCATCGCTGCGAACGCAACGAAATTTTGTTTTCCCTTCTGGATTTTTGATGACCAACTAGTTTAGGCGTTAGGTGTTTAGTGAAGAAAAAACATGTATCCGCTATGTACGTCTCCCGGAACTTACCCTTAGGCGGGGGTGAAATGTGAAAAAAATCGTACCTACCGACGTGCGTCGATTACACACTTTGTTTTTCGATATTCGCGTTGAGGAGCTCCAAAAAGAAGCCTGGGAAAAATTTGGATGATTTTCGAGTTCCGGAAACCACCCTTGACGGGGGTGAAATTTGAAAAAAAATTATATATACCGACGTGCGTCGATTGCACACTTTGTTTTTCGATACTCGCGTTGAGGAGCTCTAAAAAGAAGCCTGGGAAAAATTTGGAAGATTTTCGAGTTCTGGAAGCCACCCGTAGGCGGGGATGAGATTTGAAAAAAAATCGTATCTACCGACGTGCGTCGATTGTACACTTTGTTTCTCGAGATTCGCGTTGAGGAGTTCTAAACAGCAGCCTGGGAAAAATTTGGATGATTTTCGAGTTGCGGAAGCCACCCTTAGGCGGGGGCGAAATTCGAAAAAACCCGTATCTACCGACGTGCGTCGATTGCACATTTTGTTTTTCGATATTCGTGTTTGAGAGCTCTAAAAAGCAGCCTGGGAAAAACTTGGATGTTTCTCGAGTTCCGGAGGCCACCCTTAGGCGGGGGTGAAGTTTGAAAAAAGTCGTATCTACCGACGTGCGTCGAATGCACACTTTGTTTTTCGGTATTCGCATTCAGGAGCTCTAAAAAGAAGCCTGGGAAAAAATTGGACGATTTTCGAGTTCCGGAAATCACCCTTAGGCGAGGGTGAAATTCGAAAAAAATCGTACCCACCGACGTGCGTCGATTGCACACTTTGTTTTTCGATATTTGCGTTGAGCTCTAAAAAAAGCCTGAGAAAAATTTGGATGATTTTCGCATACACCGCATTTGCCGAGGGGACGGGAAAACTATGGAAAACCCGTACCGGCACAGACGGTCATATTCAACTGATATTGATATTCAACTGATTCTTCGATGCACCAACTTTTACTCAAATATATACACCCAAAGTCTCAGAATATTGGCCACCCACCATCCAGTCCACCGGTTGATGCGCTATCCTGTTCACAGCTGATCGGATACTACTCCGAGTATTCAACATACACAGCACTGTATACGAACAATAAGAGTAATTCAAAAGACAGCCAGGGTCGCACCCCGATCGCACGCCTACCAGTGTTGGAGTATTCATTAGTTTTAAGGAACCATTCTAGTGTGGCGGGCTCGAAAATGGCTGAATTTGATTATCTTTTTGTTTTAATATAATTTGATAATCAGTTCGATTTTTTCGATCATTCAAATGACTTATATTGTACATAAGATCATTTTTCAATGTGTTACTTTTATTTTTATATCAGTATACCTCTACAGTTTTAATGGTAGATTCTTCGTCGAAAAATTATAATTACTTTACAAAAATGACAAAATTTCGACGTTAAGATCTTCCTTACACGAATCCAAATATTTAACATGTAACTGATTTTTGTCCATAATCAAATCAAAATCCATTCTAGTATAGTGGCAAAACTTCAAGCCAAGTTACATAACTTTTAACGAAATATCACGACTCTAAAACTCATTCATACGGTTCACTCGTACGGCGCTTTATGGAGATGACATGCTGGCCACATTTCTTTCCGATAATGTATACACTATATGATTCTAGGTTCCTGATATAAAGTGCTCACACGTGTAGAAATTAAACTTGGAAAAATGTGTGTCTAGCAGAAGAATTTCCGTGGCTGCGTCGTTTCAAATTAAATGTAAAAAATTCTGAGTATACTAAGTTTGCGCGATTTTTTAATTTCGGTTTATCCTTGGGTATAATACTCGATTGTAAGTTATTTTTCATTAAGCTCCACTAATTTACCGATGATTCAGAATATAAACGGCATGCTCTTCATTTGGAAAGTTTCCGGCGTGTGATACTTTGGTTTTCCTTAAAAAATCTACCATCTATGAGAAAACCAGATTCTGACAATTTGCGAGGTAATGTTGATCTTGTACATGCCCTTAATAGCGTTCACATAATGAGAATACCAATAATGATAATCGCTAAAGATAGTGAATGTTGACGTATCTATTTTATCAACATTCGTTACTGTTAAAAATGATTACTATTATAATTATTATTATTCTTTTAATGCGAACAATACTAAAAAAAGCAAAAAAAATGTAGTTAAAAATCAGTTGAAAAAAAGTAAAAGTGAAACCGTGCGGAGTGAAAGGAGAAATTTTTCATTATCAACTACTAAGGCTGACGTATGAATCGTTAAGATTTTTCAGTAATTATTGGTGAAATCCTCTCCGTTCAATATATCTAGTTGAAAACATTGATAAGGTTTTGAACCCCCCGCCGATCGAGCTGAAAATTTGCACAAACCTTCCTTTCATTATCTGAAGACAAACCGTAAAGGGATTTTTAGCGACTCGCAATAGTTTTCAGGATATTAAATGTTTAATTTATTTTCACAGGCGCTCACTATATATCTATCTGCTATGCCTCCGTTCATACCTATATGCCATATCACTCTCCGTTGTTACGGACCATTTTTCGGATCCGTATACTTCCGTATTGCTCAACTCGTGTCATTGCCTCCGCGGCCTCCATACCACCGAACGCTCGCAATATTTCGCAATCCTAAATCATCAAATTCATTTTCTTTCTTCAAGAAGCGAAGTTGCCGGTTTCGAAATATTAGTGCAAGCAAAAGGGAATGCAACAATCGAACTATTTGCGAGACCCCGATAAAATCGCTGATCCATGCTTTCGCAATTCACCCCCACGAGAACCTAAACGTAGCTATTTGCCGAAATCCTCAAGGCGTCATCCACTTGGTGACTCCTCAGTCTTATTGCGACTTTCCGAACAATCGGTCGAGGGACCTTCACTCCTTAGTGGCAAATCTGCTCGCGTACTTAGGTTCTCGCGGGTACGACCGGTGTCATCCCTTCCTACCGTTAAAATTGTGATCGCGTAAGTACTCATCGAATGAAGGAAATACCTTAGCGGCCCTTCATTCACCTTCGTTATACACGTTCGCGACAATTACCTTAGCGGCATTGCGTGTCGAGTTATTCCGCAGCCGAATCACCTATTATTCTCCAATAACCCCGATACAACTATATTTTATTATATTTTATTTCGATATACAAGAAACATTATATTTACGTTTCGTGTAAGACCTTTTTTTTGTGACGAAAAAGTGAACTGTTAAATTGGGTGAACTAGTGACTACGTTGCAGATTATTCACCTACAACCGAACGCCGAACGTCTCCAGCAGCGTCAGCAGTAAAAGGTGAGGTGCGTTACGCCGCTTTAAGACAGACAAGGACCCCTGTGCCGGCGCCCCCAGCTCGCGCACAAAAATAATAAAATAATAATATTACAACCGGACGACAATCCGGTTTGTAACGACTGGTGTCAGAAGTGGGATGCTTGTCTAATAACTCACTCGGTAAATTGCATATATTAGCGATCTAAACAGTATAAAAATCAACGACGCAAAAATATGCCAACGACCGAAGAAATACTTACGTCGCTGTTGGAGCGCACATCGCTAGGCGATCGCCGAAAAGAAATTCGCGAAGCTATCGTAGCCTACCGCGATATAATGGCGAATCTAAATCTCTCGGTAGCTTCTTAAGAAGAGTAGCCGAAGAATTTGAACAACTCGAAGCCGAGGACGAACCAAAGTACCTAAAAGGAGTTCTGACAAAGCTTCGAGGTGCGGCATGGAACTCCGTTGGAGGAAAGGGCATCGCGACCGTTAATGCGCTAATTAGGCACTTAAAGGCTAAATTTGCGCCAGGTCGCAGTGCGAGCTCCTACATAGCCGAGATAAATCGTTTAAACATAAAAAGCGACGAAAATGTCAAGGACTATGTCGCACGCACAGAGGGCCTTGTTCGACGAGCTAGGGCTGCAATAAAGGGCGATCGACCAGCAGCTGAGACCGCGGGCAGCATTAAAGACCTGGAGGCTCTCGCACTCGATAGTTTTCTTCGAGGCCTACCTGAGAAGATCTACTGCTCGATTTGTCATCATAAACCTCAAACCTTCGACAATGCCATCGATTTAGCAATCAATGAAGAACGGGAGCGACGCAATCGACGGAGAGCGCTTGGTGCCAGGAAGGAAAGCGCTTCGCGGTCCCGTAACCGGGCAAAGACCAAATCTCGAAGGAAGTCGAAGCGCAGAGATCATTCTTCGAGTAGCTCAGCCTCTAGTTCCGAGACTGACACTTCTGACGTGTCGGAATCCGATGAAGATCAAGCCAGCAGCAAAATATATAATGTTGACAGTGATCATTCCGTGTCTGTTGAGCACGAAGACCGTTCCCGTCAAACAACACGCAATCGACGTATCTTCAAACAGGACAAGAGTTTTTCGCCAGTCAAACACTGCCAGTGTTATGGTCAGCAGAAACGTGCCTCCACCGATAGGTCACCGTTTCGGAAATACATACGACCATCGTCACCTTATGTTTCACCACGTATGGAGCCAACGTCCTCAACGGAGTCTTTAAACTACGAGGGCGCTCGCCCAGCCCATTCCCGGGCGAGCGCAAAGGGCAATCACCAAGCCCACGGGGATGCAAGACTCCGCGATATCAAGGAAGGGAAACCAAAGGACAACGAGAACAGAAAGGTACAGTTTCTACAGAAGATATTAGATACTACTTCCTCAAGGAAATACCGCCAGCCCGAATCAAGATCCAGTCGCCGCAGTTCAGATTAGGGCACGCCGAATTCGTCCTAGACGGGGGCTCGTCTCTGAATTTAATTCATATCAGTGCTCTCGACGGGGACTTAACCATCGATATTGACGATACACGTAAGTTCCGGGGAGTTGACCCAACGCTCGTGCGCCCTATCGGAACGATACTTTTGAATATTCGTAATTCGTACGCGATCTTCCACGTATTTGGCGGCGAGCGATTACCGAGCGCTGACGGATTACTGGGTGCACCGTATTTCCACCAAGAGGAGGTCGAAGTTTCCTACCATCATAAAACGGTGGTAACTTCTCGTGAACCAGTTACCCCCATTCCATTCAGCAACCAAGAAGAAATCGAGTCGGTTTTAAAGGAACTCGATTCGGTAAAGATTCATTCGGATGATCGCAGCAGGAAACAGATTGGAATCAAGGTTCGCAACGTCAATGTCTACGACGGATATTTACAGCGAATCGACCTCGGACCGCATGTGCTCCTCGGCGATGCTGTAGTAAGGAACCACGATGGGACTTGCTATACCGTAGCGACTAACATGGGGACCGAACCCGTGGACTTAGATATACCTGCTCAAGAACTCGAGCCGTACGACATAGGATCTCAACCTGTGCTAGATTCGGACTCCGACTGTTCAACATCTGGACAAAACAAAATAAAATCATCCAAGGCAAGAGTGAGTCAAATTTTGCAAACCTTGCGACTTTCGCATTTAAGCAAACTCGAGCGTCAGCACGTTCGTGAGCTTGTCCGGGAATTCCCTGACGTTTTCCATCTACCCGAAACGAACTTAGTGACGAATTTAGCGGCTCAACTCACGTACAACACGAAATTCCCACGATTAACGATATACCAATACAAACCAAACAATACCGATACCCCTTAATCGATCAAGAAGAAATAAAGAATCAGGTCGCAAGCTTAATCGAAAAGAAAATAATTAAACCCAAACAAACCCAAACAACTCACCCCTGTGGATTGTACCCAAAAAGGCCGATTCCCAAGGGAACCGACGTTGGCGTATGGTAATAGATTACCGAAAACTCAACGAAAAAACCGTCGGCGATAGCTATCCCTTACCCAACATTACGGAAATTTTGGATCGTTTGGGAGGTGCGAAATATTTCTCGATTTTTGACCTCGCGAGCGGTTTTCACCAAATTGAAGTGGCTGGAAAAGACCAACCGAAAACAGCCTTTACCACAGCAAGAGGACATTTCGAATTTCTCAGAATGCCCTTCGGGTTGAAAAATGCACCAGCCACATTCCAACGATTGATGGATAGCGTCCTGTCGGGTCTAACCGGAACGGAACTATTCGTTTACTTAGACGATATCGTTATCTTCTCGTCATCTTTGCAAGAACATCAAGCAAAAGCCAAAAGACTTTTTCGACGTTTACGAGAAAATGGATTATCCCTCCAAATTGATAAGTGCGAATTTTTGAGAAAAGAGGTCAATTATTTGGGACATGCATTGAACGAGGATGGTGTGCGACCGGACCCTAAGAAATTACGGGCCGTCAAAAATTTTCCTGTACCGAAAAATCCACAGAACGTGAGAGAATTTCTTGGCCTCGCCGGTTACTACCGGAGATTCCTCGAGAATTTCTCAGGTCGCGCCAAACCGCTTTCCGACCTCACGAAAAAGACAGTCAAATTTCTCTGGACCTGAGAAACTAGCCTGAACATCAGGCTAGTTTCGAAGATCTGCGCGACGCACTCTGTAGAGAGCCTATACTGCAGTATCCCGATTTCAACAGGCCTTTCATAGTAACAACCGACGCATCGGATAGTGCCATCGGCGCTGTGCTAAGTCAGGGAGAAAAACTCGGTCAAGATTTTCCAGTTCAGTATGCTAGTAGAGTGTTGACCCCAGCAGAAAAAAATTACTGGACAACAGAAAAGGAATGCCTCGCTATGGTATACGCTGTAAGAACTTTTCGGCCGTACATATACGGAAGAAAATTCACGCTCGTAACCGATCACCAACCGCTGGTCTGGCTACACTCGGTAAAGGAGCCTACATCAAGACTGATGAGATGGAGGCTGCAGCTCGAAGAGTACGAATATCAGGTCGTATACAAAAAGGGAAAGACCAACTTGAACGCGGACGCCTTGTCAAGAAATCCTCCGGCTGCAAGCTTCCCATTGACGCCACGAGAAGACCCAGATTTTAAACCAAAAGGGGCGAAACCCGTCATAGACCTAGATGCTAGCACAATTGCGAGTAGAATTCGGGAAAAGGGTCAGACAGCAACGAAATCTACGTACCATGACTCCACTTATTCCGAATCTCAACTAGGAAATGACGAGCCAGTTGAACAGTCTCGCCGTTGTAGCATGTGGGCGAAACCAACGCTGGAACATATTGACGAAACAACGGAAACAGCCGACGTCGAACCGTTAACAGACTCTACAGTATCCCAACCCGACCAACCGAGCGATGACGACACAGACCTTACCGAAGATGGATTTGACGTTTCGGCGCAATCGGATCCCTCCGGATATATTTTCGATTCGTCCTTAGCTATCCAAAAGGGTACTAATCATCTCACCATGGACGAAGCCAAGCGGAAACTGCTCAATTTTTCTAAGAACCTCCCAAAGGCAATTGTTAACCCGGAAGAAGCCATACCAATCCTCAACGATGATTCCGCGTGCAGCAATAGCAGCCCAACGGACTCTCAACTCAAGCTTCTCACCAGCGAATTCGGAGTAAGTCCGGATACAGCGGTGGCAATTGAGAGGCTGCGTACGCAGCCTGACAAACCGGCAGGAAAACCATCGAACCAACTAACAACGGAACAAGAGGGGAGGAATTCGAGCCATGTTGGCGGTAATCTTCTGTCTCCTAAAACCCGGTATGGAAGAATGTCGACAGTACCAACGCCGTTGAAGGGTGAACAACCGGCCTGTGGTTCAACACCACGAGCCATCCGATTTGCACCCACACACACGAAGACCATTTCAGGGACAAATTCTGCCAGAACATCTGCGACCGACGATGATCAGGAATTCTTATCAGTTACATCCTCATCTTCAGACGAGGATGAGATTGATAGCGAAAGCGACAGCAGTGCAACAGAACAAGAAAACGTCCAAAATATTCTACCCTCTAAGACGAGAGTTGTCGTTACTCCCGAACACTTAACAACAAGAAAGGGAGTCTACCTGCACCTGACATCATCAGACGGGGTGATCCATTACCCTATTGGGCAGCAGCTTCGCGATTTAGGTCATATCGACAATGAAACCATCACAAACGATTTCAAAACGAAGATTGTAGCGCTTTGCAAAGCTAAGCGGACTATTGTACTCAGTGCTGCCGCCACCAAGGAATATTATCAGAAAATTACCACCGAAAACCTGAAAACAGCTCTCGACGCACTCAGGGAAGCGCTCAAGCGAGAAAACATCCAAGAATTCAGAATTTCATCAAACGGAGACGGCCACGACGACCTACCCGTAGATGCATTCAAGAAAATCCTGGAAGAAATATTTTTCAAGGGCCCATTCAACATCCAAGTATGCACTGGTCAGATCGAGACTCCACCTGCTCCAGAACGCTTTGATATCATCCGGAAGTGGCACACAGAGCACATCGGAGGACACAAAGGAGTCAGGAAAACATACGAACGATTGAGACAACGATATTCTTGGAAAGGCATGAAAAAGGATGTCCAGGATGTCGTGAGATGCTGCCACAGCTGTCAACAGCACAAATTGGTCCGCATAAAAACCAGAGAACCAATGATATTTACAGATACACCAGTGGCAGCCTGGGAAAAGATCGCAGTAGATATTGTCGGTCCATTGCCAACGACGAAACGAGGCAATCGTTTCATTCTCACGACGATCGACCTTCTCACAAAATTTGCACGAGCATTCGAACTTCCCGACATGAAATCTAAAACCGTCATTCGGACACTAGATCAACAATACTTCTCGGTTCACGGCACGCCCTTATTCCTTCTTAGCGACAATGGGAAATCTTTCGTCAGCCAATGAATGGAAGAATTCTTGAAGGAAAAAGGCGTACAACATGTGAAGGCGACAACATACCACCCACAGAGCAATCGATCTCTTGAGAGAAGTCATCAGAGCATCGCTGATTATCTCAAACACTACATCGGTCAACGAACCGAATGGGAGGAAGTTTTGCCATATGCTATCCAATCGCATAACGCTACAGTTCATGAAGCGACGAATTTTTCACCCTACGAGATGGCATACGGGAAACTTATGAAAACACCAAGCACCTTCCCGTTAAAAGAACATCTGCCAACGACCACGGCATATGTAGCACATCTCGCCCAAAGGCTGGATGAAGTAGCCGAAATCGGAGGGAATAATTTAAATCACCACAAACATCAAGCTAAACAACGGCATGATCGAAAAACGAATGTCGTAAAATACAAACCAGGAGAGATGGTATACACTCTGCACGAACCTAAACAACACAAATTCGACGCTTATTACGACGGACCGTACAAAATCGCAAAGGTGCTGGATCAGCATACTGCGCTCATCGACAAACGCGACGGTCAGCTGGTTCTCGCACACATGGATAAACTAAAACACGCTCATATGGCTACGCCATATGAGCGGTAAGCTACGGTAAGATACGCCACCAGAGCCTGCACCGAGAAAGAGAAAAGGAAGACCCCCAAAACCGCAATGATGATGCAGCCACGCGGACTCGTTGAAATCCCACTGTCTCACATGGTCAGACCATCGCCACCTGCGAGACGGGAGGCACACAACCTCGATCATCTGGCCATCGCAAACGACGCATATCTTTCGGACACAACCATCTACTAGCAATGGAAGGATCACAGTGTCTCGGGAGTATGGACACTAGACCATATCCCGTCTAAGAAGGGAGGGCTGTTACGGACCATTTTTCGGATCCGTATACTTCCGTATTGCTCAACTCGTGTCATTGCCTCCGCGGCCTCCATTTCACCGAACGCTCGCAATATTTCGCAATCCTAAATCATCAAATTCCTTTTCTTTCTTCAAGAAGCGAAGTTGCCGGTTTCGAAATATTAGTGCAAGCAAAAGGGAATGCAACAATCGAACTATTTGCGAGACCCCGATAAAATCGCTGATCCATGCTTTCGCAATTCACCCCCACGAGAACCTAAACGTAGCTATTTGCCGAAATCCTCAAGGCGTCATCCACTTGGTGACTCCTCAGTCTTATTGCGACTTTCCGAACAATCGGTCGAGGGACCTTCACTCCTTAGTGGCAAATCTGCTCGCGTACTTAGGTTCTCGCGGGTACGACCGGTGTCGTCCCTTCCTACCGTTAAAATTGTGATCGCGTAAGTACTCATCGAATGAAGGAAATACCTTAGCGGCCGAGTTATTCCGAAGCCGAACCACCTATTATTCTCCAATAACCCCGATACAACTATATTTTATTATATTTTATTTCGATATACAAGAAACATTATATTTACGTTTCGTGTAAGACCTTTTTTTTTGTGACGAATAAAGTGAATGTTAAATTGGGTGAACTAGTGACTACGTTGCAGATTATTCACCTACAACCGAACGCCGAACGTCTCCAGCAGCATCAGCAGTAAAAGGTGAGGTGCGTTACGCCGCTTTAAGACAGACATGGACCCCTGTGCCGGCGCCCCCAGCTCGCGCACAAAAATAATAAAATAATAATATTACAACCGGACGACAATCCGGTTTGTAACACCGTTTTGCCCAAACAAAGTATACCCAAAGAAACCCAAAAACGAAAGCGCGTCGTCAAAAATCCCTTTAGGGGTTGTCTTAAAATATCAAAAGTAAGGTTTGTGCAAAATTACAGCTCGGACGAGGGGGATTACGAATCTTACTCAAAAAAATGTGTTAGCTGCATAAGGTAATGATGGCATCAAAAACGCCGATTTACAGAACGGCGTTTTTCACAAGCCGTGATCCGAAAAAGTACGCCAAGTAATAAAAAAAGCCTCTCGAAGATATAGCTTTGTCTTACAAAAAAAAGGACGGTTCACTAAAAAAAAATTATTTCATTTCAAGAATGGTTTTATTACATAAACCAAAACTAAACTGTTAAACCTTAGAAATAAGCTAATTCAAAAGTATATTTTAATTGAAAAAAATCACATTATAACAAAAAATTAATATCACCATTACAAAGAAACCCAACGTATGAACCACACAAATACACTGAAAATTCTGTGCAGGGTGATGGCATAATTTCTCTTCACCGATGCTCAATGCAAGGAAGTTCCATATTATTGGCCTGTAATCGAGAAAGTTCCCAAGCTCTATGTTTGATAAGAAAAAATTATATGCTGGCCGTGCGATACCTAAAGGTAAAAATCGTTTATTGTCTGAGATCGAGGAAATCCATCCATCGATTTGGCATGACGGTGGTTAGAAGCATATTTATTTTATGCGCTTCATGCGAGGCTGATTGATATCAGCTTGATCCTTTCGACACTTACGATGAAGTTGAAATGCAACGATTTTTTTTCTTTTGTCTCAATTTTTACTATTAGTCGAAATATTTTCTTTTCGCAATTCGAGGCTGTAAATCTATAATAAAATTGAGCAACAACGTCGGAATTAGTTTATAGCCTAAAATGGTCTAAACGAAATGTTGTCAATGAAAAAAAAAATCATTTTCGTTGCGTTTCGACATTGCAAACGTCAAGATGATATACTTAAGGGGATAAGTTCATATTTCTGACAAGGGGACAGTACATCGGTCGGATTTTTGTAATTTTTCGTACTCATGGTACGTGAAGTTCAGAGCTCGAATATTAATATCCCAAAGCAGTTCGACGCCATATTCAGAAATTTTCGAGAAAATTGACTTTGAAGTTTTCGAGCGCACGCTTATCCCACAAAGATGCAACGATATTCGAACCGGGCTCGTGGCGTACCCGATAGCGTTCGAGTCTAGTAATCGCGGGGTCGCTGGATCGAGTCTCATTTCGAAATTTTTTTTTTTTTTCATTCGCATACCTCCGTCATTTAAATATCCCGCTAAATTTTTGTTGTATATAATCACATATTATTATATATAATTAATATAATATATCTATATATGTTTATATATGGACAAGATCCATATATAGTTATTTATGTACAAAATTCATTATAGTTATACATAATTATATATTTTCTCATATATGATCATATATTATTTATATATAACTATAGGTGATTATTTATAAAAAAAATAAATAAATAATCCCGGGATAAAAATCATAAAATCTATGCTAATTCACATATATGTAATTATAATTGTCAATGATAAATGCAAGTCTTATTTTTGATTATCTCTTGCTTGAAATTGCGAATAGGCGACGTAAAAATATGCAGTAATAATATTTACATAAACTTCCTTCTAGATTAATAGGAATATAAATAGAAAAATAAATGTTGAAATATGTGAATATAACGCTTGCTTTGGCAACCGTGGATATTGTAAATAACAGTTCTGCGTACATCGTTTGCCTTTGTCCTGATCAACTACCTGCGAAGCAATTTATTCCTTTTCTATTTTTTTCAGGATGGCAATACCAGTCGACGTTCGACAGAACTCTGGCGACCAAAGGATCAAAAGTCGTGCTGGTAAAGCGGCAGAATATGAATAAAGTCACCCATTCCTATACTGCGCAGTACTCTGTCACCCTATCAGGAAAATTGTTGCCCCTGGTGTTCGTATGCCTACAAGAAACAGCAGGTTCATTGGTCCCAGAGTTCACAAATCGGTCGACGAGTACCTAAAAAAATACGGAAACGTCGTAGTCACGTCATCGAAATCGGGAAAATTGACTACAAAGTTATACAAAGATTTTTCAATCAACGTTTTGAAACCCTACGTAAAAAAAGAAAAGTTTTTCTTAATTATCGATTCCTGGGGAGGCCAAACCGATACCGTGATGTACAATGAGGTGTTTCGAAATGACAGGCGTCTGCCTACTTGCACGGTGCAGGTAATTCCACCAAAATGCACTCCATTAGTGCAACCTTGTGACGTGTATTTTTACCGCCAAGTAAAAAATTTCATAAAGCGTCTGCAGAACTGCGCCTATCTGATTGAACAAGGACGTGAAATTAATGATTGAGAAGATTGCATAAAAATTCATTCTATTGTTCATCAGTTGTCTTCTCCGGTCTTCAATAACATGATCAGATATGCGTGGTTTGCTTCGAAACTTTGCGATCAAAGAATTGCGATCAAAGAAACTTTGCGATCAAATCTTCAAGAACGTGAATGAAGTTTGTTTTCCGATCGATGTATTGAAAAAAAATTGCGAATGTAACAATGCAGCGTTTGTACGGTGTGCGAGATGCCGTGAAAATTACTGTTTTCCTTGTTTTTACGATAGTTATCACTCTGGCTCGTGTAACATTACACTCGATGTATGAAACAAACGAATACAGACCGAATAATAAAGTATTCAATTCCTTACCCGACGTTTTTCATTTTCATCCTAAAAATGTTATTGGTTATAAATATTGATACTTGAAAGTGTATGTTTATAATCAAGAGATAATTAAAAATATGACTTGCGTTTTTTCATTAAAAAAAAATGTCGAAGTGAGACTCGAACCAGCGACCCCGCGATTACTAGACTCGAGCGCTACCGGGTACGCCACGAGCCCGGTTCGAATATCGTTGCATCTTTGTGGGATAAGCGTGCGCTCGAAAACTTCAAAGTCAATTTTCTCGAAAATATGGCGTCGAACTGCTTTGGGATATTGATATTCGAGCTCTGAACTTCGCGTATCATGAGTACGAAAAATTACAAAAATCCGACTGCCGTACTGTCCCCTTGTGAGCTCTAATACCTGAAAATATATATTTTTCCTTACCTGGTCACAATGAAAGAGAATTCATTATTTTGGGCTGTTCTGCTGAAGCACGTCGGTAGATACGATCTTTTTTTTAAATTTTACCCCCGCCTAAGGGTAGCTTCCGGAACTCGAAAATCATCCAAAATTTTCCCAGGCTGCTTTTTAGAGCTCCCGAACGCGAATATCGAAAAACAAAGTGTGCAATTGACGCACGTCGGTCGAGACGATTTTTTTTCAAATTTCACCCTCGCCTAAGGGTAGCATCCGGAACTCGAAAATCATCCAAATTGTTCTCAGGCTGTTTTTTAGAGCTCCTCAACCGGAATATCGAAAAACAAAGTGTGCAATCGACGCATGTCGGTAGATACAATTTTTTTCAAATTTCACCCCCGCCCAAGGGTGGCTTCCGGAACTCGAAAATCATCCAAATTAATCCCAGGCTTCTTTTTGGAGCTCCTCAACGTGAATATAAAAAAAAACAAAGTGTGCAATCGACGCACGTCGGTAGACATGATTTTTTTTTAATTTCACCCCCGCCAAAAGGTGGCTTCCGGAACTCGAAAATCATCAAAAATTTTCCCAGGCTGGTTTTTAAAGCTACTTGACGCGAATATCGAAAATCAAAGTGTGCAACCGACGCACGTCGGTAGAAACTTTTTTTTTCAGGTATCACCCCCGTCTAAGGGTGGCTTCCGGAACTCGAAAATCATCCAAATTTTTCCCGAGCTGCATTTTAGAGCTCTCAAACGCGAACATCGACAAACAAAGTGTGCAATCGACGCACGTCGGTAGAAACGACTTTTTTCACATATCACCCCCGCCTAGGGGTGGCTTCCGGCACTCAAAAATCATCCAAATTTTTCCCAGGCTGCTTTTTAGAGCTCCTCAACGCGAATGTCGGAAAACAAAGTGTGCAATCGACGCACGTCTGCAGTAACGATTTTTTTCACATATCACTCCCGCCTAAGGATGGCTTCCGGAACTCGAAAATCATCCAAATTTTCCCAGGCTGCTTTTTAGAGCTCTCGAACGCGAATATCGAAAATCAAAGTGTGCAGTCGACGCACGTCAGTAGACGATTCCTTTTTTTGAAAATTCAGACCCGCCTAAGGGTGGCTTCCGGAACTCGAAAATCATCCAAATTTTTCCGAGGCTGCTTTTTGGAGCTTCCAATCCAAATATCGAAAAACAAAGTGTGCAATCGACACACGTCGGTAGATACGATTTTTTCCAAATTTCACCCCCGTCTAAGGGTGGCTTCGGGAACTCGAAAATTATCCCAATTTTTCTCAGGCTTCTTTGGAGAGCTCCTCAACGTGAATATCGAAAAACAAAGTGTGCATTCGACGCACGTCGGTAGATGAGATTTTTTTCAAATTTCACCCCCGCTTAAGGGTCGCTCCCGGAACTCGAAAATCCAATGTTTTCCCAGGCTGCTTTTTAGTTTGCTGCGCTGCAACGCTTTTAGTTTACTACGCACTTCACGAAAAACGTACCAAAACACACTCGATAACGCGCGCTTACGTGGCGTGATCGAGAACGAAACCGAGCATGTCGAGAGAACAAATGTGAACACGGGAGCGCGAGACCAAAGCCGAGTTGCCGGAACAGCGACTCGAGGCATACTATTGCTGCGACACCTTTTTGCCAAATCGATATCTAAATGTCAATTCCCGTGACCGATAAATTCTGCTCTCTGATACGAATCGGCCCTATACGCTATTGGTAATTTATTGGGACATTTTTCTGCGGTAGCTTGTGGGTGTTGCCCAAGATCGCACCTCTTGGTGCACAGCGAATACAGGACACCTGAACTCAACCACAAATCGGCACGAAAAGATTCCATGACTCTTCGCACATAACCTAAACCTCCGCCCGTTCTGCAGCTTTCACGCACCTTTTCTGTGCGGCGCCGGTATTTTATCCAGACCTCCGCCGACCGCTCCTCTCCATCAGGCAGCTCGATACTTTGAGCCATGCTTCCGTCGACGGATAAGAACACCCGAAACCCCAACAAACCGAACGTAATCGGAATGTCGATATCGGTAGTGCGTAAACGAAACTGTAGCCGAGGCGAATCGGAGGGATGAGAACAGACGGGCACAAAACAGACTGGTAGCTGTTCGCGGACTTCTTTGTGATCGTGAGTTTTAAAAGAATTATGCCACATTATAGGCGAAAAAAAAATTGTATAAATTATGATAAATCATGTTATTCACTATGTTTAATTTCAATTTTCGTACTTTTGTTAATTCCGTTTCCCTTCTTCAGGACGCGTTGCTAGAGTACCTCGTGGTCTCCTTTATCGGCAAATTCCTCGAATTTGCAGGCATATATATATAAATATAATGATGGGAAGGATTTTCTGTGACCATTCCAAACGGGAACTGAATCCGAAAACTTAGGCGCCAGAACCGTCACCTTCGGCCGTCCACCCCGCACACGTCCATCTACCCGGGGCGCTAGAGAATTTTGTATCGCCGCATTTCTCAACCGGTCTAAACTGGGGTCATGGGGATCCGCTCTGGCCCACCAACGGAGACTGGAGGAGCTCTCCGTGAGTTTTTATTTCTTGGAATCATAAACGGGGTTTTGGAGACTGGAGCTCGCCTGATTTTTGTATTGCCGAAATCATAATTGGACTAAACTGGATGCATTTGCACGAGAGGCACGGTTGCGGTATGGCACGGCCGCTCAGGATGTGGGTTATGGTAGAGGGGTCGGGATCCACCGGGGAGTAGGATGAACTGTCATGGGAGCTATCACTTTCGCGATAGCGGTAACATCACTATAAAATGAAATAAAGATTTATTTTATTGTGCGGGAGCAGGTGAGTGGATCGCCCGAGAACTTCTCACGCACCCAAAAAGTCAACGCGAAACGCGCGAGAACGGCATACGCACGGGAGCAAGAGAACACACCGATGTACCTCTAGCGCGAGAGCGGGAGCGCGAAGTCACGGGCACGCAAGAGATCATGACGCGGCACGTCTCTCTATCGCGAGGCCCGTGGCATGACTACTCGTCCTCTGTCAGGAGAACGTGAATATTCGGGAGCGATCGCGATTCAAGAGACCACCGTCTCACGCGAAATTCGTTAGCAACTGTACCTCGCGTGATCAGCGTCGGCGCGCGTGGGATTATACGAGAGCAAGACAGAGCTCGTTGACAGAATAAAAACTGTCAACACGCTCGCGGGATCGAACCATGCGAAATCGCCGGATCGAGCGAGAACTTTATCTCGTATAATATCGAGAGCTGAAATATTATAAAATACATTATAACTCGGTAGCCGTAATTTCTGCCTCAGCTACCTCGAGAACGAATCGGTAACGTAACAGGTACCTTCCTCCATCGGTAACCATGAGACATTCTGGGATCGCATCTTCGGATTATCGTCCGAGAGCGGGCAATGCTTCTTTCGTCTCGTTGGAGGCTTCCCTCGGTCGGAATCGCTCGATACGTTGAGCAACACGCCGCTCGACCGAGTTCCCCACCATCCTAAAACAAGACGAAAACGAACCGAAACGAAAAAAATAAACAAAACACAAATGGAGAAAGACCCTTATTACCACAGACGTACGGTACCGATTCAGGAATATACACGCAAACAAACGTGGTCGGTAGCTTATCTTGTCACGCGATTAAAAAATCACGCCACAATATATATATATATATATATATGTGTGTGTTAATTGTTTTCTCTTTTTTTATGACGAAACTTCATACGACCGAGCCGCTGGCTCTGCTTCCGGAGGGCACTATATGTCTCAACGCGGTTTGCGTGAGCCCGCCTGTCTTTGTGTTCGCGGCCGATACGGTCTGTTTCACCTGCCTTTCGGCTTCGGACTGTGTAAGGCCCAACCTTATTCGTGGTGAGCTTAGCCAATCTCCTCCTCCTCGCGGTTTCATCTCAGAGCAGGACTTGATGACCTGGGCGGTACTCTATTCTATCAACCGTGTGATTATATTGATGCTTCAATTTGTCCTTTCGACCTTCTATACATTTTCTTCGGCCTGTTATTACGACGCCCTCATGCGTTCGCGTAATTCCGTCGTTTAGTCGTCATACGATTACGTTGCGCGCAGAATTTCTTCAAGTGCGATCGGTAATTCAGCCTTTTTGTCGGACACCAATTCATACGGTGTGCTACGTGTGTGATACCTGTGTATATAGCGTGGTATTTATGGGTAAACATGGCATATGGTATACATTCCTGCCAGTCCCTTAAATCCTCGGTAATGGTATTTTTGAGATACTCTGTAAGAGTCTTATAGGATATTTACAGCGCTCTATCAGATTGCAGATGATATGTCCCGGTCCTGGAAAGTAAGAATATTTTGTTGCCTTTTTCTGTAATAGTCAAGGGACGTACTATGTCAACTGCAAATTTTTCGAACGCTCGGCCCGATATGTATATGATGACCATCGGCGCATTAGTATTTTTACTCGATTTATTTCGCTGGCATTTGTCGCACATTGCTGGATGGATGGGATGATGTCACGCTTTATTTCCGGCCACACATACTGTTGCCGTATACAATGCAGTGTCCGTGTGATGCCGTGATGCCCACCTAAAGGGGAATCATGGTATTCTTGCATTCTTTTTGCGCAGGCTCCGTCGCTTGTAGTGAGTCCACCAATGCCGCAATTTTCTTTGTCGCTCTTGGTCGTACTCGAGCGCTCCTTTGGAACGTAGAAGGTGCAGTCTTCAAATCGAATGGCATTAGATTGTATTCGTGATGCCTTAACGGCATTGAAAAAGTCCTTATCGTCCTCTGCTATCGTGGTTCGATGAAATTCTGGGCGAAGTGTAAGGTCGTAAAGTACTTGGCTTTTTTCAACTGGTCCAGTATCTCTGTGATATTAGGCAGTGGGTAAGAATGGCTTTCGGTGATCTCGTTTAGCTTTCGAAAGTCAACGACTACCCTTTTAGGAATATGCCGTCCGCATCGGGCTTTTTTGGCACTAGGAGCAATGGGTATTCCACGAACTCTTGCTAAGGCGAATTATGTCTGCATTCAGCATTTTTGTGCCTTTACGGGAATTGTCCCGATCTTGATGCACGACTACTTTTACACGACCCAGTTCCCCTTCCAGATGAAATACGTCGAGAAATGACTCGCACATTTCCTGCAAAATGTTTTCCTCTTCTGCATTTAAGTAAATGTAAGTTTCTCGTCGTCTCGAGTCATCATTGTTCCATCCTTTTCATTCGTAATTTTGCAGTTTTTCCGACGAGGTCATTCGTTTCTTCATTTTTCTTTTCATTACAGCGTTCTCTTACCGGGCTAACCTTGTCGATTTCTATATTTCGCCCGTTCGACTGTAGGTCTCTTATTAATTCGCTTTTTTAGCACGGTCATTATTATTCCAGGGCAAGTGTTTGCCTCTGTTGTTAGAATAGCCATACCCATCGTGAGTGCTTTGTGGGTTTGTTGTTTCCTTGTGGATCCTCGGCCCTTTCCCATCGTCCGTACCTGCAATATGCATTCCGTACAGACGGGTATTGTTAAATATTGTGTGCCGTGTATGAACGGCATTTTGTGCCCACCAAATTCTATAATTTTTTCCCTAATATATTTACTTCATTTTCGACTTTGCAATTCATTCCAAGTAGTCCATCTACGGCTAACTGTGCTTCCTTGGCGACCACATGGAATTTGTGTTATGACAGCAGCCGGGATTTCTAATTTTAGCTCAGCTTTGCAGAGTGGAAAGAACGCCGTACCTCGGAGGCCGTAAAGTTCTATGACCCCGGCCCCGATGGACGTCTCCGGATCCAACTTATTTCTCCCTTTAACTATGCTGCACTAGACGCCCGTGTCACAATGCAGTGTCAGCATTTTGTTGCGAGTATGCTGTGACATCACATGTAGGTTACTTGCGTGTACTGGCGGGCTCTGAGGGCTGACGAGATAATTTTTCCACGGTGCCCTGTCATTGTGTACATCAGGCTATCGGTGTAGAATGTCGACTATTTTCTATTGCGGTATTTTTCCCGTGTTCACTTGAATGTTTTCTGAAACTTTTCCTATCGAAAGGATGCCATCTGTTAATGAACTGACGATCCTTTTGGGCGTATTGTCCTGGGTCTTTTCATTCGGCCTATACTCATTTTGTTTTCTGTGAAACTCATCGTCCTGAACGAAATTGCCATCTTGGCCGTCTCCTACAATCGTTATACCTGTGACCCGGTCTTGCTCAATAATTGCAAATTATTCCTGCTTGATTTATCGTTTTTGTTGACCCCTGAAGGCTATAGCGCGCTTGTGTATGCAACTGATGCAGTGCAGGCCTTCGCATTGGCAACGATTTTCGCCTTTCATAGACGTGCGACCATGCGGACTGTCTACTGCTGTGTGAGGTGCTTTTCGCGATAGTCCGTGTTCCTTCGACCGATTGTTCCTCTTTTATCCCTCCTCGGATTGCTTCCTCTAAATCCTCGTATCCTCGCGACTTCACTATTAATTGTAGGTCCTTTCAGAGTCAATGTTCGAAGTTATTAAAGACAAAATGTCTAATTAACGGTTCGAATGCTCGTGGGCCAATCTTTGAATTCACCTAAGGTGTGGAATCCGCAATTAAATCCATCATTATGGGTCCGATGCGATGTGCAGAAGCTTGTACAGTCTCGTCGTATTTTTGTCTACAATAAGTGAATGCGATTCGTAACGCGGAGACTGTTTAATTGGCTCCGTACGTTGATGTTAGTAGCATCAGCAAATCATCGAATGAGTATATGCCCTCGTAACACATGTTTGCTACGGCCATGCCGTATTATAAAATTCGTAACAGCCTTCGGTTTGGAGGCGTGGAATACGGGAATGCTCATCTGAGCCTCTTTCATTAACATATAATCGTATTGTTCGGCCATTGTTATTGCCGTCGGTTTATCGGGCAAGGGGAGAGGCCCGTGTAGGCCAACCCCTTAAGGGGGATGAGCCCGGGTACTCCGGTGAGTAGCAACACCGCCAGCCCGAAGCGCTGAGAGACCAATGTCGACGAGAGGACGGCTCGTCAGTTGGAAGTGGTACGAGTTTTCGTAGGCACGAGGATCTGACTAATGACCGAGATTGGTGCCGCGGGGGCTAGTTTGCCCGCCATCCTACGGGGTGGTCGCTAGCCGCCCCTTAGGGCGCGTGCTGGTCAGAGATCCTACGAGCGCCCGGTGGGTGAGCTACCTTGTTATTAGCTCGGGTAGCAACCTGCAGAGTTGTTAGAGTGCTGGAAAGTCACGCGGCTTAACCAGTAGTTGCACAAGGACCGGCCTTCCGAATGTAAGCTGGTAGGCCAGCATATGCTTGTCGCGGAAGTCTTTAACCACCGCGTCGCGTGTTGTTTAAGGCCGCGTGCCAGGTATAGCACGTAAAATCAAATGACATTAATTTGTCCGTTGGTTTCACAGTGTAAAATCTTGATGATTTAATTCGCGATTTCTTTCGGTTTCAACCGGATTAAATATTTCTTCAGCACTGGACGTCGCGTCTGACGCGTTATTTTCCGAAAGCTGATTGTGCTGACTCTTCGCATTAAAATATTTCACGTACGTGACAGGAGTCAAATCAAGTTTTTCTGTGCTTGGGTTTCCCCTACGACGCTTTCGACGTAATCACATTCTCTGTTGTAATTGATAACAATCTTCAAAAAACAAATCTATCGATCGCGATAGTTCATCTTTTATGGGTAACCGAAACAGGTATGCTTTTGCGTCGTCCGGCATAGACAAATTCTCTGGCTTTGGAGGAATTCGGTAGAGAATTGTTCCGTAACTTACAGGTTGATGACCGCAAGATGCATGCTGATAGATGATCTGCTGATCGTCCTGGTTCTCGTTTCTACAAGTTTCGCGTTCTACTTCTCTGTACGATTCTCTGGGTTAAGGCCTACTTCCGTTGATCCTCGGGATCGGGGATTCTTGGATAAGCTCTGCTTGGCTGTTGATTCCTTTTCCGACTTGGGCGGGCTGTTTCACTCTTGCACACGGGTTGACTCGGTCACTCGCTTATTGTGCTAAAACGTTTGTTGCGCGTATTCACGCACTTTGAATAAAGTGCTTGAACGTATATCCTTGGCTCGAGAACCCGGGGTAGATATTTTTGCAATCATCGCGAAATCAAGAGTTGGAACTCAAATTCGTTGAATAGAAATATGTTTATTTACTGGATGGGTCTCAAAGTTGAATCGACAATGTGTTGATCGTACCTTGGGACTGAATCATTCAAAAGCCAACCAGGGACTGCCTCTTCCCTGGTAACTTTTCTTAATTATCGACTCTGTTTGTCGCAATTTGTCTTAGATCAACTATTGTACGATGCTTCGTCAAGGTGTGTCGCAAAGTGTCTCTTTAGCGTTTGCATTTTGGCGAAAGTATCATTTTTTCGCAAGGATCACTTTTCAAACGGTCTAAAATCCGTTTCACCGACGCTTAGTCGGTCGACCGATCGCTTCGTTGTATTGCACAAATTTTCGGGTGCATCGCCAATTAAAACTTTATTTTATTCTCAAGACTTTGCTGACACGTACGAACGCCGAGAAGCCCAATTCGTCATATTGTCTGTTTTACCATAGAGGCATAGAACTGTTTTACCATAGAGCATAGAGCTGCGATTACCTCGTTCTGTTGTTTATAGTCTAGCGACAACACTCAATTCAAATGAGAATATACATTGCGATCTATATTATCGACAAAGCAGCCTAATCGGCTCCGCACCACACTTACAAAAATGGAAGTTGCGCAACATGCATTCGAGCCGACTCGGCGCAGTTACTGTAGCTGATAGTACCTACTACCACTCAAAGGCCTCTCTTATTATCTAGCATGCTTCGGGCCTCACATTAGGCCCTGGCGCTTCTTCCACTATGTGCTACACCGATCGACATTCGGAGTATAGTGGAGGCCTGTCGCATCTGTAGAGGTTCTGGTAATAGAGGTCGCAGTGTATTCGCTCGCACTTGCGGCGTATACATCATGCTTAGACAATTTTCCACATATTTGTAAGAAGCTCTTGTTTGATATGATGGATGCTTCTGGAAGCTGGATGGGAATACATATTTCATGGCTATTAGTAAGGGTCGAAAATCGATATGGTTGATGAACGTGAATCTCGAAATGTATGGCAGATTTATCAAAGACCACGGCCATCTAAATGTTTATCATTTCTTTGTCCGTTGTATGCAGCATATGCACAAAGCACAAAATAAATAATGTTGTACACGATTCGCCACACACTCTGTTAAATAACCGGGTCGTCTCTTTCGAAAACTCATTCGCTCACCAAGCCCACACCATTTGTCGATCAGTACGGGACCTTTGAGTCGGCGGACGGCTCAATTTCTCCGGTCTCGATCCCGGGGCCAATTATCCCGCAATGTTGCCTCAGGATTCTCCTGTCACCCGACTTGTCATCGGACATACGGCGGACTCTTCACAGAGGAAATCAGCTCACTGTGGTGGAATTGTGACGGACGTACTGGGTCTGGGGTATCGGTGGCCGAACCCCAGGACACGCTCACATCCTGCACTGCGTCACTTGCGCACGGCAGCTCATGGGCCAACTGCCTCCGGCTTGTCTAACTTCTTCTCGTCCGTTCCTCGACACTGGGGTTGACTACGGGGGCCCAGTGAGAACGAAGCCATGGCGGGGACGCGAGTTAAGAGCCCCAAGAGATGGCTCGCCGTTTTTGTGCGTTGCATCGGCGGCACCCCTGGAGGCACTAGAGGACTACTATTCAGCGGACGGCTTTCTCGCTGCGTATTGTCGGTCCTCGGGCCAGCGAGGTATCTGTAGAACGCTCTTCAACGACTGTGGTACCAACTGCCTGGGCGCAGATACATCCCCTCAGTGGCTGCTTGCAGACGGGTGTAAGAAGCCCGGCAATCTCTCTTCGCTCTTAACCAATGATGGATAGTGCTCAAGTCGCGGCATTGAGCGCCATGTCGGACGGTTTAGAGGGCTTCACTGTTCTCACTCTGAGAACCTCCAGGTTCTAAGTCCTGATGGCGCCACGACCTCACTACGGTCCTGGAGCCATCACTCCCAGACGTGATAAGGGCACGTCCGTTCACTTTGAGAATAGTGACGGGAATATCCGATTTGTGTCTCTTACTGGCTTCCAATATACGTGATGTGAAGCCCAGTATTTATCTTTTAGAATCTTTAGGCCCAAAACTGGCATCACGGTCATGCTTGAATTCACTGCGCACGTTGTTATTTGGTTTAATACTGATTTTAATGTTTTTTTTTTCGCGGCAGCTTCGCTTGCGCAAACGTCTCAATAGCTTTTCATTCATAGCTACTTGTAGGTATCCCCAACCACTAGTCTTATCAACTGCGCGAGCACCCGTTACAGCCGATTTAACAACTGTATGCGGATCATTATTTTGTATCATTTGTCTTCTTCGTAGCACCAATGATCCTTTTTTATGAACAACCGCTACCCTCACGGGCTATCATCATCCCCATGCCAAATTTTACCTTTGCCATCCAAATATTTTACTACAAGCACTTGCTGTCTTATCGAGGCTTCAGCGGTTTTCTTCGAATTCTTAGCAATGTTTTTAGCGGTTACGTGCCACTAAGCGTAGTCGGCAAGCACTTTATTGACTAAATGTTTCACAACAAGATTATCAGGATTTTCCAAGTATGCAATGTGTTCTTTGTAAGCTGTGTCCAATGGATTAATGCCCGGATCACCACGAGCAAGGCGCTTTGCCACTTTATCCTTGGCCCACGATACTGTTAACCGAGCAGATGCAATTCAACTGAGAGTTTGTTATTTAGGTGGTTTACAACAGTATTTAACTGATGGAAAATCCCTATAAAGGGCTACTTATATTATTTTTCCGTTACTCTCATGTGAGATGACGTCAAAGAAACAACGTTTTGGAGGCGAATTCCCTAATAAAATTCGATGAATGTGTCAAAGATGGAGGGAAACAGAGGGAAACGCGTAATGGAAATGTGTTGCCACATAGTATACGTGCAGTGGTTTGTGGTACATCAAATTGTCGAAAAGTCAACACGTTACTCACTCTCATAATTCACCTCAATCGAGGTTTACGATTTCAGAATATTCATCCGCATTTCAAGGTGCTAAAACAGCAAAAGCATAAATTGCTAGAACGATTACTTGAACCCCTGAGTAGAGTTGCGTACCATCCATTCAATGAGGATGAACAAGTGATCGCGCCAAGCCCTGTAAAACCCAACTCGATATTCATCATTGACGATATAGCGTGTGGAAAGCATGATAATGATCGAGCCTCCTTTTTCCATGGGAAGGCATGCAATTGTTGACAGTTTATATCGTGGTCAAACGTTTACTCGTATCCCTAAACATCTCGTGAGAGATAATGTAAATTTCGTGGTGCTTTTCAAGGATGATATGAATCTTAAGCACGTATACAAGGATCGTGTGATTGAGGATATAACTTATATGTGTCACGAAATGCTCGAATTCCGACGAGACGGCGTCCATCACAAACGAGAGGGATAGCAATATTAACAAGGGTCGATATAGGCAAGGTTTTGGTTATTTTCTGACACTAAATGAATGCCTCGATATTGATGGGTGGAGAGACAGTACTGCGTACACATCGATAGTGATAAAATGTAGAGCGGACAGTTGAGGAAAAAAGATAAATAGGTTGAAATTACCAAGACGAGCGATGCAATCAGATGAAAGCACCGAATGATCAAGATCGGAAAAGGGAGCGATGGTTAAATAATGCAAGAAGTCTTTGAGCCTATAGTAAGGCCATTGGAAAAAACGTTGTCGTATCAAAACGATAAGGTGGTGAAGGCGGGAACTAAGGATGTAAAAGTCATTGATGGTAATGAAGAATACACGATGAATACCTCGGAGCCTTCATTGAAGAATGAAATCCAAGATTCTTTCGAGAGTGAAACACAAGACTCTTTAAAATTTGCATATAACGACAGTTATGATGACCCGCCACCCCAAAATGTCCGTGTGAGACATCTGGGAAAGCCCAGATGTCTCACACGGTATACGGAACCTCACGAACAACAAACTAATGCTTGGTAATTGCGCGATATTTTTCTAATCTGAACATATTCGTATGAGGGATTGGAATTAATCGAAAATTGTTGGATTAACGGGCTTTGTTAAAAAAGTGCTCAACGTCACAACTCTTACACTGGACGGTTTGAAAAACTACGAACCAATCATTATTTCCATGAGTGCTTACAAACAATATTATAAGCCTGGCGAGGATATACCACCTAGTGTGGGTCTTCGCGATTGACAGCCGTTTCGCTGCGAAATCTTGAATTAAATACCAACATGTCAATGCGAGAAAAAAAACCAACGTCGATAGCGACTCGATGATTAAAGAAAGTTTGCCATTAAGGTGCAAACAGGTAGGTTATATTTTTTCAGATAAGAATTTTTTAATCAGAATTGGAGATGAACTAGTAACTTACAATAGATATGCAGAGGGCACATAATAATACTTTGAATATGGTGAAAATTTAATGATTTTTTTCGATGAAGGGCAATCAATTTTGTTCGGCATTTTAGCATAAATCAATTGGGTATATGACGCCCATGAAGATTTCTTTTATATCAAGCAAAATATCAATTGGTTACTTCCGTAGAATATCATGCCAAGACTTTTAGACTTGTGTATTTTCACATTTTGGGTACAGTTTACGAAGGGTCTTATTCCACCAACAGTCGCGATATAGAGAAAAACTTTTATGTTTTGGGTGAGGGCCTCGATTTTTACGGGATATCGCTGATTGTCCTAGATCTCGTTGCTACTGAAGGAGTAGCCGATCACGTAAGTTTTGCTAGGTCACTCACTGCTGAATCCCAACCCTCTTCACTATAACCCGAAACATGCTTAGCAGTGCTTTCCCGAAACCGCTTGCTCGCGCGCGAGCAAGCCCACAATGGCATGTCGGTTTATAATTTTCGACAAAACCAAAGTTGACACAGATTAAATTTTTTGTTAATGGTTTTGGGTTCAAATTCCCCCAATTTCCGTGTGATTTCTGGCGACAAAAATTAACTATGCTCGCCGAGAATACAATCATCCGAGTGAACGGCCGAAGGTAACAATTCGCGTAACTAGGCTCTCGACCATATTGTTCGCGTTATCTGTTCACCATCTCGGGGAATATTGCGTCATATTAGGCGTGAATTATTTATTAAAGGGATACATACCATAACTTGATACTTGACGTCATCAGTATGAATCTCTTCCGTGCCGATAACCAAAGGGACCTCTTCACATTCACTTGACATCGTTGCTAAAACTTTTTCCAGTTCTCCCCGTTCTTTGCTCCCTTTTTTGTAGGTCAATACCGGTTCGTTTTCCAGACGGATATTTGGAGGTTTTGACCCAGGAATTATGCTTCCCAGACATCGCGCTCCTACTCTGTTAGAAATAAACCGTGGTATAAAATTGTTAAGACCAGTGATAATGTACGCGTAAAATATGCCCCTGTGAGCAATCGACCCATCAAAAAGAAAACACAGACACGAGAACGGCAGTAATGTACTGTTACTACCCTATTATTTTTATTAACCACCTCACCGTTGGTAACCACAACATTGGTTCAATTCGATGGAATTGGTAAAAAATAAAGGTGGTTCGCGTTTATCTGGATCTGTAGAGTTCTCGCAGTAGCACACAGAAAAAAAACACCAAAACACATACGATCCACGGAAAAACAAATCAAATTTGTTTTTCAATCGTGAAAACTAGAACAGCTAGTTTTCACGATTGATCGTATAACAGTCTAATATTCTGCAAACGGGAGAAAAATGTGGTTAATTTACCGAGCGTGTCCGAAAATACAGATACATATAGTAACAGGGATGAAATATATTTCTTCAAAATGTGTTTATTGCGGATTGTGATCACGTGTTTTATTCAGGAACAAAATATTTTTAGTCATCTAATATTCATACCGACCAATGTAAAATATCAGACAGTAACGCAAGCATATGATTGATGATTTCGATTTAATGGTTGCGCATCTGACTCTTTCCCTTTACCTTGCTTTTCAATGCTCAAGACAGAACTTCCGAAAACGATGACAGCTAAGTATAAAAATGTAATTAAAGTTTGGCAGGACAAATAATGAATTCCCAACAAAATTTATAAGGATATCAAAACAGGTATCTAAGCATCCATGAGATGTAAAGTATTTCAAATTTCTCTTCAATCTCAACACTGATAGTTCATTTCTAAATGCAAAAATGCAAGATGGGAACGACTAGCGATTCATCAGCCTAAATAGATCAGATTTTACATAGTTTTAAAACCATATTTTTTTATCTATGCATGTTTTAACGTGTTACCTAGGTCGCGGCCGGAAAAAAGGTGTTTTCGTGAATTTTTTTTCATGAAATGGGTGCACGTTTTCAACTTTTTTCATAGTAAAGGGTATTATTTCAAGTATCTTTAACAATTGTTTATTGGGAAATAAAAAATTTCGGTGAAAAAAACACTTAATTTTCTTTCATATTAAAAAAGTATGCATTGAAAAAAAATCCTGCGATTAAGGACTGCCTTTTGAAATACAAAAAATATCTGTAAAATTTGAAGCAGATCGGTTTAGTTGACTTTGAAATATTTTGGTCACCGGTTCTGAAAAAGTCTTTCTGGGAAAAACGCGTTTATGTTTTACGCCAGGTATATACGTAGGTTCACCGGACCTACCTGTAAACCCACATAACCCCCCAATTTTCAACGAACCGACTTGAAATTTTTCAATCCGTCGAAAAAGAAAAATCGATTTTTCCAAAAATTCCAACTACGTACCAGGTACGCGATCGGCGCCCAGGACGGCCCTCAGCGTCAAAAACGGACAAAAACATTGAAAAAATTGGTAAGTTAAGCCGGTAATGTCGAACACTTTCTTTGTCGATTCTTGTAATTTAAGCAAGCCCTTGGATGCTCAGACGATGATCAGCGCGGATTGAGTTACCAATATTTTCAATGTTTTCGTCCGTGTTTGACGTTGAGTGCCATCCTGGGTGCCGATCGTCTTCGGTCGTTTCACGCCCTTCTTTAAATCGTTTAAACTACTCAAAAACTTATGTGCGGGATAAACATTCATTCCCGTAGACTTCTTTCAACATTGCATAAGTTTCTGTGGCAGTTTTCCCTAGTTTAACAAGAAACTTGAGGTTAACCCGTTGCTCCGTCTGACCACTTGGCATTTTTCCGACGAGTCGCTAGTGCGTAGACTAATCCAATCGACTGCTACAGTCAAACTGACAAAGGGGACAGTACGGTAGTCGGATTTTTGTAATTTTTCGTACTCATGGTACGTGAAGTTCAGGGCTCGAATATTAATATCCCAAAGCAGTTTGACGCCATATTCAGAAATTTTCGAGAAAATTGACTTTGAAGTTTTCGAGCGCACGCTTATCCCACAAAGATGCAACGATATTCGAACCGGGCTCGTGGCGTACCCGGTAGCGCTCGAGTCTAGTAATCGCGGGGTCGCTGGTTCAAGTCTCACTTCGAAATTTTTTTTTTTTCATTTTTTTTTAAATTCGCTTACCTCCGTCATTTAAATATCCCGATAAATTTTTGTTGTATATAATCACATGTTATTATATATAATTAATATAATATATCTATATATGTTTATATATGGACAAAATCCATATATAGTTATTTATGTACAAAATTCATTATAGTTATACATAATTATATATTTTCTCATATATGATCATATATTATTTATATATAACAATAGGTGATTATTTATAAATAAATAAATAAATAATCCCGGGATAAAAATCATAAAATCTATGCTAATTCACATATATGTAATTATAATTGTCAATAATAAATGCAAGTCTTATTTTTTATTATCTTTTGCTTGAAATTGCGAATAGGCGACGTAAAAATATCCAGTAATAATATTTACATAAACTCCCTTGTAGATTAATAGGAATATAAATAGAAGAATAAATGTTGAAATATGTGACTATAACGCTTGCTTTGACAACCGTCGATATTGTGAATAACAGTTCTGCGTACATCGTTTGCCTTTGTCCTGATCAACTACCTGCGAAGCAATTTATTCCTTTTCTATTTTTTTCAGGATGCCAATACAAGTCGACGTTCGACAGAACTCTGGCGACCAAAGGATCAAAAGTAGTGCTGGCAAAGCGGCAGAATTTGAATAAAGTCACCCATTCCTATACTGCGCAGTACTCTGTCACCCTATCAGAAAAATCGTTGCCCCTGGTGTCCGTATGCCTACAAGAAACAACAGGTTCATTTGGTCCCAGAGTTCAAAAATTGGTCGACGAGTACCTAAAAAAATGCGGAAACGTCGTAGTCACGTCATCGGAATCGGGAAAATTGACTATAAAGTTATACAAAGATTTTTTGATCAACGTTTTGAAACCCTACGTAAAAAAAGAAAAGTTTTTCTCAATTATCGATTCCTGGGGAGGCCAAACCGATACCGTGATGTACCGTGATTGAACAAGGACGTGAAATTAATGATAGAGAAGATTGCATAAAAATTCATTCTATTGTTCATCATCAGTTGTCTTCTCCGGTCTTCAATAACATGATCAGATATGCGTAGTTTGCTTCGAAACTTTGCGATCAAAGAGAAATCTTCATGAACGTGAATGAAGTTTGTTTTCCTATCGATGTATTGAAAAAAATTGCGAATGTAACAATGCAGCGTTTGTACGGTGTGCGAGATGCCGTGAAAAATTACTGTTTTCCTTGTTTTTACGATGGTTATCACTCTGGCTCGTGTAACATTACACCCGATGTATAAAACAAACGAATACAGACCGAATAATAAAGTATTCAATTCCTTACCCGACGTTTTTGAAAATGTATGTTTATAATCAAGAGATAATTAAAAATATGACTTGCGTTTTTTCATTTAAAAAAAATGAAAAAAAAAAAAATTCGAAGTGAGACTCGAACCAGCGGCCCCGCGATTACTAGACTCGAGCGCTACCGGGTACGCCACGAGCCCGGTTCGAATATCGTTGCATCTTTGTGGGATAAGCGTGCGCTCGAAAACTTCAGTCAATTTTCTCGAAAATTTCTGAATATGGCGTCGAACTGCTTTGGGATATTAATATTCGAGCTCCGAATTTCGCGTACCATGAGTACGAAAAATTACAAAAATCCGACTGCCGTACTGTCCCCTTGTGAGCCACACGCTGGCTTGCCTAGCGGGCTCAGGGTGGGGGAAGACCCATCAGACACAGTCATGTTCAAACATATCGAGGAACGCTCGCAGTTTGCTGGGAGCAGCATCAGTCCGGTTATTCAATAGCCACACCTCGTATGAAAGAGGGAAAATGAAGCTCGTGGAAACATGGCAAAAAGTTCAACAGGATGGAACATATTGAGTTGATTAAAATCGCTTGTTTTTATAAATATTTTGGGTTTGAAATTGACGCGATTTTCGCCACAGATTTATGTATAAAACCCATCCAATCAGTCACAGGAATTGACGGTGTTACATCTGTGTAGAAAAAAATATTGGAAAAAAACCCTTTTTATTGACCTAAGATGTATGACATCACAAGAATCATATACAAAACGAATCAAACACGAAAAAAGTTTAAACACCAGCGATTATTTTTACTTATATGTAGTACAGATGGCTTATTCACCCCCACTACACTATTTTTAATTGTGACTAATTCGTGTAAAAAAGTAGTGAAAGATGAGTGGTGTGGTGTATCAAGGTCAAAAAGGAGTGAAGGGCTCGGTTTCGACGTTGAGAAGAAGCAAAATAAACAATTGAAAACCACCGAATCGACACAGTTTTCATAGAGAGTCGGAATCCCACGTCATCGCTCGCTAAAAAAATAAAAACCACAACCAGTGATGCTGATATTAAAGTCGACGCTATATTTGGCCATCGGTTCATTTGCAGTCCGTGCTCAATTTTTTGTGTGCAAAGCATGTGGTAATTAGTGTGGGTTTTTCAGAAAGGACAAGTCAAGGCTTGGTATAAAGATGATTTTTTAATAGGGGACATGCACTAATACTCGTATGTAGTGAGAGACATGTAGGGATTAAAAGACTCGGCAGCTCCTCGACGTCAAGTAATAAAAAAAAACAAATTCGACACCTCTGAGCACTACTAACACTGACGAATACGCCGCGACTCTTTATACAGTAAGAAGGGCTTAAGCAGACGACTTTTTAACTTTGATTCGATACTACGCAAAAACGCGGTGACGATTCGAAAATCTATTGACATTTTACCAACGCAATGTGATCGTTTCCTATCGATTTTGTTTGGGTCATTGTTCTATCCGACATCCGATGCGATACTCAATTTTGAGATCGCATAATATTCGTACCACATATTTTTACCACAAAAACGGTTCTACATTCTTCAGTTTGCTCAAATCGAATAAAGTAATTCAGTCGCATCGTAAGCATTACTCCATACGCCCTTTGCAAGAAAGCGTCACGCTGTCGGTTTTCTCAATCGAATAAAGTCATCCAGTCGCATCGTAAGCATTATTACGTACGTCCTTTGCAAGCGAGCGTTACATTTAGCATCACGGTGTAAAGTGTGACGTTTTTCGAGTCGTCTGCGCATCCTCGCGTCGTTGCCCGAGCAACGTTGCCTTAAACAAACGATAGCACGCTGGGTAGTGTCAAAACAATCGGGTTCTTCAAGCGTATGGCTTCTACCAGCTCTAACCTCTCACGAGTATTAGAGCGTTTGTACAAATAAAATGAACGGCTCTTTTAGGGGCTAAAGTGAATTTCAGGAAGGTTGTCAGAGTCGTGCATATTAACCTTAAAAAAGATCTTTGAACACAAACAAACGGCGCTATGCAAGGTCGAAAACTAATTCGACGAAGGTATTTCGTGACGCAACTTCTAGCATTCAAAAATGCTTCAAAACTGTGAATAAGGCGGCGACCAGAACATTAGGCTTATCGATACATAAATATTTGCACCGGAGAGTAGAAAACGCCAAAAGTATGGAATTTTCTTATATCGAACACGGGTAAGGAAACAATATAAACTTTTTCGTTATTCAGAGACGACTACAGATCTATACCCGTAGTTATCGAGGAGCTGAAATTATCAGTTAGCTTCCCATCGAGCACAATATACCGGGTGAGGCAATAACTGTTGCCACCTTGAATATCTCTGTAATTATCGACGTCACAAAAAAATGTTTGAAACAAAAGTTGTACCGTACGAAAGGGGTCATCAAATGCGACCATGTTTTTTTTTCACAGTTGAGGCGCTGTCGCACAATAAAGGTCACCTCCACTTTTTTAAATGGGACGGTACATTATTAGCCTTATATAAGGCTAAGAATTGCCAAGCCAAATCTATGGGTTCGCTAGCTCATAATGTACAAGTGTAGATTGTGTACTCCGGGCGCAATCATGAAATCTGTCAATGAATCACCGTGACAGAGGTACCTAATGTATACAGAGTAACTTGAATAGAATATCCAATAAATTACGTATTTCGCTTAGTTACTCATGCCCCCAATTAAGAGATTTGCTCTTACCATCTGACATATGTCGATTCAAAGCCCATGGATATGAATACATTTACTTCGCCGCATTAATTCTACTTTTAATGTCTCGCACGAGACAGTCGCATGTACTCTATCTATATCGGACCCGCAAGAAAACCCTGAACGGAGATGGAAAATCGTGCAAGAACTAGTGTGTCGATAACCCGACTCACCAGGAGATGCCGGACTTGTGTGCTTGACCGCACATAAGACAAATTCACACATTTAGGGATCAAGGGGTCACCGATGAATTCTTAGCGTATAAGGTTCAAAATTATTAATATAATATAAGGTATGAAGTTCTAAGAAGTATCCAATAGATAGAAATATTAACTCAAGCGAGTAGACAAAAAATATTTATCTTTAGATACTGCGATGAAGAAACGCTAAAGGTTTTCGGAGAAATGTTTTTGAATAGATTATTTGAACTGCTTAACGCCAAAGGCACTATCGGACTCAATCTCATTTACGAAGACTTCGACGGCAATGGCGAACACGCTATTACACTTTTTGATAGGCACTAAATTGCATATCTGGATTATTGAGTGGCCTCAAAGATAACTTGTGTACTGATGCTGAAAACAGATTTAAAAAAATGTCAAGCCTCAATTTTGTTTCTGATGTTTTTTTAGAAGTCTGTTTATAAAAATTGTCCAGGCTTCGTGTCGCAAATGAGATTTTCCGCTGATTATTATTTTCAAAGGGTCTGACGACAAAATCGATGACGCTGAAGCTGGCAGATAGACCTAGAAGAGGCGCGCCGCCTGGACTCAGTACGTTTTAAGCGTGACTGCACGCGCTTGGTTCGTAGCGCAGTAAGGCAGCCTAGCGGCTACCCCCACCACTTAACACAGTGTGAATGAATCGAATCTATCTGATTAGCAGAAATTATGCTTTTTTTGTTGCTGAAAAAATACCATCGCCGGAATGAATCATGAGTCGATCGTTACGTGCAATCATATAGAGTGAGCATGTTAATCGTTAAGTCGCTACTGTTATGCGTGTTGGCAGCAGCGACCTTTTCGCGATTTTCGGACTGAGTGAGGCGCGATTCACAAATAACAATTTTTTGAGTAATTAAAAAAGTCACCGGGATAAATGATAAGTCGATCGATTTATCTTATTATAAAGAATAGCCAGCTAAATCGAAAAAGTAGTTGTTGTTACGCAGGTTGGCAGGAAACGGCCTTTTGTAAGAATTTTCGTGCGGGTAAGAAGGCGCGATTCGCGAATAACAATTGTTTAATAAATTGAAAGCAGTCGTCACCAGGATAAACAATGGGTGGAGCGATTCGTATTATTATACAGAATACATTGGCGTAACTAGGTAGCGGCCAGGTCACCCCCCCCCCCAAAACTCTGCATCTGCCCCCCCCCCCGCCAGGATTTTCACAATATCTGTCTTATTCACGGTCATACGTATCGATCTGGTTACACTGTTACTTTTTCGATGGCAAGAGCGAAGCTCTCATTGTAAGTGATTTAGGTGGTTATCAATTAGGTGGTTAACCACATAGGTTGCTGCGATCACATTGTATTCCTCACGCCCGCTGGCGGTTCGCATTGTGAACGATCTCTCATGTATAGACCAACCGAATTAAGCAGCCTATGCAGGAACTCAGTAGTGATGATGACAACAACAAAATGATAACAACTATGTAAGAATTCTTAATTATCCGTACCAACTCGGCTGTGATGTGCACAGATAAACAGAATAGCAGTGTTATTGCGTATCGGGAGTTGAGGACACTTGTATACCAGCCACGTCTTATTGCGTCGTCGAAGTCGAGTTTGTATGGTGGTTAACTAACAATAAGAGCGATTCCTTATTTGCGTGCAGCCAGCGGGCCAAGCGGCCTATACAGCAACCTCCACCGCAAGTATGCAGGAACTACTGGGTTCTTGCATAGGCCGCTTGGGTCGCTGTCTGTACGGTAATAAGAACTTAGTAGTTCCCGCATAGACCGCTTGCGGTGGTAGTTCCTGTATAAACCGCTTGGGCCGCTGTCTGTACGGTACTAAGAAATCGCTCTTATTGGTAGTTAACCGGCCATACTAACCCCATTTCGACGACGCAATAAGACGTGCCTGGCATACAAGTATCGTCAACTCCTGATACGCAATCACACTGCTATTCTGTTTGTTTGTGCCCATTGCAGCTTCGTTGGTACGGATAATTAAGAAAGGCTTTATTGATTTAAAAATCCTTGTTTCCACATCCTTGCATACAGATAAAATATGTAGATGAGATACGTATATATATATCAAACAGGCCCGGCCCCCGCCCCAGAAGAAAATTTCAACTACGCCAATGACAGAATAAGCACCTAAATTTAAAAAAAGTCGCTGCTGTCATGCAAGTTGGCAGCAGGCGACCTTTTGTGAATTTTATCGTGCAGTCAGCACGGCCCAACTCGCGGATAACTATTTGTTTTTGTTAATTAATGAAAGTTGTCGTCGGGATGAAATATAGGGGGATCGATTGGGCTTATTATATAGAATACGCGCGTAAATAGTAAAAGTCGATATGGTCATGCGTATTGACATTAGACGACCTATTGGAGATTCTTCACGCGAGCATAGAGGCGCGATTCGCGAACAGCGTTTTGATTTTAAAAAAAATCGTCACCGGGATAAATCATACGTCAATCGATTCGTCTTATTATGAAGAATAAGCAGCGGTTACGTCCGAAGACGATTAGACTATATATATATATATATATACGGGGTATATATAGCACCTTGGATATCTTCGAAACTATAAGGTTCAAAGAAATATTTGCTGAAATGCAATTGCACAGTACGAAAGGGGCCATCCGATAGCGATAATAAATAGTTTTTTTTGCCGGTGGAGGTACTTCGGACATTTCTAGGTCAACTCCAATTTTTTTTAATGGATCGGTATATTTTTTTTTTTTGTATCATAAATGAGGAGCTTAAAACGAGTTCAACGACCTATAACATGCGGTCATTGAAGTTCATAGAAAGTACAGAAAGGCGATAATATTTACAGTTTCGGTAGTAAATAAAATTACTTTACTTTACTTTACTAGTTGCTTTTACTTACACGACAGACCATGTGGTATCAACATGACGGATGTCCAGCACATTATTCATTGATTGCATGAAGGCAATTCGATGAAAAATTTCGAAATCGTTGGATCGGACGCGCCGGTCCAATATCGTGACAATTCGTTCCCCAGACCTAACACCTTTAGACTTATTTCTATGGGGAACATTGAAAGATAAAGTGTACAAAGAAGTACCAACTACACTTGATGCTATGCAGCAAAGAATTATTACAGCCTGTGCATCAATAAGTTCTGACGCTGTAAAAAGTGCAAGTCAATCAATCCAAAAAAGAAGCTAATGTTGCATTGATACTGATGGTCGTCATTTCGAACACTTTTTATGAACGTAGTAATTTTATTTACTACCGAAACTGTAAATATTATCGCTGTTCGAATTTCCATCAATGTAGCGTATTCTCAAGTATTCAATTCAAAGTGTTTACCATCCTCTTGCTCTGCGCGATTGTAGTCCCGGCGCTTCGCGCCGGATTATGACGTCCGTACGCAAAAACCACGCGATTTCGTACTCCCGAATTACCCTTCGGCCCTTGCGATCCACGGACCCGGTAATACGCGCCTTCTTCCCGGAAAAGATAGTCGTCCTCCGAGCGTCGAATAGCAAGGATAATCTCGTGCTACTCGATCTCGTTTTCGTCGTCTATACGAAATTTCAAGAATTCACGCAACTTGCGCTACCGTCGAGTTGCGCTTAATAGCAAAACCTCGCGTAAGCCGCGTCTTCGTCCGCCGTGTGATCCACGAGTAGACATTGAAAAAACATTTTAGTAAAACGTACCGACTATTTCAGTGTTACTTCGTTCCCGGCGCGACCCAAGTTTCCCTTATCCTCCAGAATTATTCCCGTGTCTGAAACGGCGGCCAAATAATGTTAAATATACGATCACACGTTTATCGAAGGACGTGTAAAATCAATCGCCTTTCTGTACTTTCTATGACCTTGTGTTATAGGTCGTTGAACTCGTTTTAAGCTCCTCTTTCATGATACAGAAAAAAAACATGCCGAACCATTAAAAAAATTGGAGTTGACCTTCAAATGTCCGAAGTACCTCCGCCTACAAAAAACCAATTATCGCTATCGGATGGCCCCTTTCGCACCGTGCAATTTCATTTCAGCAAATATTTCTGTGAATCTTATAGTTTCGAAGATATCCAAGGTGCTAATAGTTATTGATCTACCCTGTATATATTGTGGCGTCCCGCCGCTCTCTTTTGCGTACAACGCGCTGCTTCGCCGTTTTAGTAGCGAAAAGCCCCAGAGTATGGTCCTGGCTAGACAGTTGCAAATTTCTTGCCCTGTCTAATCATGATTTTTGTTCACGCTTTTCATGTGGAACGAGCCACACGATTTGAATAATCGCGCCCCGCTAAGCGCGAAGGGTCAGTAACCATGCGCGGAGAAGCGCTAGGCCGCCGTCCTAGGCGCACGCAGTTCACGCACTCCGTTGACCCCACTTATCGATTATGGATTTTCCCCTCGCCTGCGATCGATGCGGAAGGATTGGAACAAGGGATCGAGAGATTCCTCCGCCAGACTTTGAGCGAGATAGACGTCCGAGCATTTTCCAGACTCGATAGCGCAATATCGATTGCGATCCAGTCTTAAGTCCTCAATTGAGATTACGTCGAGGCATTTACGCGCCTTAGGATTATATCGAGTCCTTTGGCCCCAGCGAGATAGCTGGGTGGTTGTAACAGCGCTTCCGTCGGAAGAGGTCAGATTGTGCGCAGTAGCGCGACCCTAGACGCCGACGAGGATCCAAATTAGTTTAGCTTTATTCGCGCAAAGACGCATTAAATATTTTATACAAAAGTACGCAAGTGTTATATCATTCATTCGTCCCAAACCGAGGACGATCCTGGGAGAGATTCCCCGAGCCGAGAGCCGCGACTCAGGCCGAGAGCGTGCGAGAAGGAGACCGGAGGAGGACGTACAAGCCGCGGGATCGAAGCGCATCGTAAAGGTAAGTTTGAAAGCCTTATTCAGTCCGGAATACTTCTGTGAAACGCCCTGTACGGTGCTCGCATATTTGTGGTTGGGTGACGGTTCCCCTGGCTTCGAGTTGCGCAAGCGCGAGGTGTTTTCCGCGTCCTAAGCCGCATCGGTTAAAATTCGGGAAAAAGATAATTTTTCCCATATGTCGCGCTAGCCAGGTTCTTGAGCAAAACCGGGTTTGGCGTGATATTAATGGCGCCCAACGTGTCTATACGACACACCGTATTCACGACAAAAAAAAAAGAAATTTTTGCGGCGTAGCGTGTCTTCGAAACACGCAAAATTAAGAATAAAAATTGTAAATGTAAAATAAGAAAGATCATTTTATAATTAGGACAAAAAGTTAACTTGAAATTGCCTGGAAAAAAAAGGTATCATAAATTATCGGAAAAAAAGTACTAGCGAAAATTGTGCGAAAATTCGTTTTCTTTGAACGGAACGAGTACCGAAATAATATTTCTCAGATATTTAAAACTGTACGTTCGAAAGGTTCGAAATTTTTTTTTCCATCCTCACAGCGTCCCATCGAAATATAGCTTCGAGCACACTTGAGCAGACGATACGAGACAAAGAGGGATAGAGTCATAAACTCGCCAGTCCTGCTAGCGGATTACGCGATACGTATGCGCAGAGAAACAGAGAGAAACAGAGCGCTAAGCAAAACGTAACGTAAACAAAACAGCGTCTAACTCAGCAACGAACAGCGTTATATTGGAACGAAATAAAACCACGCGAAATAATTTCTACAGTAGAATCCAAAAGAAATATAACGTGAACGAACCGAAATTTAATGAACACGAATGTCACTTGTAATTATTTTCTCTTAAAGAATCGTTGATTAATTTATTATAAAATTTCGAACAAAATATTTATTCATCCTAACATTATTAGGAAAAACATTTCTTTCTCGGTACAAGTGTCTCCATCGTCTTCGTCCAGTTCATGAATTATTTCAAATTTATTTTCTTTCCGCAAAGTAAATATTCAACGCATTCAACATGAGTGACTCCTCCGAAGCAAGTAACAAAGCGCAAAGATCCACGCGATCAAGCAACGCAATACCGACAGGCCAAACTTTAACGCGCTCACCCTCAACGTCCGAAGGGGATAATACTTCTACTGACGAGTTAAATAAGACGGCAATAAGTAGGAAGAATAATACGGAAACGAACAAAAACAGAACAGTAGGTACAATACCGAAACAATCGACAAAACAGACTAAAGAAACGAAAAACGCTGTAGACAATGACGCAGTAATAAATAAATTCCAGGAAATGTTTATGACCTTGCAATCGACCGTGCAAGAATTAATTCACACGAATTCGGAACAAACCCGGCACGAAATAGAATTGTTGCACGAAAAAAATAGTAAATTGATCGAAGCAGTCGAAAAATCGCAAAGTAAAATTGTAAGACTAGTCGACGAGCGAACAAAAGATTTAGCCGACGAATTTGAGCGGAAAATAAAAACGATCGAAAGTAAATTCGCGTTGTCGGAAGTCGACGATACACAGTGGGAATACGACGAAGATCCCATTCGTAGCGCGCGGCGTAGAACGAAAGGCGACGACACAAAAACGTTTACTTTACCACCGCGTACCCAAACTGTAACGACAACAACGTACACTTCGACCAACACTTTTTCAACGCTGACTAGGCCGACTGTAACGACAATAACACAAGCGCAATCCACGCCGGCGATCACAGCTACGTTTCAACCTCGTACGCTACAATTTAACGAGATAATCGAAACACGCGAGCGTACGAATTCACAGAATAGCACGACAACAAATCTCGAAAGAACCGAACCACGCAGATGTGAACAAATTCCCCGCAATGTAAATAAAATTTTCAAGTCTTGGGAATTGAAATACCCCGGAAAACTCGACGCTGATGACTTTCTCGACGAGATCGAGCGAAGAATCGCTGCGTCAGGTATAAGCGGACAAAACGCGCTTAACGTTTTACCGGAAGTATTATCAGATACCGCGTATGCGTGGTACAAAGTATTTCACAGAGACTGGGTCTCATGGAATGACTTTGCCACGAAATTTCGAGACACTTTCGGAGATTTGAAAGATGACCAGCAGCTAAATTTCAAAATACAAAAACGAGTCCAGAAACCGAAAGAAACCGCGATTGACTACGTAATAAAAATTAGCGAAATGTACAATAAATTGCAAGAAAAGGTTCCGGTAAAATATCAATTAGACAAAATTTTTTCCGGATTAAGTTCGAAATTGATAACGCACTTCGACAGAGAAGAAGTAGATTCATACGACGCGTTAATTAAGAAAATTCGTAAATACGAAGAAAAGAATGAGCTAATGTTGCAAGCGGATAAACAACGCGACGAGTATTCGCGTTATCCGCGCAATTCAAGCGGTAAACAGCGATTAAATGCGATAGGAGACGTTATGAGAGAAAATTCAGTAAAATCAGACGAATGTAATAAGCCAAAAAAACAAGGAAAAAGCGCAATAAAAAAGAAAGTTACCGAAACCGTAAGCAAGGAAGACATTTGCCTAAAACAGATAGAAAACCTCAGCAAAAGACTCTCAAAATTACAGGTAATCCAGCAAGGAAAAAATGGTAACGAGAAGGACTCCCGAAAAAAACGCAAATATAGTTCAGGTGAAGATACCAGCGGCAAAACGCGCCGACGATCGGGCCCCGATAGTTCTCGCTCTTCCAGCGCGGCTTCATCGCTGAAGGGGGGAGAGAGGCGCCGATCGCCACCACGTAACAAGCGAAATTCAAACGACGAACGCAAATCGTATTATTCGCGAAGTTATCGAAGGAATAGTAGAGAAAGAAATAGTCGTAATTCGCGTTATTACAACGGCGACAGGTATAGATCAAACGAGGAAGAGTATTCATGGAGAGGTAGACGCAGTAACAGGGACTACGATAGAAATCGCACAGTAGTTTGTTACAAATGCAAGCGTGAGGGACATTACGCGAATCGATGCGATGATCGCGCAAACTCGCCTTCTAGACGCGAAAGATTCCGCGAGGAACCGCGTAGAGCCGAGAAGAGCCCAACACCACCTCCAAAAAACGCGCAAGAAGTCAGGAACGATTAGAATCACTCCCACTTCCTGACGCGACCTCGGGTATTAATAAACGAACTAGGCAAACGATTAGGGTAAATGAGCATGATTTACAAGAAGAGAACGCCACCAGTTACAATACTGAGGAGCAAATATTGAGAACGTGTTTCGTAGCGGAAAACAGTACGCACGCTAATAACGATTCGGAAGATGACAATAGCTCGCACACAGCATCGGAGACTGAATACAGCGAAGACGAAGACAATGAGGAGCCATTAGCGGAAGTTAGAAGCGCTAGGCCGTGTCTTCAGATAATAGACGCTTTAGGTAGCGCAGGTCAAATTCAGCATGCTTTTTTCGCGCAGAATTGCTCGATGGAGATAGGAACGCGCCGCACATTCAAAGGATACGCGTCCCCCAGACCTCCGCGAGAGCGCAGTATAATCCCGGTTACAGTGAAAATCGAGGAACAGTTTTTGAAAGGAATTCTAGACACCGGAAGCGATCGCAGCTTCATGAGCGGCCACGCATATGAGCTAGTACGTGCGTCACAAAGATGCAGTCCCGTCAAAGACGCAATCTCTCGCACAGGAGTACAGCTCGCGCAGCAAGACCATGTCGCCATACCGCGCTACTCGGCGAAATTCCTTATTGATGTTTGCGACTGTTATGGAGAACACTGGTTCGCCATTCTAGACGGTCTGAGCACGCCAGTCATGCTAGGCATGGACCTCATCTTGCCATGGAAAATAACGATAGATGGAAACAAAAACAGTTGGAGAATTAGGGATTCGGAAATAGAAGTACCCTTTGATTTAGCGCAAGGAAATTGCGAGACGACAAATTCAATGCAAATGCAGCAATTATCGCCAGACGAACAGTCACGTTTGGACGAATTTTTGAACGAGAAATTTAATGCACAAGGGATCACGGGGACAAATGGTACGACGATGACGACTCACGTTATTGAATTGACAGACGAGACGCCAATCAAACAGAAACCATATCGAAGAAGCCCTGCCATAAACAAAATCTTAGACGAGGAAATTGCTAGATTGTTAGAAAAGGGATTTATAGTACCCAGCCATAGCTCGTGGTCTAGTCCTCCCGTTCTAGCGCTTAAGAAGAATGGCAAATATAGATTTTGCGTGGATTATCGGCGATTGAATCGCGTCACGAAAAAATCTGCCTACCCTCTGCGCAGGATGGACCGAATTTTAGATTCGATGGTGGACAGACTAATTATTAGCACTCTCGACCTGAGCGAAGCGTTTCACCAGATCCCGATGGACCCAGATAGCAGAGAGTATACTGCCTTTGTGGTCGAAGGTCGGGGACTGTTCGAATACGTTCGCATGCCCTACGGCCTAACGAACGCACCCGCTACGTTCCAGCGTCTTATGGATGAGCTCAAAGATAAGTTCCTTGAGTACATTCGCGCGCAGAGATTGCCAGAGAGATATGCCGATCAAGTGTTCGCATACCTTGACGATTGGATAGTGATTTCAGAAACTTTTGACGAGCATCTAGTGCTGTTGGATATATTGTTTAGAATCTTTCAAGAAGCCAATCTGGAAATAAATCGGGAAAAGTCTTATTTTGCGCGACAAGAAGTCGAATTTTTGGGTTTTATTTTGAATAAGGATGGCTTGAAGCCAAATCCCGAGCGTATCAACCCGATACTCAAATATCCGCGCCCCCGTAACCGCAAAGAATTGCGCAGGTTCAACGGTTCCGTAAACTGGTACCACCGACACTTGCGTAATATTGCGAAAATTCAAGGGCCGCTGAATAAATTAGCCAGTCCTAAAGTACCATGGATCTGGACGGATGAATGCGAAAATGCGTTTAACGATGTAAAGTCTGCGCTGAGAGGAGCAGTTACTTTGGTTCCCCCGAGACCGGACTTGCCGTTCTATTTGTACACGGACGCAAGTGATACTGGTCTCGGAGCCGTATTGACGCAAAAAGATCCAGACAAAGAGTACTTAATCACGTGCTTAAGTCAACCCTTACGAGGCGCGCAGTGTAATTACACTACGACCGAGAAGGAATGCTTGGCCGTGGTATACGCAGTGCGTAAGCTGCGATGCTACCTGGAGGGCACGAGTTTCACAGTGATCACAGACCACTCAAGTCTGCGATGGTTACACTCGCTCAAAGACCCGATAGGAAGGCTGGCGAGGTGGGCAATGGAACTGTTGTCGCATGACCTGACGATAGAGCATCGCCAAGGTACGGCCAACGAGGCTCCAGACGCGCTTTCGCGGTTGTACGAAGACGCAGGCGATAATGCGCTCCCTGCACAAATGAATTACTTGCGGAAAAGTTCATGGTACGACACGGTGGTCGATTTAGTAGAATCGAACCCTACGCGACACCCCCGTTACAAAACGAAAAACGGAAAATTATATTATTACAAGCCCGACAGAATTAAGGAAATTGTTGGAGACAATAATGCGTGGAAAGTAGTCCTGAGAGAGGACGAAGTTCTCCCAACCATTGAGAGATACCACGGTACTCCTCAATCCGCGCACCAAGGCATGAGGAAGACCTATCATATGATTTTGAAGCTCTTCTATTGGCCAGGAATGCGTGAGGATGTCCGCCGATACGTAAATAAGTGCGAGACCTGCCTAAAGTGTAAGTCAGACAATACGCCACCCCATGGGTTAATGTATCCGCGTAAAATCCCCGAGCCCTGGGAAACGGTTTCGATCGATATCGTAGGCCCTTTTCCGCGCTCTAAATTGGGTAAGAGATATATTCTAGTTTGCGAGGATGTGAATACGCGATATTTAGAATGCTTTCCCCTAGCGAAAGCTGACGGTCAGAAAATTGTAAGGTGCCTCCGGACATTGGTTAATAAATGGGGAACACCTCAGGTGATAATTACAGATAACGGTACAGAATTTATCAATAGAACGACATCAACATTTTTTGAAGAGGCGGGAATCAGACAGGTTTCGACCCCGGTATATCATCCACAAGCGAATCCGGTGGAGCGCATAAACCGCAACCTGAAGGCAATGTTAGCTAGCTTGCTAGGAGAAAATCATCGGGAATGGGACGAAACTTTAGAAGAGATTCAATTCGCGTATAATTCGACAGTTCACACATCGTTAGGAGTAACCCCCGCGTTTCTTAATTTTGGTCGTGAACCAAGACGCGCCGGAGAACCCTCCCTTGACACGAGGGACGCAACCCAGACCAACGAAAACGCTATTGATAACGACTGGACAGACCGCATGAAACGCTTAAAGAGTTTACGCGAAAAAGTCGAGTCTTTTATGCTGAAAGCGCAAAAGAAACAGTGCGAACGTTACAATAGAAATCGACGGTCGAGTTTAGATTATGTGGAAATTGGAGATGTAGTTTACTACCCCAATAAAACGCTGTCAAGTGCTGCTCAAGGCTATAGTGCGAAATTAGCGCCCAGGTATAGAGGCCCGGGAGTAATAACGAAAAAATTGTCACCGATAGTAGTCGTAATTAGTGATCCGTCAGGTAAAGAAATCGGAAAATATCACATCAATGATTTAAAGTTAGCTAAACGAAGCATGAGAATAGAAGGAATGCAAAATGTGTAAAATGTAAGGCTTCGATCAATAGCGCAATGGACCAACGCAGCAGTACCAGCAGCATCGGAGAGGGCGGTAACGCGGGAAACGTCCCACCATGTGGATGGGGATCACTGGAAGATTTTCAGATGACCGACTTCCCAGTCGTCCGCTTCACCATTCCGGAGCCCGAGGATGGGGTGATCCAGAGTCCCCTAGTTCTGCGAGGGGCTACCGGCTTTATCCTCGTACCAGCGCAGGATATCAAGGAGATTTTATTAAATTACGAGAAACTACGCGCGCAGCAGCAGCCAGCCGCTAGCGTCATGTCAGCAGCCTCGAAACTGTCCGCTGCTCATTTCGAAGCCGCACTCGAGCTTATGCGCGAGAGGGACGCCCTGACTGCTAGGGTCACCGAGTTGGAAGAGGAGAATCAATCTCTGGTAGGGCGTCTGAAGGCTACCGACGACGAGCTTACGCGACGCGTCCAAGCTCATTATCGCAACCGGATCAAGGTTGACAACTTGCTGAAGGTGAAAAAGCTCTTCACCAAAAGCGTCTCGGAGGTCTACCGCGCCCAATGCGAGTTGCGCCAACCTCACCTGCGCCCGAAAGCGGTAAAAGGATGCCTGAACTGCCAAACCGAGGGGCACAGCTGGCGATCTTGCAGCCGTAAGGACACGGGAGCTGTCTTTTGCCGCACCTGCAACTCGGAAGGGTTCACCGATGAAGACTGTCCATGGCCGCACTACCGGGAGTTCGTCAACGACGTCATTCCGCTGAATGTGCGTTGCAAGACGTGCCGGCGTCTCCTAACGGAACCCGACCCAGCCTGCGGTCCTTGTCGTAAGCGCATCATCGACGAAGCCGTTACCAAGCGCTTACAGCTAGCCATCGACTACGAGGAGCGCCAGAACAAAGCCCAGCCCACGGCAGTTTCTGCCTCAGCGGTCGATGCGTACCTGGAAGTAGTACGTCGCCAGCACGAGATGAGCCTGGCACGAGGCAAACGCGTCATCATCAAAGACGTCAGCTCCGATGTAAGCACCATTCACACTGCAACGCCAGAGGAAATGGCAAAAGCGCCGTCGAGCGCAGGACCCGTCACAGACGATGCCACGCCAGGTACGAGCGCCAGCTGCGTTATCCTGCCGGTCGAGCACGAAGACGCACCGTCCAGCGTCGGCACCAGTGCCGATGACGACATCGAGGAAGACTCTGCCTAAGAGGCCACGCATCGCGCGATACTCGACGCGTCATAAACTTTTTTTTATTTTTATATTACCACTTTCTAATTTTGATACAGCATATAGAGGAACTACCTTATGCCAAAAGAGGCTTGACCTATGATTAAGTTCATTTTTGTACTATGCCAAATAAGGCCACATTAGTTATTACTTCGATTTCGTACCGCGCCAAGATAGGCCGGACTAGATTTGATTTTGTTGCGCCAAAAAGGCCAATCGAGCGCTAAAGCGAATTTCTTTTTCCTTGTGTGGGTCGATTATGATTTTAAATTTTCTTTTTTTCGTATAGAGCGACCCTCAGCGTTTGCGCATTTTAAGTCGAGGGAGAATAAATGTTCACGTGTGTTGTCCAATAATCACGGTAGTTGATTCAATTTGCTCACAACCAGCTCCCCATCCAATCCTAGCGATCCCAATTAGTCGAGTACACGTTTGGAGAAATTAACAGTTGGTGGAGGTAACCGAGAAGTAACGGAACCCGAATCGGTGGTGGCGGTGTGAGTAGACCAAGGTAACGCCAAGATGTTGATTGTCAATTGCTAACGCACGTCTCACCAGGACCAGAATTCGACATGCGGGCACGATATTAGGCCACATGTAAAAGGCTTTCAAACTTTACCTCAAAACTGGCAAGCAGCGGTTTAGAAGGGGGGAATGTGGCGTCCCGCCGCTCTCTTTTGCGTACAACGCGCTGCTTCGCCGTTTTAGTAGCGAAAAGCCCCAGAGTATGGTCCTGGCTAGACAGTTGCAAATTTCTTGCCCTGTCTAATCATGATTTTTGTTCACGCTTTTCATGTGGAACGAGCCACACGATTTGAATAATCGCGCCCCGCTAAGCGCGAAGGGTCAGTAACCATGCGCGGAGAAGCGCTAGGCCGCCGTCCTAGGCGCACGCAGTTCACGCACTCCGTTGACCCCACTTATCGATTATGGATTTTCCCCTCGCCTGCGATCGATGCGGAAGGATTGGAACAAGGGATCGAGAGATTCCTCCGCCAGACTTTGAGCGAGATAGACGTCCGAGCATTTTCCAGACTCGATAGCGCAATATCGATTGCGATCCAGTCTTAAGTCCTCAATTGAGATTACGTCGAGGCATTTACGCGCCTTAGGATTATATCGAGTCCTTTGGCCCCAGCGAGATAGCTGGGTGGTCGTAACAGCGCTTCCGTCGGAAGAGGTCAGATTGTGCGCAGTAGCGCGACCCTAGACGCCGACGAGGATCCAAATTAGTTTAGCTTTATTCGCGCAAAGACGCATTAAATATTTTATACAAAAGTACGCAAGTGTTATATCATTCATTCGTCCCAAACCGAGGACGATCCTGGGAGAGATTCCCCGAGCCGAGAGCCGCGACTCAGGCCGAGAGCGTGCGAGAAGGAGACCGGAGGAGGACGTACAAGCCGCGGGATCGAAGCGCATCGTAAAGGTAAGTTTGAAAGCCTTATTCAGTCCGGAATACTTCTGTGAAACGCCCTGTACGGTGCTCGCATGTTTGTGGTTGGGTGACGGTTCCCCTGGCTTCGAGTTGCGCAAGCGCGAGGTGTTTTCCGCGTCCTAAGCCGCATCGGTTAAAATTCGGGAAAAAGATAATTTTTCCCATATGTCGCGCTAGCCAGGTTCTTGAGCAAAACCGGGTTTGGCGTGATAATATATATCGTATTTCGTATAGAGTCGTAAGCGTCGAGCGGTAAACGTTTTACTCTGATTACTACCTTAATGAGTCACCAGCTCTCTTCGGGATAATAATTATATGGAATCATTTGCTGTGAGACCTCGAGATATCTCGTTTCTTTCACGGATTTGGGAAATAGGAAATATAGGGACTTCAATGTCTTGAGTCACATAATACTCTAATTCGCAATTGATGAAAGAGTAATTTGGTACATTCCAAGAAAATATTATAATGCGGTAAATACCTTTGACAATCTGGAGCGGTGTCGTCGCTTTGCAATTTTCGTAGTCTTATTTTCGTTGACAATTTCTTCAAAACACTCACGCGTACGCTCACGCTCTTATAGAGAAGATCTGGTTGCGAATGAACAATAATTGGTACTTTGAAATATTTGGTCGTTGACCCTTTTGATGATAAAACAATGTAGTTATGACTTTGATAATTCTTCCGAATGTCACTCTTCTGCAGAAGACCCGGATTTTGGACAGCGTAATGGCCAGTAAACATATTTATTGAGACTAAACTATTATAATATACGTCCGACACTACTGTCGAATCAGTCTCTTCTGCGGAAGACACGGATTAAGAACAGTGTATCGGCGTTAAAAATTTCGGCTAGACTGCGCTCTTGTCGTTCGGACAAGTCGATTTTATGAGGGCGAGATATCTTTGCCAAGAGAGCTACTCTCTTAATTTGGGCACAGAGAAGGTAACTTTTCGTCTGGTATCCGAAAGTTCGACCTCTTCTGAGAAGCAATAAAAGTTGGATATTTTGTATCTCTACCATGACGCCTTGCCAAACACTTTGATAGGGCTTGGCGTTCCGGCCGGAAAACTTTCATTTCTGCTCTCATGGAGAGCGGGAAAAAATAGCAGAGGGGCGCGGGACACGAAAATACGTGCATTTGATATTGTGCGCAGTTGATACACCAAGAAAGAGTGTACCTTCGCTCTGGTCTAGTGATGCACGCGTCTATGGAGTGTGAGAAGCAATAAAATTGTGATGCGTATCTCGAATGCTTCAATTTTTGGATGTGGTGAAAAATGGAAATAGCCGGCTCTCGCTATTTCCATCTCGCACGTGTACGATTATGTGCGTTCTGGCGAAAATAAATAACAGAATAACGTCGTACGTGTCACAACTAAATCGAAAAAGTAGCTGCTGTCATGCGGGTTGGCAGCAGACGACGTTTTGTGAGTTTTATCGTAGGCGGCCTGTTTGGCGGATAACTATTTTTTCTCTCTTAACAAAAGCCGTCACCGAGGTGAAACGTAGGAGGATCGATTCGGCGAATCATATAGAATAAGCAGGTGAATCGAAAAAAACGCTACCGTCATGAGTGTTGGCAACATACGGCCTTTTATGGGATATTTCGTGCGGGTAGAGAGGTCCGTTATGCGGATAGATTCTTTTTGTAAATTCATTTACGTTCATTTTCTCATCACGCATCCGCACCTTCGGGGCCAGGGTTGTAGTTTTTTTTAATTTTATTTTATTAGTGAGGATCCATTAACAAAAACTTATCTCAACGTCTCATTTTCTTCGAGACGAAATGTTCCAAGTGCACTACATCATTGAGAACTTGTGCTTCACCTCGAAATCGAGTGCTTTACAACTTTGGTTATTAGAGTTTTTTCTCTACCATCGACATTTTCCGAATGAAACCTGAAAAAGACGGCTATAGCATTATCTCGTTCATTTTTTACTTTAGGGCATCAACGAACATGTACAAACTTGTAGAAAATGAAATTCTCGATCATTTTGGTCTCTATTCTTTTCCCCTAGAATTAATATTTAAGGTCGTACGCCAACGGTGAAAAAACGAAATGCGTTAAAATATTATTTAGCGAACCGTTCGCTCTTTTCTTTTACCGTTGGCGTATGACCTTAAATGTTGATTCTATGGGAAAACAGGTAGGAATAAAAATTGTTCGAAATTTCATTCTCTACAAGTTTGTTCATGTTCATTTATGCCCGAAAATAAAAAATAAACGAGATAATGCAATAGCCGCTTTTATTTAGGATTAGTTCGAAAATTGTCGATGGTAGAGAGAAAAACTTTGATGACCAAAGTTGTAAAGCACTCGATTTCCTATAAGTTTAGCCATTATCATTTTTACTTAAAAACTGTAAATCGTCGAGTTATTCAACAAAAACAATTTACCATTAAATTGAAAAAAACGATATTAACTGAACGCAAGCCCAGCCCAGAATGAAATTTACACATGTTCTTTTAAACTAATAAAAGAAAATTGAGCGTAAATTTCAGCAGGATCAACCTAGTAATGGGGCATAAAAAATTAAAAAATTAAAGATTTTTCTTTTTCTTAGTGGTATAGAACTTGGAAAATTTTAAATTTATGTGCTACATAGTTCATAGAAAAACGCATCTTCTTTGTAGAGAACATTTTATCGTACGACGAGAAGATCACTACGATACGATCATTTGAAATGTTATCATGTGTAAAATCTTATCTCTGAGTTAGCCGAGTTAGCGAGCCGATAAATATCTGAAAAAAGTGCCACGTACTCAAAATATATCACACAAAAACAGCACCAACTTTGAATAAGATTTAAGAAGGTCAGGCTCTTAGGCCGTTCGAAAACATTTGGAATACCTCATATATATGTGTGTGTGTGTATGTATATATATAAAACGGAGTACCGGAAATCGTGTCACAATATATATATATATATATATATATATATATATATATATATATATATATATATATATATATATATGTATTGAGACGTACAGGTCCGTCTTATGAATCAGAAATAAAGAAAGATGGCCACTAAATCAAAAAGGCAACCGACTTCGGGAAAAGAAGTAGGAGAGGGGGAATTAACAGACCAACATAAAAACAAGGTCAATTAGGTAGGACGTACAGAGAAGGAAAGCCATAACCAGGGAAGGGAACAACGGAAAGAAAACAAAGGAAACCACAAAAACAAACTAAAGGCAAAATTGATTTAACAATAACAAAGGGCAAAGGAAGGGGAAAGTAAAGGCGGCACAACAAAGTGAAAAGGTAGACACTGAAACGAAAACAAAGGAAAACACAAAAACAGACGAGGAGTAAAATTTATTTAATAAAGAAAGAAAAAGTTAACAATAAAGGGGATAATGGCTAATAAGAAAGGGAAGGGGAATGAGAAAGCGGTAAAATATTAGTATATAAGGACAGGAATTTTGGAGGAAGTCGTCTTCTTCTTCTTTCATCCTTCGTGGATCGACTAGTACTGCTTGGCAAAGTACATCCCTAGTGGACAGGAAACGCTGAGAACACGGAACGTTGAGAAACAAGAGAAATAAGGAGTCGCACCTGAAAGAGTCTCATCTTTTCTTTGTTGTAAAATTAACAAGTACTGCTGAGCCAAGTATATCCCTAGTGGATCGGAAACGCCGAGAACACGGAACGTTAAGGAACAAAAGAGAGGAGGGGTTGGAATCTTTCGTTTTTTAGTCTTAAAGTAAGAAAAGCTTCGAGAGTCCCAGAGTAATAAAAAGAGAGATAGGAAGAATCAATAAATAAAGCGCATAAGTGAGTTATTGCAAATTAAATAAGAAAGTGAGATTAGGAGGGCATAGAGTGAGAGAAGGTAGAATAATTCGAAAGCATACACAAATATAAGCATATAGAGATTGGGATAAGGCAAGAAATATTAGATTAGGAAACAAGCAAGTGCGAAAAGAGATTTAAATATTATAAGCGATGGGCACACAAAACACACACTCACACAAATGCACACACTCACCCGAAAACACACCGTTATTGTCGGCCAAATGGTATCAGGAACACATAAAGGACAGGGAGGTATCCCGAAATCACGAGCGTAACGAAAACTATTAGAAAAAAGGGTTGTCGAGCGCCCGATACGAATCGTGAGGATCGAGCGTCGTAGACCGGTACGTGGCGACCGCCCCCGCCGAAATTAGAAACATCGGTAATCGATTATCGACGCGGGGTAATCAATCGAGCGGAGCGATCTATAGCGCCACGAGGGCGAGGGCGCCGCAACTCACGCGCGCCCCGAACATAGGCGGGAGAGAGAGAGGGAAGCGCCGCGTGGACCGGTATCGAGCGTCGCGCCGCAAGCGAGAGCGCGTCGCGACTCCGGGGCAAGGACGAGGGAAGAGGGGGTAACCACGATCGATCGGTGACATGCGATCGTACTGGATCCTACTTACCACGCGAGAATGTGATATTTTACCGACCGAGATATATATTGCGGAAAACACCGGAACAACACAAACAAAACACTACACTTCTAGATAAAGTCTTTTTTACATTATATCGAGCCAAAAATCAATGAATAAATTAATTTTATTATAAAATACCAAAAATACCTGAGTCTCAATTAATTTCTTCCCTGTTCGAGTCTCGAACCTATAAATTTAATTGTAACGAATTCAGACCCGTTACAGTATATATCTATATATGTATATATATATATATATATATATATATATATATATTAGGGTGATAACAAAGTGTTGTCACAAAAATTTTAAAAATGTTTTGTTACGTATTGACGCAATATGACATTCAGCTATGCCGAGAATATTCTAGAATGTTTTCTACTATTCCGCGTGACAGGGTATAAAAGGACGAGCGCGCTTTCTAGTGGACAGAAATGGCTTCGATCTCGCAGGAGCAACTTCGAGCGATCATATTTTACGAGTAGCGGCGCGGCACGAACGCAAGCACAACTGCTAAAAATATTCAGAATGCATTCAGCGAGAACGTAGTTTCTCATCGAACAGTCCAGCGTTGGTTCAATCGTTTCAAATCTGGAGACACAAGCCTTGAATACATGGAACGTTCCAGACGACCTTCAACCATCGATGAAGATGCATTACTCCGCTGCATCAAAGAAAAACCGGAAGAAAGTACGCACGAGGTAGTAAGAGAACTTGGCTGGACCCAACCGTCAATAGTAAATCACTTACACAACTTGGGATACAGGATGGTTCTAGCTCAATGGATACCACACCGTCTCACCGACGCCAATAAGAACTGCCGCATGACCATCTGCCAGTCTCTCCTGCTTCGCCATCATCGCAAGGAGTTTTTAGAAGATCTTGTGACGGGAGATGAAAGCTGGGTCTTGTATGATAACAGAACGCATCTAGCCCACTGGCTTCCTATCGGAGAAAAACCGCCACACCAACCGAAACCTGATCGTCACTCACAAAAGATTTTGTTGTGCTGTTTCTGGGACGCAAAGGGAATGCTATTTCACAATTTTCTCCCTGTAGGCAAGACGATCTCCTCTACACGATACATCGAGAATCTCCAGGAATTGGCAAAAGCTATGAGAGAAAAACGGCCAAGACGCGCGACTGTGCACCTTCTCCACGCAACGCGAGACCCCATGTCGCAAAGGTTTTTATCAACCTAATATATTAGGTTGCTAAAAAAGTCTTGTCGCAATAATTTTAATATAATTTATTTATTTATATATCTGATAAAAAACATTTCTAATCAACAATATATTCGCTATCGGTTCCTCTGACACTCGACTATCTAGTTGGCAACTCATTTATTCCCTCTGCCCAAAACTGCGGCGGCTGGGACTGAAAGAAATTTGAAACATCCCTTCTGAGATCGTCAACATTTTTGAAAGTTTTGTTTCTCAAATATGCCTTCAAATGTCTGAACAAATGGTAGTCAGATAGCGCGATGTCGGGAGAGTATGGTGGATGAGGAACGGTATTCCAGTGAAGCTCCGTGATTGTTTTGTAGATTTCCTTTGCGACATGGGGTCTCGCGTTGTCGTGAAGAAAGTGCACAGTCGTGCGTCTTGGCCGTTTTTCTCTCATAGCTTTTGCCAATTCCTGGAGATTCTCGATGTATCGTGTAGAGCAGATCGTCTTGCTTACAGGGAGAAAATTGTGAAACAGCAGTCCCGTTGCGTCCCAGAAACAGCACAACAAAATCTTTTGTATGTGACGATCAGGTTTTGGTTGATGTGGCGGTTTTTCTCCGATAGGAAGCCAGTAGGCTAGACGCGTTCTGTTATCATACAAGACCCAGCTTTCATCTCCCGTCATAAGATCTTCTAAAAACTCCTTGCGATGATGGCGAAGCAGGAGAGAGTGGCAGATGGTCACGCGGCAGTTCTTATTGGCGTCGGTGAGACGGCATGGTATACATTGAGTTAGAACCTTCCTGTATCCCAAGTTGTGTAAGTGATTTACTATTGACGATTGGGTGCAGCCAAGTTCTCTTGCTAGCTCGTGCGTACTTGCTTCCGGTTTTTCTTTGATGCAGCGGAGTAATGCGTTTTCATCGATGGTCGACGGTCGTCCGGAACGTTCCTTATCTTCAAGGCTTGTTTCTCCAGATTTAAAACGATTGAACCAACGCTGGACTGTTCGATAAGAAACTACGTTCTCGCTGAATGCATCCTGAATATTTTCAGCAGTTGTGCTTGCGTTCGTGCCGCGCCGCCACTCGTAAAATATGATCGCTCGAAACTGCTCCTGCGAGATCGAAGTCATTTCTGTCCACTAGAACGCGCGCTAGTCCGTTTATACCTTGTCACGCGGAAGAGTAAAAAACATTCTAGAATATTCTCGACATAGCTCGATGTCCTATTGCGTCAATACGTAAAAAAACATTTTTTAAATGTTTGCGATAACATTTTTTTATCAACCTAATATATATATATATATATATATATATATATATTGTGACGTTTCTTTGTTGTAACTCACAAAATATGCCCGATATGTCGAGAGCAAATAGGCGCCAACCGCTGGGAATTCTAGCGACAAATTTATTTTATGCCCTTCGACGATCGGGACGACTCTATTCCGGCAGCCGCAACCTTTTCGAATGGTAGAGGGGCTGGGTTGATTCGCGCGGAGCGCGATCGTAAAAATAATTATGGAGGCGCTAGAGTTTCGGGAGCAAAAGTTTCTTTTTATTCCTGGAGTCGGTCTCGCTGAAGGCGGGAAGGACCTGGAACACCATGCGATATGATAAATACCCGAAAAAAGATTTATTTACAAATCCTGTTTCTTTCCCTCGCTTTTACCGGGATTATTGACGACGTATAATCGGGTGAATTTCTTACAGGCTAACGAAAACTTATCCTACGCCTCCAGTTCGGGTATAACAAAAAGGGAATTCCTCTCGGCGATTCTAAATTAAATTTTGGAAGAGCAAATCGAGAATGACGGCAATTTCGATTTTTGAGACGAAAGGCTATCCCGAGCTTGAGCGCGCCACCGCGACAATATCGCTCGTACTCCAATAGGACAAAACCAATAGAAATAAACCCTTATTGGGCACCAATGCACGCAATTCCCCAATTATTCGAGAGAAACAACAGCCTCACCGCTACAGTATTCTCCGATAAAGGTCCAGTGAATCTTCGTCCCTTATCGTCGATTATTCCCGGTGGCGTTAGTTTCTTGGGCGGCGGAAACGGCTACGGCGCGGGAAGTACGTATCTCCTCTTTTCTGACCAGAACTCGAGTCCCTTCAATTTTCGGAAAAAGCCTTCTCGCCGACGAGGGTCCCGACCCCCCACCCTTTTCTTCCCTCCGATTACCGCGCTGACTTCGCGGGAGACGCTCGCATTTCGATAGACCGAGCATCGGAGAGAGGGGATCTCTGATGATCGACAAAGATCGATTACATTCGGGATCACTTTGAATTGAGATCGTTGACGAACGCGGGGTGAGGCTTCGAGCGGGCGACCAGCCTCAAGCCATGGCATCGTCTGCGGAGAGTGTAGAGCGGTGCGGGGTAGGCCGACGATCGCCGATGCCCCCTTGTTCCCCACCTCGTGGATTATTCGGACGATCGGAAGATTCCCACGAGCCGGCAAGCTCGTCCGCTAATTGGTCCATTGGCCGTTCGTCCCTCGTACGTTAGATTCTTCGGTACCGTCGGTAACGGCGAGAACTGGTCGCTCGCTCAAAAAGAAAACATTCGAAAAAATAATTAAAAGTAGGAATTGTCGCTCAGTTGGTCCCTGGGAGTACACTCGAGTAGGGACCCTTGGACGAGAGACGCAGTTCTTCGCGCCGAGCCTTATCCGTCAGCCCCACTTGTGACGGGCAGAAGTACACGTCACAATATATATATATATATATATATATATATATATATTGTGACACAATTTCCGGTACTCCCTGGTGTCCCCAAACTGGTTCTCGTCCGACCCATACGGGATAAGGGCGCCAGCCACGCAAAGTTTACGCGGCAAATTTATTTTTCACGACCAATCGACGAGGAGATTACCCGATTGCCGCAACCCTGAATTTGGTAGAAGGGGAGGGTTGATCCGCGACAACGGCACAAAAGAATATTAAGACGACACCCCGAGACGTGGTGCATACAATAATGCATTTTCTTTGCCCGCAGCTCTCGCATACGGCGTGAGCGACTCGGGATATGCGTAATTCGCGGTCCTCTTGATGTCTCAAAAGCGGTATAGACCTCTTAGTTCAGAAATTTTAGCACCAAAAATGGGTTCGCTTCGCAAAAAATCCTGATAATTGATTTTTCGATTGGATTATGTCAGAGGGTGTCCCCTAAGTATAAAACTAAGTTTGTGTCGACCGAAACCGCCAGCGTTAGCCGCCATTTTGAAAAACGCCTTTTTGCAAATATCTCGGAAACGATGAGCTTTACGTTAAAAATCGTAAGGACCTTTTTATATAGGATAAAATTTCCCATCTTTTTTATTTGAAACTTTTTTCTCTATTGTTAATATTGGCCGAGATATAGTCGATGAAAAAACAAAATTTTTGTTTTTGGAAAATATCTCGATAATTTTTGGGAATATATATAAGACGGAGTCGTATGGTTGTTCTCTATACAACGAATTAATGTCTGAGGTTACAGTTTGGCCACTGAATTATTGTAATGATTTTGTTCTAATCTAGTAAATACTATTTTGTGTTTACTATCTTCATACACGTTTCTGATGAGGAGAGTTTTAAAACGTCACATTTCTCACAATATCGCGCAGTTTGTGTAAAAATACTTTTTTTTAAATTACCATTATGGCGAAACAAATTATAAAGTTTGGCAAAGAAAAAATAAAATGTTCATGGTTGAGTTTTAGAGATATCGTGTATATTCTATGCGTATTTGATGTAGAAAACGTATTCATTTCTGAAACTCTAATCTTTCAATTAGGATTTTTTTCCAATACTCATATTCATATATTTTTACATTCCTTTAAAGTATAACGTTACTGTATTACATAACATTACGTTGAATGACAAAATGAATTGACAATTTTTTTTCTTCATATTAGTATACACTTGCGACTGTTAACACGGACACACCGTTGAAATTCCGAGCCATACTAGATTTGAAGTTGAGAAGAGGATATATTCATCTTCATCTTGCTTTTTTTAAATATTTTTTACGATTTTTTTTGGACCCGGTGGGTACTTTTGAATGTGGCCGTTTTTTGTTTGTTGTCGACTGTTGAAAATTGGACGTATAACTCGTAGAGGATTTTTCCGATCGTTTTTCCCATGGAAAACGTGAGGGGGAGAGCAAAAGCTCTGACTTCGTTTTTTCAAGTTTCGCCCTATTATTTCATTTTTTTCAAAAACATACAATTTTTTGTAAATGCGTAACTACAAAATAGTAGGGTTTCAGTAGAATTGTTAAGGGGGTGAAAATTTGTATGTAATTATACTAGATTAACTGGAATTTTTTCACTGACTTAACTCGACATTCATAGTCATCGGGATAATATATCAGGATAGAAAACTCTCTTACTTTTTTACTTTCATTTCATTACAATTTTTTCAGATTTTTTTCCAATTTATTAAGCCTTTTCGGTCGGATCGTGAAAAAAATTATGAAATAATTCTAATGAATAGAAAATTGAAAAGTAATAAAGTTTCTTTTCTTTATATTTTGTCCCGAACTCTGCAATTCTCGAGTTAAGCCTCTCCAAGTATCGAAGTTTCCGCTAGATATGATGATAAAAAGAATTTTAAACATAAATTGTGAAAAAACTCCAGCCAATCTCGTTTAATCGGATGCAATTTTTTACCCTCCTGACAATTCGGAAACAACACGGAAACCTTATAATTTTTTAGTTATGCTACATTTTCTGCAACCGGTCCTTTTTTTTAGAAAAATAACATTTTGCGAAAAAAATCGCGCGAAACTTTGAAATAAAAACGAAATTAAACCTTTTGCTCCCCCTTCCACGTTTTCCATGGAAAACATATTCCACAAGCAATACACCCAATTCTGAACAGGAGAAAAAAAAACTAAAAAACGATTACCTTCAAAAGTGCGCACTGGGTTTGAAAATATTTGTGAAAAATGTTTTCCAAAAGCAAAATGAAGCTGAATATGCCTCCTTCAAAATACTCTTCGGGAAATTCGAATATCCATTTTTCTGACAGAGAAATCTAACTTTTGGTACGGCTCTGAATTTCGACTATTTTTTCCATACTCTTGTTCGGAAATGTATTAAACTGTAATTTTTGTTTATGCCATAAACATTTAACATTTATTTGTTCTATTAAGCTAAATGAAGGTATATTTGATTGGCTAATATTTCATGTACCTCGTCTACAGATTTTCAATTGAAAAAAGGTGAGCTTGGAATAAAACACCTTACACGCTACTCGTTAGGGAGAATGGTCGAGAATATTTTACAAACAACGACGGATGAAATTCGCGAAGTAAGGGGCTCCTCATTGCTACAGGTGGTCTGATTTGTACCACTGCTGACGTGTGGACAGGAGGGGCGCGCCGGTTCTTGGGCGTTACAGTGAGTTGGGTGAGTATTTCAGCTTTATTAACAATGTTTGATGCTGCAATATTTATCGATTCTTGTAATCGTTAATGTCACGAAGGAATATCTTATTGTGCTTCTTTAGAACAAATTTTTGGACGTTTATGGATGTACGAATTGCATTATAAATTTAGAATTTACGGTTATGAGTAAAAAGGTAGCCTTAGGCTCGTGACATTTTGCAATATTTTACGAAAAAAAAGGAATTTGACCGCTTAGTTTCAGTGATATAGCGATACAGAATATATGCAAAGTGTATGAGATATGCAAATCATGGACATATCCGAAACTCTAAACTTGATATCAGACATTTATCCCGAAAGTTCATATGTTCTTACATTCTTATCTCTATCTCTATACAGGGTGTCCCAGAACTCAACGTCAAGCCGAAACGGGGTGACAGGATTGATTGTAACTATCATGAGAAAAATCAGAAAAAAAATCTATCCCATGCAGTTTGAAAATTATGGGCATTTAAGAAAAACCTAGCAATTTGGTCAAACTGTAACCCCTTTTCGGTTATTGTGGTTAATTTTTATTATTTTTGTTCATTTCAACTTTGGAACCGTAACCCTAAATAACATTTCTAGAATCACAGTAAAAAATAATGACACATTTGCCCCAAGTTTCCTAGAATTAAGACTATTTGTTAAACTATGAATTTAAAATTTTCAAAATTTGTCTACTTTGAAAGGCCCTGCTTTAAAAAAAAAGTACTAGAGTGCCTTGGCAAGTGCCATTAAAAGTTGGCGCATTTAATCAGGATTGTAAAATCGTACAATACTTGTTAGTTTCATACTAAAAAAAACGAGTAAAAAAATTAAAACCTCAAGTAACCCGATTTTTGCTAACCCATTTTACTCAGTTAAAATGTTTTTTATTCGCACAAGCTCTTGGTAGGGTCTTAATTTTACGGCAAAATGATGATGATGATATGGATAGTGGACATGTTTGCCATGAGTGAGCGAGACAGATAGTAACGCCACGCAGTGAGACGGAGATGCGTCGTTTAACTCACTCATGGCAAACATGTCCACTATCCATCTCTCTCATCATTTTGCCGTAAAATTAAGAACCTACCAAGAGCTTGTGCGAATAAAAAACATTTTAACTGAGTAAAATGGGTTAGCAAAAATCGGGTTACTTGGGTTTTTTTTACTCTTTTTTTTAAGTATGAAACTAACAAGTATTGTACCATTATACAATCCTGATTAAATGTGCCAACTTTTAATGGCACTTGCCAAGGCACTCTAGTACTTTTTTTTTTAAGCAGGGCCTTTCAAAGTAGACAAATTTTGCAAATTTTTAATGCATAGTTTAACAAATAGTCTTAATTCTAGGAAACTTGGGGCAATTGTGTCATTATTTTTGACTGTGATTCTAGAAATGTTATTTAGGGTTACGGTTCCAAAGTTTAAATGAACAAAAATAATAAAAATTAACCACAATAACCGAAAAATGGTTACAGTTTGACCAAATTTCTAGGTTTTTCTTAAATGCCCATAATTTTCAAACTGCATGGGATAGATTTTTTTTCTGATTTTTCTCATGATGGTTACAATCAATCCTGTCATCCCGTTTCGGCTTGACGTTGAGTTCTGGGACACCCTGTATACAGAATCTCCCTTTTATGTCTGCCACCCGAAATAGCTCGGTAATTATCGACGTCATAAAAAAATGTTCCAGACAAAAGTTGTATGGTGTAAAGGGGGCCATCAAATGTGACCAATTTTTTTTATTTCGGGGGAGGCGCCTCAAATCGTATAAAACACATTAGCGGTCAACGTCGTTCAAGGTCATTCAAAGTCACCGATTAAAATAAAATACAAACCTAAATATCTCGGATCACTACCAAATATTTGGTAGTGATCCGAGATATTTAGGTTTGTATTTTATTTAGATATTTAGATTCGTATCATTGATACTGACCGTGAATGACCTTGAACGACTTTGACCCCACATGTTTTTTATGCGGCTTGAGGTGCTCCACAAGATAGTTGAAAAAAATGTACCATTCCATTTAAAAAAGTGGAGGTGACTTTCATTGTGCCGTAACGCCTCCACAGTAATAAAAAAAATTGGGCGCATTTGATGGCCCCCTTCACACCGTACCACTTTTGTCTGAACCGGTACACGGAGAGAATTAAAAAGTAATTTTTGTGGTGAATTTCACGGTAAAAATTACCGTGATATATTTCAATGTGGTGACAAGTGAGAAAAACATAATAATTTGTATGCGTCAAGTTTTTTTTAGCTCACGTTACAGAAAATTTCAAATACGTAGTTCAAATTTTACTATACAAGAAGGGTAAAAATTGGAGACAGTAAAATTTAGCATGTATGTTCGAAAATTTACCTACTGTCCGTTAAAAATTACCAACCGCGCCGTACGTTATTTTTACGGTGCTGCACAGTAAAATTTACCTGCGTCAACCTCGGATGAAAAATTCCCTATAAGTGAGTCAGAGATGTGTGCGCCCGTGTAGATGACAAGATAGTCTTTGAGGATTCGGCTTCGATCCGGCCAGTGAAGGTTATTCCAAAGTCAACAGTGGAATTAGAAGATGTTTACGTTTCGGCCCTCTGGTTCGGGTCCTCTTCAGAAATTTTATTTTTCTGTATATAATATGATACACATTTTGTTATAATAATGTTTTCACATTATTATGACAAAACAAACATTATTATGACAAAATGTGTATCATATTATATACAGAAAAATAAAATTTCTGAAGAGGACCCGAACCAGAGGGCCGAAACGTAAACATCTTCTAATTCCACTGTTGACTTTGGAATAACCTTCACTGGCCGGATCGAAGCCGAATCCTCAAAAACAATTCCCTATAAGACTGGTAAAATTTAAATTCTTCGATTGAAGGAATCCTTAGTAAAATGTATTTTTTCTTTAAAAACTGGTGCTATAATAATCATAATAATAACCGAAACAACAATAACCATAATAATAATAATGAATATTATTTACTATTGAAAAATTGGTACAAATTAATGCTGTTTGTTTTTTGTTGGGAACATTTTTTTCTTCCATATAAATTGGTATAGTCAACAAACGGATAAGGAGACAAATTTAATCATTAGAATTTATTTTTCGTTTAATACTAACATTTATTTATAATACATTTTGTACCATCGTAGGCTCGAGTGATGTGACTAATTTGCGCACATATTACTTCGTCATCATTTAACACGATCGCTACGTGTCACTTTCTCGCAACGAGACACTGCATGCGACTGAGGCTTCAGGCTAAACTGAACCGGCGATGTACGCAGTTTACACGAAATTTGTTTGGGAAGTCCCATCGTGCCATAAAGAAATCGCGCTCCCCTACTTACCCCCACCACCATACCATTCTGAAGTGAAAGGAATGAAGGGTAATTTTTGCAATGCAGTGCCTCAAAATTCCCGTACCGTACCGCACGATAATTTTAACCAAGCGCGCACGATAATTTTTACCGAGAGCACAATACATTTTCCAGTAACATTCATTAAATTTTATAATAAATCTTAAAATAACTTTTATAAAGACGATACTTTTTTATAGACCTTTCTGAAAGGCATAAAATACTAAAATGCACAGTAAAATTTCGCTGATATTATATATTTTTCAAATTTAAGTTTTGCGTATTTTGTTACACATCGAAATTTACTAGAAAATCTGGTAAAATTTTCTATCTGAAGAAGAAATTTCATTTTATTTTCGTGAAAATCTGTGTTCTACCCAACAATAATAAGCGAAGTTTCAGGGTTGTCATCTGGTTACCGTTACTGCACGGTAATTTTTAACATTTAATTCTCTCCGTGTATATAAATCACTAAAGGAGTAAATAAAGCTCATGAATCGAAATAGGATGTAGACTGTATGACTTTCCAATAAATTATTTTTTACGGAGTTGCCAACAAAAGTGCTAAATTTTCATCCCCTGACCAATGTAAAAAATTCACCAGTAAAACTCAAAAATGCCGGTATATAAAACATCGCGAATTACCCATTTGACGATAATTCAAAAACAAAGTTTGGGGAAGTGGCTGAGGTTCCAATTTCTAAGAGAAAAAAGTTACAGCTGTTAACGTAAATTTTGAAAAATTTCAAAATTTCGTAGTCTGTAATATTTTATTAAGCATCTTTTTTTAGAGTACTTTAGACAAACTCGAAAATGTTGTTCTAAATGGATCGTATTATGGAGCCTACCCAGTGTCTTATGCAAGTTTTTTTACAACCGATGAAAAATAAAAGTTTCATATTATTCAACAGAAATGACTAAATGTTGCTAAATTAGTACATAATTGTTATTAATTTCACCGTTGCATTAGCAACGGCATTCCCAGCCACTGGCAAAGCCATTGGCACAGCTAGTAAGATATAACGAACTTTATTAGACTACTTTAGAGTGAAAAGTAGGCAATAGATTTCGACAAAGTTTGGAAACTGGATTGTCCTGTGGCAGGTCAAGCGACCAGCTTTTATAGAATAGTCGATCGATTTGAACTTCAAATTATTTATTCCAACATTAAAAAAAAATGTTTGACAATTCAGTCAAACAGACGCATAAGATTATTTTGGTTTTGTACTAAATTTTTTTCAATAGCGGTAGATTTTATGTAGCACGTAGTTTTTTAAAATGTACATATATTAACGATTGTAGTCATCGGAGAAACGGTTTCGCTAGAATCAGCAATACTACATTCGATTGATTGCATGAAATCCGGTTATAACTGTTTCTATTCAATGCTCTACGATGGTGTTGAAGTTTGCACCGTTGGAATGAAACGAAAATTTTCCCCGATTTTTTTTATTCTTCATTTTTTATATTTTCTAAAATCTTTTTTTTGCAACTTTTGGTTATAAGTTTTAAGGATACTTGAAAATCTTTTGGCAACTGTGTAGCCCTGATGTACTTAAAAAAATACGGGAATAGGAAAGTAATATATTTTCGTTGCATTCGAACGATGCAAACTTTAGTACCATTGCTCTACGTGAATATTAACAACATCGATATTTCCTTCATTTCGAACGTAACAGTAAAATATATTACAGATTGATCCCGAAACATTAGAAAGGAAGTCGGCGGCTATCGCCTGTAAAAGATTCTCTGGAACGCATTCTTTCGACGCGATCGCGAATCTTCTATCGACTATTCACTTGTCCTTCGGTTTGACATCGGAGTCAATAACAGCAACAGTGACAGACAACGCTCCCAATTTTGAGAAGGCGTTTTAAATACTGGGTATAGAGGAATCTGATAACATTCCAGGTGAGTGAAAAAACGAAATCCTGCCTTAATTCGATACATAATGAATCATTGTTCCTTTTTTAAATGCTCTATTTTATGCTGCCAATATCTCCTTAGCTGAAATATCCCCTAACAGAAACATTGTACGAGTCGTATGTAAAATTATAAATATATTGATTTTTTTGCATGGAAACCAAAAACAATTTATCGACAACTGTCGCCAAATGTGTTTGCTACTTAATGAGTATCAGTATAGCTTAGCTTTAAGAGGAATCAGGGAGGAATCCTATTGTTCTTAGGCCGGGCGCCACCTTCTACATAGCAATATTTTGTATAAAAAGAAAATTATTACTATGAGGAACTTTGAGGCGCGGGTTTAGGAATATTATTATATTTACCTAAGTACAATATTAGATACAAAAATATTTCGATACATTCGGCAACAGCTTCACTTACTGAATGACGAGTTTGTTTTTATGATTGACGACACTCGTCAGCTGTTCGCTCACTGTGGACACAATCGTTTACGCAGTTTCTTAAAAAAGAATTTTATATTTTTTTCCGAAATGGTAACAAGTTTTTGAGATAAAAGAATTTTTGCATAATAATAGGGTAAAATTGATCGTTCCTTTCCTTTGTAATATTCCTTTGTAATATTTCTGAATATCGCCATAAGCCGCCTCTTCCTGCGGAAGTATTGGAGGCAATTACGCCAGTCTTCGAAAATTTGAGCAGAGACGATTTGCTGCAGCGTTGTTTGGGCGGCTTCACGCAAAACAACAACGAAAGCTACTACAAATCAGTTTGGGCAATAGCCCCCAAGTGTCAGTCCGGGAGCAAAAAAATTGTCGATATTGCAGCTGATATCGCGGTATTATTATTCAATGATGGCCTGAGAAGCCTCATGAAAGTTTTGGAGACGTTGGGGATAACTATCGGCCCAAATTTTTAAATTTTTGCGTCGAAACCGACGCAGCGCGGATCGAGCTAGCGGAGCGCTCGCTCACAGACGCTGCCAAAGAGGCAAGAAGAGCCTCTACAAGTTCGATAAAAGATGCTAGGGACAATGATTTGCTTCTTGAAAGCCAGCTATATGGTGCCGGCATCGCTGATTGAAGGTAAACATTTTTTTTCCAATTTATCGCATAAATTAACAAACCTAAAACTTTGAACGCGTTTTTCTCAAAACCACTTTTTTGAGTGCGGCACGCAGCAGAACTCGAGCAATTTTTATCCGATCGACTTCAAATTTGGACTGCATCAATAAAACTAGATTATCTAAAGAAGTACATACGATTTTTTCGATATCTCAATAATAAAAAAAGTTATAGCCTATTTTCGACGAGAAATTTTGCTCGAAAATCGTCCTTTAATTTCAGAAGCGTGCCTATTTTTTAAAAATCAATATTTTTTCAAATCCCTATGTACTTCTCTTCAAAATATCATATTATTAACGAAAACACTCGGTATTTTTTTTTAGATCGACTTTGAAGAGAGTTCTGCTGCGTGCCGCGAAGCACTGCAGAGGCAACAGTACCGGACGCGGGAGCTTTCCCAGCGTCACCATGGGGCGTGAAAAATTTGAAAATTTTTTTTTATGTATCTTCAATAAGCAACGAACAAAACAAAAAAAAATCCAACATCTCTTTTTTTCCCACAAAAAAAAATTCTTGAAAAATGGCAAAAAAAACAGGGAGTCACAGTGGTGTTGTTCGTTAAACGTATATTCGCGCAGTGGCGTGGAGCCGTTTTCAAACGAGCGCGGCATTCAGCACTCATGCGATGTTGCCACATTTTGTCTGTACGTTTGGCCGATAAGGGGAAAATATATCGTTTTCGATCATGAAACAGTGAATAATTAACGAACGGACTAGATGAACCATTCATTTTCTGGACATCGCAATTGCAATAGTGTACTTAGTGGTTAGTCAGTTTTTCATCAAATTTTCAGCGTTTTATCATACTATTTCATGCGTAAAACTGTCATTCACCAATGACCGAAAGCATGTCTTCACATTAAAGAGTGTTTTTTAAATTTTCAATTTCACAAAAAAGGTGTTGAGGATCTATTTTAACGTCGGACGGCATATTCAGTATAAGTCAAAGAACATCTTCTGCAAATTTCAACTACAAGTAACATTTTGTCATTTGTACCGAAACTTCTTGACCCGTCTTGGGTAATTGCGAATTTAAAATTGAAGATAGTATGAAAAACCTCGCGCCGTAGTAAATATAAGGAACGGTTGTTTGTCTGCGTGTTTGAAGACCCATCAGATGAATACTTCTCAACGAATTTCAATGGGTTTTCACTGACGTATTTTACCAAGTTTTGCGTATCATATAGGAACTTGTTTTATCACGATTGGCCCTAGAATGAGGAAAGTATGCTGAGGTTTTGAATTTCTTTTTCTTAAAATTGTGACCTATTTTTTTTATACATCCTGTTGGAGACTTCGATAATACATTTTTTTAAAGTCGATACCTAGAACTCTCTTATAGAGAGTTGTGAAATTTGGAATAATGTTTCTTTCGTAAAATAAGAGCGATAGCAAATTTTACTATTTCGAACATCCCGCTCACACGACTGTTTAACCATGAAGCAGTGGCAACAACAATGGCAACGTTTAAGATTGCGCCGACTTTTTAGTAATTATCGGCATATCAATTCTCTTCTATCTTTATTTATGAAAGAAGCATTTTTCTTATAGTATTGATTTTAATTTCACTCTTGATAGATAAAGTTCAAAAACTTGATGGTGGTATTGACGATTCCTTCGACATCAGCGCATTTGAAGAATCTTTAAATCCCGAAGATTTCATCGAACTTGAAGAAGAATTTAGCGTTGAGTGTGCCAGAGTTTTGTATATGCATTTCAGATGTGCTAGCCATACATTGAACCTGATTACGTCCACGGATACAGCAAAAGCAATAGCTCAACACAATCCCTTGAAACGAAAGCACAACAGTGTTCTACAAAAGTATTCATGGCTGTTGAAACTTTTGCGTTCTCCAAAAAAAAAAACGAGAAACATTGAAAGTTGAATTGGGAGTTGCAATCCAACGGCCGATCGTAACGAGTAGAGGAGCAACGCCAGTTCTGACTCAGGGATCTCAGGCGGGAGCGGGGCGGGGGTCCCCTGCGCGGGGTACCGCTGGTGTGACGTCACGGCGGGCAGGGTAAGGCCAGGTAGTGGGGGAGTAAGACGGTGGTCCGGCGAGGGAGGGATCGAATAGTGGCAGGTAATCGTTGGAAAGCCATACAAGTTCTTGTACTTTTTATCGTATATCTAGGAATTATCAGCCTCATTTTGGACCCATGTGGGGAAACTAGTATATATGGCTAGACAAATTTCGACCGATGAGAAAACGCTAGCTGCCATATGAAGGGCGCTCTTTCAGAGGCTCATTAAAACAATGAATTATTTATTGCATGCAACTACAGGTATGAAGGGTGTTATTGTTCGATAAGAAAATTCAACCCATCACGGTTTCATTCCGAACGATTACGTCAAGATATTCACATGTGCGAGTATGTACGCAGTGCATCCGGCCAAGCACCCGCTTGACTTGACAAAAAACGAGCTCGAACAGGTGCCAAAAGTCTTGCTCCTAAAATATTGGGGGGAATATGTTGGCTTATTGTGGGATCGTCTGCCGGAACATCATCGGAACGACCGTAAAGTGATTTCATATCTTCCATGCATGGATCATTATAATACGCCACAAATGAACGAGCACATCAATGGCCCACACCTCAACGTCAGGAATGTGGAAAATGCTGTGGAAATCTTCCACGTACGGGGTTCTTCAAACGTGTTTGAACCTGTTTTTTGGGAGCGTCAAAAATGGGGGCAATTCTCCACGTATGAGTTTCTTCGACAGGTGTTTGAACCTGTATTTCACGATTGGAAAAGTGGGCAGTAGTTTGAAAATTGGAGTGGGAGGGTTACAAAGGAGCTTATAATTTCGTGGACCGAGCTCAGACTGCACTATTCCACCGCACCATCAGCATTTCTCTCCAAAACGAACCTTGAAAGTGTGGAAAATGGATCACTCGAGTATCAACAAAGTCAGTCGGATGGCGGAATTCCACCCAACAAAGAAGCTGTCAGAACTCCCCGTTAAATCGGAACGACTAATCTACGACATGATGGCCGTATAAACTAAACTTGGGAAACGCTACATCGTGGACATCGCAGATGAGTTCTCCGTCTTCTTACCGGCGCGTCTTGTGAAGGCCTTCGACCAAGATCCGATAATGTTCGACAGTATGCTGCAAGTGGCACGCGATGGTCAACTCTGCATGCAGTATATTGGGGGGAAATACAACAGTGTCGAGCTCTGTTGTCCCTGAACATGGTGGACGAGAAAAAATTCGTTGGAGCACCATCGTCGAACGGCTGTCTGCATCATCGAGATTATGCTGCAACTAGTCGACTCAGTGGTGGGAAATACAACAACGTCGAGTTCAATCATTTCCGAGCATGGAGAAAAAATTCGTTGAGGCACCATCGTCGAACGGTTGTTTACATCACAATCGTCTTGATTTTTTTCTTTTCGAAGTGTTGACTATGTAAAAATGTATAAAAAATGTTTGATCGAATTGTAAAAGAGGGAGAAACTGTTTTCGCCGTAGAATAAAGAATACACATGACATATATTTTCACCGAAATGTTTTTTATTGAGTTTAAAAAAATTCCTCGCTCACACAACGCTTCGCATACAGTCAACCAGCTTTTCACCGATTTTACATTCTCATGGGCGCAGTTGTATTCGTGTTGAAGACACACACACACGCACGCACGTACGCGCGCGCGCACACACACATACACACACACACACACACACATGCGCGCGCGCGTTTTTCAATGTATAATATCTACATATACAATGTTGTACAGAAAGAAAATCTGTTACATTATTAATAAAACAAAAATCTTATTCACTGTTTTGTAAACAATTTTTTGTAAATAAAAGGGTTTCCTATAATTTTTATTAAAAAAATCTCTTAGATAATTATGACCCCCCTCTCCCCGGCCCCGTCTCCGGAGACACTGCCCCCCCCCCCGTTCGCCGGAGCACCGTCGCGCTACCCCACTACCTGGCCTTACCCGTCCCGCCGTGACGTCACACCCGAGGTACCCCTGCCCAGCTCCCCCCTGAGATCGCAAAGTCAGAACTGGCGTTGCTCCTCTACTGTAACGCGATGGACTTCGGGTTACGATTTTTTTAAGCAACTGATCAACATCATGGTGCAGCTAATGGACAAGCATTTGGAAGGTCTGACAAGGAAAGGTCGTGTGGTGTCCCCGTCCGTTTTTGATGAAATTTAGCATGCTTTTAGAACAGATAAAAATAGGCGATACGTATTTTTTTATATCTGCGGAACCCAATGTTTAAGGGGTGAAACGCACCCTCGAAAATAGAGCTGATTTTTGTTTTTGTCGATAACACTTTAACGATACGAGATATGAAAAAATTTCAAATTGCAACACCATTTCTTTTTCCGTATACTATACATTGGAAATGAGAACGATGCAGAACGAATTTTATATAGTTTATGGCGAAAATGCAATTTTTCATACCTATCTCCGAGAATTTTTAACCGATTGGGATGTAAATTTGCATATATCTGAACAAGGAGGGGGTACGGATTTTTTGGTTTTCCAATATCTCTTAATTAAGGGGTTGAAACTGCCCTGTAATTTTGTTAGACAAAATCATCGACTCATCAGCTACCCTTTCGCCCCCTTTCGAAAGGTAAACGTTCAAAATTTCTTACGGTGCGGCATGGACGAACATTCGTAAAAATAAAAATGGGTTACAATGAAAGTTCAATCAGTCAAAATAGTCGAACAAATTTTCGTGATTTGGCAGAATGCCTTCTCAAGCGGTCAACACACCGTTTAAAACTTTGTTCTTTCCGTAACTTTTGAACGGGTCGAGATACATTAAAAGTTTAAAGGGAACAACTGTTGTATTTTTCGACTACTAGCCGTTAATGATGATAATGGCAATATAACAACAAGTGTTAATTGTTAATTGCAATAATTCGTCACTAACTAATAAAAATCACTTTCCTTGTGAGAAGCCCCTTCACAGTCGTGGATTTCAATTATTTTTCGGAGTACGTGCGATGCACGGCTCCTCTTGCAAACGCAATTGATATACTGCAGGGGGATAAATGCTACTATGGCATTTTGTTGCCAACATTAATCTCCACAAGGTATCAAATAAAAGAACTTCTCAGAAGCGATGACGTGGTTTATTGTAAACCTGTAATCAAAGTCGTTATTGACAACATCAATAAACGCTTTGAGAAGTTATTGGATTTCAATCAAACCAATGTCGATGCGGTAATCGCATCCATACCGCATACGCGATTTAAAGGTCGTTGGTTGGCGTAATTTCTGGAATCCGAGCAGAGAAAAATTCATCAGCGGTTCATCGACGCAGCGTGTAGATAAACGCTCGATGAAAGATGCGGCATGCCAGAAGAAAATCAAGACGACGAATTTCAATTCGGAACTTCAACAGGAACGATTGACGAATTCGAGCAGTCTGCATCGCAAGGGGAGATCAAGGCAGAAGTGACGCGATACCTAAAAAGCAAAGAGACGCGGCTTGAAATGTTGGACAAGTTTCCGGCTATTCGGAAAACGTTTCTAAAATACAATAGACCATTGCCATCGTCTGCTCCAGTGGAACGCCTTTTTAGTTCCGCGACTATGATGAACACTCCTAAATTCAATAGGCTCACTGATGAGTACTTTGTGCAGAGAATATTAGCCAAAGCGAATGCTCAAGAAAATATTTTTAGTAGCTGAGGTGTCAGGTCAGAAGGAACCGCAAAAGACAACAAGGTATTTGGTAGATACTGTATTATATTGTATCGTTAGGGTTTGCTATTTGAGAATGGTGCTTGAACTAATCTCCGGAACGATACAGTAACATTTCAAATGAAGAATTAAAAATATTAAAAATGGAAGCATGCCATGAAATAAGTCCTAAACTTTTATTTTTAATTTATCTGATGTTTTATGGTGAATATAGGTACTTTTGATTTTCCATTTTTGAAAAAATGCTCGCATTTCTTACTCAAGGAAGGCTCTCGATTTTATACACAATTTTCGCGACTTTTATTTTAAAAACTTACCATTTTTCAAATTAAGAATAACTACGCGATCGAAGCCATGATAATATTCCTAAAACGTTATTTAAAAACTATTAATTTTTCGAAACTCCGAATGACGTAGACATCTTATACAACTTGAAGGTCTTTAACAAAAATAATATTGTTATCATTTCAGATTGAAAAGCAAGCGCAAAAAGTTCCATAAAAGTTTTGAAAACACAACCGCTCTTATACCGCAAAAAGCATTTTTTATTATAATTTTTTTGCAAAAGTCGATTGCATCTAGGCATTTTAAACTAAATGGCATGGGCGGGCACCAGTACTCATCGGAGCTGTACTTGGGATTCGCGGTTTATACAATATATCCATGGTTTTGAAAAAAAAACTTCTACGCGCAGAGAAAATGTTGAATATTTATAAAAATGTATTGACTCATGTTCCTTTGGAAACACTTCTTCTTTTCTTAATTGTAAACTTGCTCTAAGCGATAAAGATGATGAAGTTTGGAAATTTTTCAGCTTATGTAATGGCTTTTGGTGAGAAGAGCATCATCAAGAATCACTTCTGGCTATGTCGGAGGAGCCGAGTCCAAACACAGCTGAATCTGAAAGATATATAACACTGAGGAAAGACGCGAATCCGTTGTGCCCGACGGCACCTGGGGCAGCGAAAAGTCTCTGTCCGCATCTGGTTGAGATTCCTTATCCGCAAAGCTACGATGACGGAATTACTTTCAAACTGAGCGAAACTTTGAACAGCGATTTTGAGTTCAAAAGGCTCAGAATCGACGAAATAACGCCCTTCGTATATGAAATACTAAATTGAAATTTCGTTTGCGGAATTAGTTAAGTGAGAAGTGTTATTGATAAAATAAAAAGCGACGCCGAATAATACAGTATATTTAAGATTAATGATAAAAATATCATAATGCTAAAACTGTGATGCATCTTGACATGGACGAAAAAAAAAGTCTGTATAAATGTAACGGAATCATACAATTAATCGTAATGTAATTTACAGTTTGACAGGGAAAAAATCAAGGAAAGTATTCAATCATTGAATTTCAGGTTTTCATTTCATTTTTCTCGAGAATGCTGATAGAAGTCGATTTGGTTTTTTTTTCCGATTTACGTTTATGTGTCACAACTGTGAAAAAATCGAGAATGAGCTATTAGCAGATGACTTTCACGGACCACGTAAGCGTCGTCTCTACCATCGGATCCTCATCGTCTAGTCTCTCTTTCTCTCCTATTACATTGTAATAGGCAATGAAATCGTTTCACATTACAAAACGTTATGTAATGGCCAATGGAATTTTTTTACATTACAAAATCCAATGTAATGAGTAATGGATATTTTTTACATTACAAAACGTAAGTGATGAGAAATGAATTTTTTTTACATTACAGAATGTAATGTAATGGATAATGAACTTTTTTTCATTACAAAATGTAAAGTACACACACACACACACACACACACACACACACACACACACACACACGCGCGCGCGCGCGCGCGCGCACACACACACAGGGCCACATTGTAATGGATCGATACTTCTATGCATGTTGAACTCAATATCGATCGATTATAATGGTGATTAGAAGTTAGGAAGGGTAGGTCGCGCGAACGTCCGTGCGTGAAATAGAAGGGAAGAGGGGATTGAGGGGACCTCTTAGGGAATATAAGAACAGGAAGCATGTAGAAAGGGTAATTGGTCCAATATCCGTAAGCGGATCTATCTCGCCTACGAATTGTACAGTACTAATAAAATAATAACTCATCAATAAATTCAACCAAGACCAACGAACTCGCATAAGACGTACGCCGAAATCAGTTTTAAAACCAGCTGGTAACCAAAAAATGGGAATAGCTGCACTCATGGTGCGTCCAATGTCCAACGCCCGAGATATCGAAGTCGTCCCGAGTTCCACTCGTCTGGAGTACTAGACATCCCGGAGAAACCCCCCACGAATGCGAGGCTACAGTCAATTCGGGAAAAGCAATAAACACATGTGTCTCTAACGCCCGAGCTCACGGCGTGGTGGGGAGTTCACCTCGGCAGGACCGGACGTCATCCACTGAGGAATCGTCACCACTTTGTCACCTTGCAACCGATGGAACTTCCAAAAGTGGAAGTTTCATCCACACCACACGCCGCAGCCACTTCGGATATTCGATTGACCAATAATGCATGTTATGCGTATTCAACTGTCCATGGTTAGTAAAAGTTAATTCGTCAGTAAACAAAACGTAGTCGAAAAAATTCGGGTTCACTTGTAATTGGCGCAAAGCCTATTCACAGAACTGAACCCTATTTCCAAAATCGGCACCGTGAAGATTTTGATGCAAAGAAATATGGCGCGGATGAAATTTATGAAGTCTTATTCTTAAAACACTCGCTTTGGTAATTCCGAAATAGCGCTCAATTTGCCGACTACTTAATTGCGGACCATGAACTACTGAAGCCAGAACGGCAATCTCTGCTTTTTCGTTTGTTTTAGTCTTCGTTTGTTTTAGTCTTGCAAGGGTTTCTTTTGAGTGGATTGACTCTGCCCGTTTCACGATATATTACGCCCAGTAAAAAAGTTCTGAGCATTTTGCGCTAGGTATCTTTGTATACATTGTGAGATATACATCTCACGATGTATATAGTACATCGGGTCGTACCATACGGCGATTTAAAGGTGGCATTACGCTTAAAAAAAAGTGGCACTTTTGTGTTTGGTTAACCCAGTTGTATGTTACGACGTTCCAAAATGGAAGTAAAAAAGAAAAAATTCGATACATTCTCCAGTACCAGTACGACCAAGGTGAAAAGGCGGACCAGGCGACCAAAATAATTTGTGCTGTTTATGGACCCAATACAGTATCGAATGCAACGGCAAAGCGGTGGTTTCAACGATTCCGTTCTGATAATATGGACGTCGAAGATGAGGCACTCTCTGGTAGGCCAATCGTCGAAAATGTCGATAAAACTATGGCAATCGTCGAGCCGGACCGGCATGTGAGCACTTATTCCATTGCCCAGGAACTGATGATTAGTCAGAAAACTGTTTGGCACCATTTGCGTAAGGCTGGTCTTAAGGAGAAGCTCAATGTATGGGTGCCACAAGAATTGACGCAAAAGAACCTTTTAGACCGAATCGATGCCTGCGATTCTTTGCTGAAACGTAACGAAATAGACCCATTTTTGAAGAGGATCGTGACTGGCGATGAAAAATGAATCACATACGAGAACAACAGCCGAAAAAGATCGTGGTCCAATCGCGGTGAGCCGGCCCAAACGATCGCTGAGCCCGGATTAACGGCCGTATAGTCCAGACCTGGCACCAAGCGATAATCACCTTTTCAAGTATTTTCAAAATTTTCTTGATGATACAAAACTGGCCACAAGATAAGAAGCTTGCGAAAATTAGCTGGCCAAGTTTTTTTTACTAATAGGGCCGAGCGCTTCTCCAATCGCGGAATTATGAAATTGCCTTCAAAATGGACAAAAGTTATCAAACAAAACGGCTCATATTTTATCTAAATCGGATAATCCTAACTATGTTAATTTTATCGTCGAAATAAAGCGAAAAAACGCTCAGAACTTTATACTTCACCTAATGAATGAATAATTCGATCGAAACATCGACGGGAAGGATGATTTCTGTCAGGATAATGTTGTTCATAACGTTATATTTCTGTCAGGATAACGTTGTCCATAACCTTATGAACAGAGTTTGTTATGAACGCGCTTGCACAGAGTTTCTGCCGGTCTCACCATACATCAGAATCATTTCCACTTTCTCTGCTTGACTGTAAAATACCATTGCCGATACGGTTATTACATGTTACTTTGGATGGATAAACTGGTCTACTGATTCTAATACTGGTAGATGGTAAACATTCTTCACTCTACTATATTATTACTACGTGACACTGCGAGTATTTACAAACAGGAACATCTCCGACTATTGACATTATTGTATCCGTTGGATAACCTGCGCCGCTATCACATCAGAAACTATTGGAAAGTCAAGCGAGTCATTCATCCGACGTCTTCAAAAATGTGTCGAGGTTAATGGCCATCACTTCTAACATTTGTAACAATAAATTTTCTGCACAAAAAATTCAATCACATTATTCGGATATTCTCATTGACACTACTATCACGATTTCCCGTTTTTACACGTGTATTTTGGTGAAAAATCATTTCAAGGTCATGGTATCATAGGTATTTTGGTTCGTCTGAATGTCAGCTACAAGTGTCATGAATCGGTACACGCAGGGCTCACAAACTACGACATGGGTATTTCTCCAGTGTCAGAAACCCCGGCAGCAGGGAAGCGCTATTAAAATAATTATTTTATTAATAAATCTTAATCCTTTCACTTTTACAATAGGTGAATCTCGTTCCGAGGGCTTTAATGCTCGTGTTGAAACCTTTCGTTCTCCGTTTGGCTATATCACGACCGAATAAATAGCAGAAATCCGACGCCGCCGCTCTTAAAGTTTCATTAACTGGGCCGTTTACCTTATACTTCTTTTTGAAGCGTTGGTCAAGGGCAATCTTCGGAATCATAGGAAATAATCTTATTGCTTCCTCGTAGGTGGACTAATATTCGTCCATATCGTAATCGTAAATTCGGGCCTCCTCGTATTGAAGCTTCCATCCGTTTGATGCAATTGATTCATACTCATTGTATCTCGTACTTTTTAAGGTGACTTATTCCTCTCGTTGATAGCGGGTATTTTTTCCTGGTAGGTATTGGCTCGGTGCGTATATCCTATCTTTTTGAGGGTTCTTTTGAGGGTGACTTGATTCTTGCGTTTTACTATGTGTACTCGTTTGCAATATCGGCCGTGTAGACATTGCGCCAGTTGTAAAGATCGTTTCGGCCTGGTAATTCTCGGAATCTTCTAGGTTACGGGCTCATTGCCACCCGGAAAGGGTTGACGTTTCCCTGCCTGATGTTTTTTGTATTGTCCAGATTTATTGGGGTTGTGGGGTAGGTGCGATGAAGCGGAGCGTGACGTAACAGTACTATCTAACCTCTCAGCAAATATGATTGCTTTCTACGTAATGCAAAATCCAACGGTAAAAGGCATGTGAAAATAATTGTTCAAAGAATTGTTAATACATTTATTCTGGACCCCTGATTGCAATCGGTAGGTGCTGTACGTAGTTCCGATTTCATTTCAAACTTCCATAACATTTATTCATGCCTAACAAATATATATGCAGCCACTATTCCTAAAAATTAAATAAACAAAACATTTCCGAAATTTCTAGATTATTTCTCACTTACTCTATCTCTGCGAAAAGTTATAGGAGGAAATGAAAAAAATGCAGTTCTTGAAATCCCTAGTTTTCGAGCTTTCGCCTCAACAAATTCTTTACCCTTTGTTGCTAGTGAATCAAAAACAAAATCGCAAAGGAAAGATTTTCAATGTTTTATTCTAAAAGGTGTTCAGACAGGGAAAGATTGGTTTGATTAATGATGCAATTAAAATCTTTTTCCTTGTTTCTTCCACTCGAATTTGAGCTTCGAAAGAGGTCTGGTACGATGATTTGTTGCAGAAGTTATGGGCGATCAAAGTCAAAATTATGCTTTCGACTTTAATAATCAGTATCCCCTGAACCAATCATCGTACACAAATTTGAAGGGATGTTCCGGAAAGGTCAAAGGATGCCCTTTACGGTAAAAAAGGATCAAGTTTTAATCAAAGCAAAAGTTCTCATATGATATTGATTTTAAAAAATGGCGTTCATTCATTTACGAAAGCTACGATATCTTTGTAGATACCCATAGCGACCCTTATGCCCACAAAAAGTATGCTAAGCCTTGATTAGGTATTTTTTTTCCATGTGGCCTGAAAAATCAAATTTGTGCAATTTTTTAAAAAGAATCGGTCATTATTGAACAGCATTATTGGTAGCATGATTTAGGATGATTAATTCGTGTATTAGGTGAAATGAATTTGTTTTTCGCGATTCGCCGGTATGTTTGCTTATGTAAAGTTAAAATTGGAAGAAAAAAATACATGTCAATTTTTTCAAAATTTTGTTTCTTATTTTTTTATTATGAAATTTTTTATTATTTTTGAAAGGATATTATTTTTTTTTAATTGCTCATCGGAAAAAACCAATATACCCTTTCAAAGTAAAAAAATTCCGTTGTTCAACCAGTATACTGTTTAAAAAACGAACTGTACTTTAAAAGTTCAATGCCTGTATTTTCAATACTTTTTTCAATGCTAAATTCCTTTTCTGCTTATTAGGTATATAAGTATACTCAAGCTTTCCAAATGAAAAAAAAAATTTTTTAGTACTCTATATTTTGTCTAAAGAAATCTATAGACGAAAAAAATTTTGTTTACAAATCTAGACACTGCCGGTCAAAAGTTTTCGGAGAATAAAGACAATTGCAAAACTTTCAATCACTGAATACTTACTAAATATTGTTAAAGTAATATAATTCATTAAATTTATTATTTTACGAATATATTTACTATATAGCTCTATATCATGAATTGTATTATTCTAATATAAGATGGCAATTGTTTGAAGTATTCGAACGTTTTACAATGATCTGGTGTCCAAAAACTTTTGACCGGTAGTGTACGCAACAGACACTGGTGAGTGAGCGATCAGAGTTCGGCTCCGGCAAAACATCGAGTTAAGCAGTGCTGTGAATTGACAATACTCGGAGCGGTGTTGTTTAGCCGTGCACCAGCTGGCGCATTAATCGCCAGCTGGTGCATCGCCATGAGTGGAAGGCCAATCCTTCTGAAACCTTGGGTGCAGATACTCAAGTAAAAGTCTGTGTACCAGAAAATCAGAAAAATATGAGGCCGTCATAACCGCGTACGGGTTTGCCACAGTTTCTCCCGGGTGGGGGTAAAAATGTCGAATGACCAAATATAGAACGACGAAGATTTCGAAACGGCAAAATTATGAACTCTCAAAATAACGAAGGTTAAATTATTCAAAATTGTATCTTTCGACTGATAAAAAAATTCGAATGACTATAAATCGAACGATTATTTATTGGAGAGCTAATTTATTCGAAAACGAATATTCAGATTGTCTGCAATTCGGAACATAAAAATACAGAATCGAAAAATGTAGAACACCCATATCTCCGAAACAGAAAATAGCGAGTGCCTAATATTCGTAATACCGTCTATGGCGAAAAGCAATATATCGAAACGCAAAATGTCGATGGCCCGAAATGTCGAACGCCGAAAGGTTGAACGGCCAAAATGGCGAACGTGGTGGGGCCCGTCACGTGGGATGACTGCCTTACGATATTTTAACCGACTGACCGACAGCGCCATCTCGCAGCTTCACTCCGAGGCGCAAGTAACGTATTGCTCGATTCGCCATCCGGGCCGTTCTACATTTTGACCCTCCGCGATTTCAACCACTCGACTTGGCCGTTCGCTTTAATGATTTTCTGCATTGTGAACCATCGCCATTTTTTTAATTCGGACAATTGTCGTCTCGAATTATTTGGTGTTACGCATACAGGCCCATCGATATTATGTTTTTCGATATTTTATTAAATCTGATTTTTGTTTTTCGCTATATACCAACTTCCGAGATGTTCGTATTCGTAATTGTTAATTTCGACTTCACAGACTCTAGTAAGATTGATCTATCTATATTCGAACATTCGTCATTTTCGAATTCGACATTTTGGCCCATCTGCATATCGATCGTTCGACATTTTTCCCCCCACCCGTTTCTCCCGTACTCTCGGCCAAAGCGGTATATTGTGGCTCAAGCCGGCTGTGCGGGTGCCGGAAGTTAGGTTAGATTAGCGAAGAGTGGATAGATAGTGTTAGGAAAAGGTTCAATTGGGTAGAGTAATACGTAAAAACCAGCAAGGGTATACGTTAAAACTCAGGAATTCATTGCGAACTCGATCTAAAAATGTATACACAAAAATATCGCAATATGCCAATTTGGAAGGGTTTGTGTGTTAAATTTTGTATTGAAAACAGTGTAGGAAATACGGAAAGATTACAACTTTCAACATGCAGTTAATTTTTTCTAACGAACAAAAATGCGATTTTTTATCTTCAGAGAGTACTGTAGGAGTGGAATATTTCCCTCCCATTGTAAGAAGCCAAATTCGAATTTCCCGCGCTTGGCGCACTCAACGGGTTCGAACGTTGCCGCTTTTCAATCGCGAACCACCACAGCCATCAGGAGTCGGCAAAACGCCACTGCCTCCTGGAGTCATCAATGTCAACGAGGAAGAGAGACGCCACGGTCTAGATCCCAGTCGTCCGGCACACGTCGAATAGAACAAACGTCCCCGAAAAAGAAAGACACGCAGTCGTCGAAAATAAAGACACATCGATCGGACCAATTGATCGATGTGTCTGCATACTCGTCCGCCAAGGGACGTGGGACAACCCGAGCGAGTGCGCGATAAGTGCGTGCTACTCACGTTAAAGTAGACGGGGGCTCGCCAACCGGCATCGCCCCGTCCCATCGTCGGCCATGAAACAAATTGTGAGCAACGATCGTCAGCTCGCCCCCTCAGATCGTTGCCGTCTTGCCGTTCGGCCTAAGATGCGAGCCATTGCATAACGCCGGGAGGGACGACGAAGTGCCGTAACAACGGGCGACGAGTACCGAGGAGAAAAAGCCGTCACTCGCTCGAACATAGGGCATGAATCCCGCTCGAATATTTGATCGAGTCCACGCCGAGTCCGCCATCTTGGACACGCCGCCTATCGAGCCCACGCCGAATCCGCCATCTTGGACATGGCCCGATGACCAACAGCAACCGGAACGAGCTCGCGAACCAACGAAAAATCGAGTGAGCGAACATAAAGTGCGAGGGAATAAAGACTGTAAGTAAATAAATATATCAACAAAAAGAAACACCGATAGCCCAGGACCAAGGGGCAGGATCGCGGATGCGTGACGCGAGAATGAATTTTGTGTATGAAGGAATGTAGGGAGAGGGGAAGAATGAATATTGCTGTAAAACTGTGATAAATGGTAAACGTGCTGAAAAGCGTCGATTTTATGTACGATAGGTAAAAATTTCCATGTAGCCTGGTCAGCGTGCCAAGAAACGCCATTTCGTGATATTTCCATGTAACGTGAATGAGAGTGTGAGGGAGGACCGCCCAAAAAGGCTATCAAATTGTAAACGTCGCCTTAAATTATTGTGATTGTCGTCGTGAGAAGGGTTGAGAGGGGAAGAATAGATCAAGCCTTTGGCAAATAAATAAAAGAAATGTAATAAATAAAAGATAATAATTAAAATTTATTACAAAATGGCGCCCAACGTGGGGCCCGATAAATATCGAGTCTCATGCTGAAATAAAATAAAAATAAAATAAAATAGATGAGAAAATAAGTAAATGAATAATAATAAAGAATAAAATTGGATATTTACATGATTAGAATACTTGAATTTGAAAGGTTTGAATTTGAATTTTAAAGGAATTTGAATTAAAAAAAAAAAAAAAAAAAAAAAACCTTCGAACAGAGCGGAGATCGGTTGGTCGATCGTTTGTTTGCTTCGAGCCTGCTTTTCAAAACAAAGCGATCGTATCACGAAGTATTTCTGCGTAAGGATTAACCAACTTATTCCAAATATCATAGAGTCTGCACGCAATTGATCGCTGCAAAGCCAACCGTATTCGGCAGACATCTTTGCGTCGGTCGTCGAGTCCGTATTATTTGTTTATTTTTTTTTTGTATAGGCCGACATCGTACCAACAAGGACGCCTACCTTATGGTCATAGGACCACCGAAGATTTCCGAGTCGTGAGCTGATTCCCGCTTGAAAAGGGGGATTAGTCTCCTTTTTGTTATTCGAGTAGAGTGAATTATTGGATTGAGGAACAATATTAAAGTGAATAAATGGCATGGGAAATGTTTTAATCATTAGAATTTAAAAATAAATATAAAAGCAAATAAAAAGAAAAATGTCAATTCATCGTACACCAAATAAGTCGACGGAGGCGGGGAATAATCCGCTATCCCCGTCCCCGGAGACTCAAACCATCAAGGCAAAGAGAACATTACCCATTTCGATGCAAGGAAAAAGCCGAACTAACCTAAATGATGCGTTAGGGTTGGCGGAGGATCGACAAAAAACCCGAGAAGAACGTGCACATTTGAACAAAGAGAGAATGGAGCTTGAGAACATGCGGAAGGAGTTGAAAGATGGGAACTTGCTGGCTGAAGAAGTGAAGCGACTGAGAGCGGCAACTGAAAGGCAAGAACGAGCCATCGAAGTACTACAGGCCGCCTCGGCTGCCGGCACGTTTACGTCAGAAACACCGCGCGATTCAGGTATGTTGAACGGCCTCATTCACGGTTTTCAGTCAATTAAAGTCGGTATTCCCATTCCAAAATTTCGAGACGAATCAATTCAGCATCCGAGAGAATTTATTGAAAAATTAGAAAGATTTTTGAAATTAAAAAGAATCGAGCGCGACTTACAAATGCTTGTCGTCGAAACGGCGTTGGAAGGACGGGCTCATTTGTGGTTTAGGGCCAAACAGGAAGTTTGTCGAGATTTCAATACATTCAAAGAAAAGTTTCTTGAAGAATTCTATTCCATTCCGGTGCGAGTTCGTTTTAAAAATCAGTGGATAAACCAGAGATATTTGCCGAGTTTCGGATCGCTCCAAAGTTACTTCTTAAAACAAGTGACAGCGGCTAAATTCCTCACACCTCCGATGGACGATTATGAAGTTAATTATACCATCATGCAGGGAATGCCGTTGCGCGTCCAAGAGGCCACCATTGGTGTCGATTTAGCAAATGCGAATGTGTTGTCACAAGCTCTGGCTTTATTGGATAGAACAAACGAAGATCGGGAAAGAAATCGAAGGGATTTTCGAAACGGTAATGTAGGCGAAGGATTAACGCAACAGAATAATCGACCAACAAATAGAGAAAATGTAAATTATCAAAATCGCTCGGCCTCTAACGAATCACGTACGATGGGGTATAGGTCGGATAGGGGGATAGGCCCGGTGCACAATACTCGAGCGGTAAGCAATGCGGTTTTAGTGGAAGGTAGTCTAAATCCAAATGTAGATATGGCCGTGATGAAAACGCACTCGGTGGCAGATTCCAACATCTTGCCCCACACGCACATCCCTCCACCCAGCACGACCAACGTAGACTTGGAAGCAAGCGCACCTAGTACATCCAGCGCTTTAAACTAGTGAGGGGTGCGATGGTAGGTAGCTCGTCCACATCGCACCAGATTCACGACTTGATCGAGGAAATGTCCGCCGAGGTAGTGAAGGATCCGGATTGGACGGGGGATTCCTTAATTCAGGAATGTCCTCATCTCCTTCTTACAACATTCAAAATACCCATTTTGGCGCTGTTAGACACAGGCAGTCAAATATCATGTATCTCGGAAGAGCTATACACGTATTTCAAAAAGTATTTTGCAATCCCGGAATTACCCGTTTCGAACTTGGTGGTCACCACAGCAGTTGGCAAGAAACCAACTAAAGTGCAACGGCAAATTCACTTACAGCTGACCGTTAACGATCTATCGTTATGGTCGACGCTAATGATTGTACCGTACCTGTCCACTCCTCTGATCCTAGGCAACGATTGGTTCATCGCCATGCGAGCCGTGATAGATTATGATGCGATGTCGTTCAAGATTCAAGGACAAGAAATTCCACAAGCATGTATTTTCTTCGATAAACCTAGAGCCGAGACAATCCGAGCAGCAGTGGGAGAAGAAGTTACCGTTATTCAAGTAGTATCAGTGTATAAAGAGAGAGGCGAAATAGAAATAAAGTCTAGGCAAGAAAAAACCATCAATAAAATACCAAAACAAAATATAATTGAAAGTCAAGATTTAGTAGTCGATCTAGTCAGCTCAAGCAATTTATGCCAGGGAGAAATGTCTGATCAAAGGTGCTCATGGGATGAGGAAGGGAGTGATGAAATAGAGAACCCATTCGTGAACTTAGAAACCACCACGCAAGAGGAAGCGATAGAAAAAGAGGAAGCGATAGAAAATGAGGACGAGATAGAAAATCAGGATATCGGTCAGGCTACCTCGTGTCGACTTTACCTTGAGGGGGAGGAAGAGAGTTTTTGCGCGGATCTCGAACGAATCATAGCAGATATTCCACAACTAACAGAACAACAGCGGAGGGAGTTAAATGATACGATTAAAAAATATAAAAGGTTATTTATGACCAAGTACACTCACGCAGGAATTTATGAACACGAGATTAAGGTAAAGGAGCCAAAGGAAATAGTCCGAAAATCTTATCCGGTGCCATACTCGTTGCGGGAGGCTGTCCAAACTGAACTAGATGTGATGGTACAACAGGGTATTATCGAAAGATCGAAGAGCGCATATTGTAATCCATTACGTATAGTTAAGAGAGCGGACGGTAGATTGCGAATTTGTTTGGATGCCCGTTTTTTGAATGCCGTAATCGAATCCGATCAGGAAACTCCTCCTAGAATAGAAGAGTTGACGCAAAAATATCACGGGGTGTGTCTTATGACCACCACCGATTTAGCGAATGGTTATTGGCAGATCCCCTTAAAGGCTTCGTCGCATCCGTATACGGCTTTCTTGTACGGATCGACCCTCTACCAATTTCGGCGTATTCCATTCGGTTTGAAGACTGCAGGAAGTGGTTTCATTAGGGCTCTAGATATGATCTTCAACAGGCAATTCGATCACTTCCTTACGTTGTACGTTGATGACCTTTTGATCACTTCGCGAACATGGGAAGACCATCTTAATCAAATTAATCAAGTCTTTGATACCTTGCAGTATTATAATTTTACTTTACGGTTGGACAAGTCGCTCTTTTGCAGGACAACCGTCAAATTTTTGGGTTTCGTACTGTCGATAGAGGGAATCCGCCCCGATCCTGATAAACTTTTGGTCATTCGCAATTTCGCTGAACCACAAAACAGAAAACAATTGCAACAGTTCATAGGCGTATGCACCTATTATCGGATATTTAGCAAGAGTCACGCGACGTTTATTGATCCTTTTCGGTCCCTGCTCAAAGAGAAACAACCTTGGAACTGGCAACCGGAGCACAGTCAGGCATTTTTAAAATTAAAAGAAAACTTTGCGGATGCTATAACGCTATATCATGTAAATCCACAGTTAAAATTCAGGTTACAAACTGATGCCTCGGATAGGGGTATTAGTGGGGTATTATTTCAGGAGGATGAGAGTGGTTGTCATAGGGTAATATCTCTTGTAAGTCGCTGCTTGAATATGGCCGAAAAGAACTACGGGACTACGGAAAAGGAGTTATTGGCGATCGTGTATTCAATTGAAAAATGTCGCCGCTATCTGATTGGTCAACACTTCGAAATCATCACAGACCATAAAGCGCTAACATTTATCAATTCAATGGTGTTCCCAACGCCGCGTTTAAAGAGGTGGTGCATGATTCTCCAGCAGTACACTTATGATATCAAATATTGCGAAGGAAAGGAGAATGTCGTAGCGGATTTTTTTAGTCGCAATCCGAGAGGCAAGTTCGAACAGGAGGCGTCCCCACGCTTAGTATTACCAAATTTATCAGCTGAAATAACAAAAGAGATCGAAAAGCAACCAACGGTGAATGTCGTGATGAATTTTTTAGGGATCGATGAACAGCCTCTTTCGGAAGAATTGCGGGATGATTTGAACAATTTAGCAGAGTTGCAAGAACGAGAACAAAAGCTTGCGACATTAAAAACACAGGTGTTGAGTGGTCGTTTTGAGGGTGTGTATCAAATCAAGGAGGGTATTTTATTCCAATTCCTACAGAAGGCAGCACGGTGGGTGATTGTACTTCCGAAGACAATGATGACGTCGTTTATATTACGGGTCCATGAGGCTCTAGGACATCCTGGCGCAGCTAAAACTTTGGCGCATTTGCGCATTTATTTTAATAGTAAGAGAATGAGATCAAACGTCGCCCAGTATGTCAAACACTGTGATATCTGTCAGAGGGTCAAGCCCCTAAACTACTCCTTGGAAGGGGAGTATCAATTGGTAAGAGCAGAACGGCCTGGAGAGCTAATCACCGTAGATTTTTATGGCCCGTTGCCCCGATCCACCGCCGGGGTGCAATACCTATTTGTGGTTTTGGATTCTTTCACGAAGTACGTACAATTATATGCTTTAAAGAGGGCAACCACCGTAATGGCGTTATCTAAATTAGAGTCACAATATTTTGAAAAAGTAGGAAAGCCGAAGAGTATTTTAGCAGACAATGGCACACAATTTACCTCACAACGGTGGAAGCAGACGTTGGAAAAACATGGTATTAAGGCTAGATTTTGCTCCGTTAGACACCCACAAAGTAACCCAACGGAAAGAGTGATGCGAGAGCTGGGTAGATTATTTCGTGTGTTTTGCGCAGAGACGCATACAAAATGGGCAAGATATGTGACTAGAATCGAGAGGCTGTTGAACCTAACAACCCATTGTTCTACTGGCTATGCCCCTATCGAATTGCAGAGTGGAAACTCTCCTCAAAGGGAATTGGAGGGAATTGTGGAGTTTCCAACGGCGCCGGATGAGCACGGGAAGCATAGAATTCTTCTTGCAAACGAGAACATCTTAAAAAGCTTCGATGAACGAAAGAAAAAACAAAAAGCAGTTTCCAATGTAGTTAAAACGGGGGATTTGGTTCTGTTGCGTAGACCGTATCCTTCGAATGCCGACGACAAGGTTATTTCGAAATTCTTTCATTTGTTTGTAGGACCGTATCGAGTTGATAAATCTTTCGGCGAGAATGCCTTTCAATTAGTAGACCCTCAGAATGCAAATCGACTGAAAGGAGTGTATAATCGGATACATCTCCGACCGTATTATGAGCCGATCAACCTAGCCTTAGCTGCGGGGTTCTCAAGCTCCAGGCTCTCGGCCGTGTAGTTGTCAAAAGCGTTGCATGTTAGTTTTAAGTGTGAGGGTTATGTCTGATTATGTATGAAATTGTTTTAGTTTGTTAAGGATTGTATTTTTGTTCCCACGTAATCGGATCCTCAACAAAAGGGGGATATTGTAGGAGTGGAATATTTCCCTCCCATTGTAAGAAGCCAAATTCGAATTTCCCGCGCTTGGCGCACTCAACGGGTTCGAACGTTGCCGCTTTTCAATCGCGAACCACCACAGCCATCAGGAGTCGGCAAAACGCCACTGCCTCCTAGAGTCATCAATGTCAACGAGGAAGAGAGATGCCACGGTCTAGATCCCAGTCGTCCGGCACACGTCGAATAAAACAAACGTCCCCGAAAAAGAAAGACACGCAGTCGTCGAAAATAAAGACACATCGATCGGACCAATTGATCGATGTGTCTGCATACTCGTCCGCCAAGGGACGTGGGACAACCCGAGCGAGTGCGCGATAAGTGCGTGCTACTCACGTTAAAGTAGACGGGGGCTCGCCAACCGGCATCGCCCCGTCCCATCGTCGGCCATGAAACAAATTGTGAGCAACGATCGTCAGCTCGCCCCCTCAGATCGTTGCCGTCTTGCCGTTCGGCCTAAGATGCGAGCCATTGCATAACGCCGGGAGGGACGACGAAGTGCCGTAACAACGGGCGACGAGTACCGAGGAGGAAAAGCCGTCACTCGCTCGAACATAGGGCATGAATCCCGCTCGAATATTTGATCGAGTCCACGCCGAGTCCGCCATCTTGGACACGCCGCCTATCGAGCCCACGCCGAATCCGCCATCTTGGACATGGCCCGATGACCAACAGTAACCGGAACGAGCTCGCGAACCAACGAAAAATCGAGTGAGCGAACATAAAGTGCGAGGGAATAAAGACTGTAAGTAAATAAATATATCAACAAAAAGAAACACCGATAGCCCAGGACCAAGGGGCAGGATCGCGGATGCGTGACGCGAGAATGAATTTTGTGTATGAAGGAATGTAGGGAGAGGGGAAGAATGAATATTGCTGTAAAACTGTGATAAATGGTAAACGTGCTGAAAAGCGTCGATTTTATGTACGATAGGTAAAAATTTCCATGTAGCCTGGTCAGCGTGCCAAGAAACGCCATTTCGTGATATTTCCATGTAACGTGAATGAGAGTGTGAGGGAGGACCGCCCAAAAAGGCTATCAAATTGTAAACGTCGCCTTAAATTATTGTGATTGTCGTCGTGAGAAGGGTCGAGAGGGGAAGAATAGATCAAGCCTTTGGCAAATAAATAAAAGAAATGTAATAAATAAAAGATAATAATTAAAATTTATTACAGTACATATGCTATTTTTTAATGAAAAATAGAACAAAAAATAAAAGTACACTGTTAAAACTAGAGAGAAATTTTTGTTTATTCAAAAAAAAGTTGCATGATTTTTTTTTTCGACAAATTCTCACTTTAAATAAATGAAAATACCTATTAATGTAGAAGAATTTTTTCACCTAATAAACGAAATAATCGGGGTCAAAAACAATATCGACTTTTCTTCAATTTTTTTTTCACCAAATTAAAAACTTTCACAATTTGGGCTACAGGGAAAAACATTGGAGTAACTTCACGTTAAGCATACGTTTTTGGAGACTTGGAAAAAATGCCTAAACATAATAGCCGAGATAGTTATCCGCAATGAAATCGTAACTTTCGTAATTGAAGCAACAAACGCTATTTTTTTACGTGTATATCTCGATGAAAAACAATGTATTGATTTTTTTACATTAAAGGACGTCCTTTCAGCTTTCCGAAACTGCCCTTCAAATTCATGGACGATTCTTGCTTTATGAAATATTGATTATTAATGTCAAAAGTGGCATGTTGGCCTTTATGGCCCGCAAATTTGCGACAAATCATAGTGCAGGCTTGTTTGAAACCACAATAAGTCGAGGAACAATCGGTCTGATTGGGTCATTAATCAAACAAATTCTTCGGTCTGTAGACCATTTTGAAAAAAAAATTAAGCATTTTTCCTTTGCAACCGTTTCGTTTAATTTATTAGTAACAAAGGGACCAACCAATTTTTTAAGCGTAAGTTGAAAGCTAGAGATTCCAGGCGTTGAAATGCTCATTTAAATTTTCTCTTCCGATTTTTCGCGGAGATAGAACAAGTTGAAAATCATTGAAAAATGTTGGTAATATGTTTTTTCCCTCAATTTTTGTGAGTAGTGTATAACAACTCGATGTCGTTGAAGTTTGCACTGTCAGAATTCAACGGAAATGAATTATTGTTACATGTTCAAATGTTTTTTGGTCGATTCAGGCTGAGAAAATTATTAAAGCTTTTTTACACAGTCTTGATAGAGATGCACGGCCTCACTTTGCAAAAAGAAGACTCTTTATAATAATGTGAGTAAAGAAATGAACAAGAAAAATAAATATAACTCGATCGACTTTAAATATTTTCGCAGTCAAGTTCCGGCCTCCTCTTATGGTCGGGTATAAGAAGTTGGCCCCCCAAAGTCGAAGGAAAAAAAAACAAAATGAGTTCTACAGGGTGCGCCAGAGAAACTTACTTATTTGAAAAAATTCCCACGCAGTGAGTTGGGCGGGTAGAGGGGCGAGGGGGCGCATCTGGAGGGGGAAGTTCCCAAGTTTGTTTCTCCCTCCAGTCAGTTGCCATCATGCTCTGGTCTAGAGAGCAGCGGGCCTTCGCAGTCGAGAGCTTCTTTTCTAACGGTCGCTCACTTGTTGCTACGCAACGTGCCTTCCGCACTCGCTTTGAAATTCCTCCTCACAGACTCGTTCCTGGCCGTAATTCGATTCTGTCGTGGGTTAACTCATTTCGGGAGTGTGGAAGTGTCGCTCAACCCAGAAATGGACTTCAACGGACCATCAGAACTCCGGAAAATGTCGAAAGAGTGAGGCAGTCAGTTGTGCGTTCTCCCCGGCGTTCGGCTCGCAAACACGCAGCTGCTATGGGAATTTCTGACACCTCTGTTCGACGAATTCTCCATGAAGACCTTCAATTTCATCCCTATAAATTGGCTGTTGTGCAAGAATTAACTGAACGCGATTTTGTTGCCCGTCAAAATGCATGTGAAATGCTGGTTGACAACCTGCCTGAAGACGCGGTCGTTTTTTTCAGTGACGAGGCTCACTTCCACATTTCCGGCTGCGTCAACAAGCGAAACATGCGTTATTGGTGTGGTGTAAATCTACGTGAGCTTCACCAGAAGCCACTTAATTGTGAGCGAGTTACTGTCTGGTGTGCGATGTCGGTAATGGGAATAATTGGTCCTTACTTTTTTGAAGAAAACGAACGCGCAGTTACCGTGAATGGAGCTCGTTACAGGAACATGATCGAGGAATTTTTTCTTCCAAGACTCGAAGAAATGAACGTTAGGAACGTGTGGTTTCAGCAAGATGGAGCCACAGCACACACAGCACGAGACTCAATGAATTTGTTGCGACAACATTTCCCCGACCGCCTCATCTCTCTCAGAGGCGATCTCCAATGGCCGGCACGCTCTCCAGATTTGACTCCATGCGATTTCTTTTTATGGGGTTATTTGTAATCTCTGGTTTATGTCGATCGACCACGGACCATAGCACACCTCAAGAACAACATTCGCGACGCCATTGCCAACATACCGATTGATATGCTGCAAAGAGTGGATACGAATTTCAAAAATCGACTTCATCAGTGTATGCGCAATGGGGGTCGCCATTTATCCGATGTCATTTTCAAGACTACATGAAAAAAAATGGGATATTGTATTCTCAAATAAAAAAAAATTTAAAACAATAATTGAAGTACTTTTGTTTTCATTGACCTTTCAAATACGTAAGTTTCTCTGGCGCACCCCGTAGTTGCCCCCCGCATAGTTCTGGAGTTCTTTGTACTTTTTAGAAATAGTTCTGATATTAAAAATGGAATTTTTTGCATTTCCATTCAGGGGGGCCAACTTCACAATTCATAAAAATTTACTTGAGTGTACCATTGTAAATATTTATCGGACAAGGAAATGTTATAAAGATATTTAATAGAACTCTTCCGGGGGCAAACAGAACTCCAAAGAAAAAATCATTTTTCCAAAAAAAATTGGTCTCAAAAAAAAAATTTGGACGCATTCCATCGCGTCACCAATCTACTGCTCAGTCGAAGGAAAAACATAAATTCTCGTTGCCTGCCATAAAGTTCTGGAGTTTTATGTACTTTTTATCGGTAATTCTGTGGTTAGTAAAAATTTGTTCGTTTTCGTTCGGGGGGCCAACTTCACAATTCACAAAATTTACTTGAGTGTACCGGTGTAAATATTTATCTGACGAGGAAATGTTGTAAAGGTATTTAAGAGAACTCTTGCGGGGTCAACCAGAACTACAAAAAAAAATCGATTTAAAAAAAAAAATTTGGTTTCACTCAAAGCATTTCATTGCGCCGCCAATCGACTGCTCAGTCGAAGGGAAAAAATCGTTACTCGTCGCCTGCCACATATTTCTGGAAATCTATGTACTTTTCATCGATAGTTCTGTGGTTAGAATCGATGTTTATTTTCGTTAGGGGGCCAATTTCAAAATTCATAAAATTTACTTAAGTGTACCGTTGTAAATATTTATCTGACAAGTAAATTTTATAAAGATATTTAACAGAACTCTTCCGGGGGCAAACAGAACTCCAAAGAAAAATTCATTTTTCCAAAAAAAATTTGGTTTCACTCAAAGCATTCCATCGCGCCACCAATCGACTGCTCAGTCGAAGGAAAAAAATCATTTCTCGATGCCTGCTACATAGTGCTGGAAATCTATGTACTTTCCATTGATAGTTCTGTGGTTAGAATCGATTTTTTGTTTCATTAGGGGGCCAACTTCAAAATTCACAAAATTTACTTAAGTGTACGGTTGTAAATATTTATCTGACAAGTAAATTTCCTAAAGATTGTTGACAGAACTCTGCCGGGGGCAAACAGAACTCCAAAGAGAAATACATGTTGCCGAAAAAAAAAAATTATGATCTCACTAAAAAAATTCCATCGCGCCACCATTCTACTGCTCAGTCGAGCAAAAAAAATCGTTTCTCGTTGCCTGCCACATAGTTCTGGAAAACTATGTACTTTTTATCGATAGTTCTGTGGTTAGAATCGACGTTTAGTATCGTTAGGGGGCCAACTTCACAATTTACAAAATTTACGTAAGTGTACCGTCGTAAATATTTATCTGAAAAGTAAATTTTATAAAGATATTTAACAGAAATCTTCCGGGGGCAAACAGAACTCCAAAAAAAAAAAGAAAATTTGGTTTCACTCAAAGCATTCCATTGCGCCACCAATCGACTGCTCAGTCGAAGGAAAAAAATCATTTCTCGTTGCCTGCTACATAGTCCTGGAAAACTATGTACTTTCCATTGATAGTTCTGTGGTTAGAATCGATTTTTTTTTCGTTAGGGGGCCAACTTCAAAATTCACAAAATTTACTTAAGTGTACCGTTGTAAATATTTATCTGACAAGTAAATTTCATAAAGATTGTTGACAGAACTCTGCCGGGGGCAAACAGAACTCCAAAGAGAAATGCATTTTGCCGAAAAAAAAAAAATATAGTCTCACTGAAAAAATTCCATCGCGCCACCATTCTACTGCTCAGTCGAATAAAAAAAATCGTTTCTCGTTGCCTGCCACATAGTTCTCGAAAACTATATACTTTTTATCCATAGTTCTGTGGTTAGAATCGACTTTTATTATCGTTAGGGGGCCAACTCCAAAATTCAAAAAATATACGTAAGTGTACCGTCGTAAATATTTATCTGACAAGCAAATTTTACAAAGATATTTAACAGAACTCTTCCGGGGGCAAACAGAACTCCAAAGAAAAATGCATTTTTCCAAAAAAAAAAAAAAAATTGATCTCACTGAAAAAATTCCATGGCGCCACCATTCTACTGCTCAGTCGATCAAAAAAATCGTTTCTCGTTGCGTGCCCCATAGTTCTGGAAATCTATGTGGTTTGTCGATAGTTCTGTGGTTAGGATCGACTTTTATTATCGTTAGGCGGCCAACTTCAAAATTCACAAAATTTACGTAAGTGTACCGTCGTAAATATTTATCTGACGAGTAAATTTTATAAAGATATTTAACAAAACTCTTCCGGGGGCAAACAGAACTCCAAAGAAAAATTCATTTTTCCAAAAAAAAAAAAAAAAAATTCGGTTTCACTCGAAGCATTCCATCGTGCCACCAATCGACTGCTCAGTCGAACGAAAAAAATCGTTTCTCGTGGCCTGCTACATAGTTCTGGCAATCTATGTACTTTGCATTGATAGTTCTGTGGTTCGAATCGATTTTTTTTTTCGTTAGGGGGCCAACATTAAAATTCACAAAATTCAGTGCTATCGACTTTTTATCGATAGTTCTGCGGTTAGAATGGATTTTTATTTTCGCTAGTGGGCCAACTTCAAAATTCACAAAATTTATTTAAGTGTACCGTTGTAAATATACATCTGACAAGTAAATTTTATAAAGATATTTCACAGAACTCTGCCAGGGGCAATCAGAACTCCAAAGAAAAATGCATTTTTCTTTGGAGTTCTGATTGCCCCCGGCAGAGTTCTGTGAAATATCTTTATAAAATTTACTTGTCAGATGTATATTTACAACGGTACTGATTGCCCCCGGCAGAGTTCTGTGAAATATCTTTATAAAATTTACTTGTCAGATGTATATTTACAACGGTACACTTAAGTAAATTTTGTGAATTTTGAAGTTGGCCCCCTAGCGAAAAAAAAATCGATTCTAACCACACAACTATCAATGCAAATTACATAGATTTCCAGAACTATGTAGCAGGCAGCGAGAAATGATTTTTTTCTTCCGACTGAGCAGTCGATTGGTGGCGCGATGGAATGCTTTCAGTGAAACCAATTTTTTTTTTTTTTGGAAAAATGAATTTTTCTTCGGAGTTCTGTTTGCCCCCGGAAGAGTTCTGTTAAATATCTTTATAAAATTTACTTGTCAGATAAATATTTACGACGGGACACTTACGTAAATTTTGTGAATTTTAAAGTTGGCCCCCTAACGATAATAAAAGTCGATTATAGCCACAGAACTATCGGTAAACAGTACATAGATTTCCAGAACTATGTGGCAGGCAACGAGAAACGATTTTTTTTGTTCGAATGAGCAATACAATGGTGACACAATGGAATTTTTTCAGTGAGACACAATTTTTTTTTGTAAAAATGCATTTTTCTTTGGAGTTCTGTTTGCCCCCGGAAGAGGTCTGTTGAATATCTTTATAAAATTTACTTGTCAGATAAATATTTACAACGGTACACTTACGTAAATTTTGTGAATTTTGAAGTTGGCTCCCTAACGAAAATAAAAATCCATTCTAACCGCAGTACTATCGATAAAAAGTCGATAGCACTCAATTTTGTGAATTTTAATGTTGGCCCCCTAATGATAATAAAAATCGATTCAAACCACAGAACTATCGATAAAAAGTACATAGATTTCTGGAACTATGTGGCAGGCAACGAGAAACGATTTTTTTTTGTTCGACTGCGCAGTAGAATGGTAGCGCGATAAAAAATTTTCAGTGAGTCCAAATTTTTTTTTTTTCGAAAAAGCATTTTTCTTTGGAGTTCTGTTTGCCCCCGGAAGATTTCTGTTAAATATTTTTATAAAATTTACGTGTCAGATAAATATTTACGGCGGTACACTTAAGTAAATTTTGTGAATTTTGAAGTTGGCCCCCTAACGAAAAAAAATCGATTCTAACCACAGAACTAACAATGCAAAGTACATAGATTTCGAGAACTCTGTAGCAGGCAACGAGAAACGATTTTTTTCATTCGACTGAGCAGTCGATTGGTGGCGCGATGGAATGCCTTGCGTGAAACGAAATTGTTTTTTGCTTCGGAAAAATGAATTTTTCTTTCGAGTTCTGTTTGCCCCTAGAAGAGTTCTGTTAAATACCTTTATAACATTTCCTCGTCAGATAAATATTTACACCGGTACGCTTAAATAAATTTTGTGAATTTTGAAGTTGGCGCGCTAACGAAAATAAAAATCGAGTGTACCCGCAGAACTATCGATAAAAAGTATATAGCACTCAAGAACTATGTGGCAGGCAACGAGAAACGATTTTTTTCCTTCGACTGAGCAGTAGAATGGTGGTGCGATGGAATTTTTTCAGTGAGACCAAATTTTTTTTTTTTTTTTTTGGAAAAATGTATTTTTCTTTGGAGTTCTGTTTGCCCCCGGAAGAGTTCTGTCAAATATCTTTATAAAATTTACTTGTCAGATAAATATTTACAACGGTACACTTCAGTAAATTTTGTGAATTTTGAAGTTGGCCCCCTAAGGAAAATAAAAATCGATTGTAACCGCAGAACTATGGATAAAAAGTATATAGCACTCAAGAACTAGGTGGCAGGCAACGAGAAATGATTTTTTTCCTTCGACTCAACAGTCGATTGGTGGCGCAATGAAATGCTTTGAGTAAAACCAAATTTTTTTTTTGGAAAAATGAATTTTTTTTTGGAGTTCTGTTTGCCCCTAGAAGAGTTCTGTTAAATACCTTTATAACATTTCCTCGTCAGATAAATATTTACACCGGTACACTTAAATAAATTTTGTGAATTTTGAAGTTGGCGCGCTAACGAAAATAAAAATCGAGTGTAACCGCAGAACTATCGATAAAAAGTATATAGCACTCAAGAACTATGTGGCAGGCAACGAGAAACGATTTTTTTCCTTCGACTGAGCAGTAGAATGGTGGTGCGATGGAATTTTTTCAGTGAGACCAAATTTTTTTTTTTTTTTTTTTGGAAAAATGTATTTTTCTTTGGAGTTCTGTTTGCCCCCGGAAGAGTTCTGTCAAATATCTTTGTAAAATTTACTTGTCAGATAAATATTTACAACGGTACACTTCAGTAAATTTTGTGAATTTTGAAGTTGGCCCCCTAACGAAAAAAAAATCGATTCTAACCGCAGAACTATCGATAAAACGTATATAGCACTCAAGAACTATGTGGCAGGCAACGAGAAATAATTTTTTTCCTTCGGCAGAGCAGTAGAATGGTGGCGCGATGGAATGCTTTGAGTGAAAACAAATTTTTTTTTTTTTGGAAAAAGAATTTTTCTTTGAAGTTCTGTTCGCCCCCGGAAGAGTTCTGTTAAATATCTTTATAAAATTTACTTGTGAGATAAATATTTACGACGGTACACTTACGTAAATTTTGTGAATTTTGAAGTTGACCCCCTAACGAAAATGAAAATCCATTCTAACCGCAGAACTATCGATAAAAAGTCGATAGCACTCAATTTTGTGAATTTTAATGTTGGCCCCCTAATGATAATAAAAATCGATTCAAACCACAGAACTATCGATAAAAAGTCCATAGATTTCCAGAATTATGTGGCAGGCAACGAGAAACGATTTTTTTTTTGTTCGACTGCGCAGTAGAATGGTAGCGCGATAGAATTTTTTCAGAGTCCAAATTTTTTTTTTTCGAGAAATGCATTTTTCTTTGGAGTTTTGTTTGCCTCCGGAAGAGTTCTGTTAAATATCTTTATAAAATTTACGTGTCAGATAAATATTTACGGCGGTACACTTAAGTAAATTTTGTGAATTTTGAAGTTGGCCCCCTAACGAAAAAAAATCGATTCTAACCACAGAACTATCAATGCAAAGTACATAGATTTCTAGAACTATGTAGCAGGCAACGAGAAACGATTTTTTTCCTTCGACTGAGCAGTCGATTGATGGAATGCTGGCGGGATGGAATGCTTTGCGTGAAACGAAATTATTTTTTTTTTTGAAAAATGAATTTTTCTTTGGAGTTCTGTTTGCCCCTGGAAGAGTTCTGTTAAATACCTTTATAACATTTCCTCGTCAGATAAATATTTACACCGGTACACTTAAATAAATTTTGTGAATTTTGAAGTTGGCCCCCTAACGAAAATAAAAATCGAGTCTAACCGCAGAACTATCGATAAAAAGTATATAGCACTCAAGAACTATGTGGCAGGCAACGAGAAACGATTTTTTTCCATCGAATGAGCAGTAGAATGGTGGCGCGATGGAATTTTTTCAGTGACCAAATTTTTTTTTTTTTTTTTTTCGGAAAAATGTATTTTTCTTTGGAGTTCTGTTTGCCCCCGGAAGAGTTCTGTCAAATGTCTTTATAAAATTTACTTGTCAGATACATGTTCACAACGGTACACTTAAGTAAATTTTGTGAATTTTGAAGTTGGCCCCCTAAGGAAAATAAAAATCGATTCTAACCGCGCAGAACTATCGATAAAAAGTATATAGCACTCAAGAACTATGTGGCAGGCAACGAGAAATAATTTTTTCCTTCGGCAGAGCAGTAGAATGGTGGCGCGATGGAATTTTTTCAGAGACCAAATTTTTTTTTTTTCGAAAAATGTCTTTTTCTTTGGAGTTCTGTTCGCCCCCGGAAGAGTTCTGTTAAATATCTTTATAAAATTTACTTGTTAGATAAATATTTTCGACGGTACACTTAAGGGAATTTTGTCAATTTTAAAGTTGGCCCCCTAACGAAAAAAAATCGATGCTAACCACAGAACTATCAATGCAAAGTACATAGATTTCCAGAACTATGTAGCAGGCAACGAGAAACGATTTTTTTCCTTCGACTGAGCAGTCGATTGGTGGCGCGATGGAATGCTTTGAGTGAAACCAAATTTTTTTTTTGGAAAATCCAATTTTTTTCTGGAGTTCTGATTGCCCCCGCAAGAGTTCTCTTAAATATCTTTACAACATTTCCTCGTCAGATAAATATTTACACCGGTACATTCAAGTAAATTTTGTGAATTGTGAAGGCGGCCCCCCAAACGAAAAAAAAAATTTTACCAACCACAGAATTATCGATAAAAAGTACATAAAACTCCAGAACTATATGGCCGGCAACGAGAAACGATGTTTTTCTTTCGACTGAGCAGAAGATTGGTGACGCGATGGAATGCGTTCAAATTTTTTTTTTGAGACCAAATTTTTTGTTGGAAAAATGATTTTTTCTTTGGAGTTCTGTTTGCCCCCGGAAGAGTTCTATTAAATATCTTTATAACATTTCCTTGTCAGATAAATATTTACAATGGTACACTCAAGTAAATTTTGTGAATTGTGAGGTTGGCCCCTCTGGGAATGGGAATGCCTAAAATTCCGTTTTTAACAACAGAACTATTTCTAGAAAGTACAAAGAACTCCAGAACTATGCGGGGGGCAACTAGAACTCATTTTGTTTTTTTTTCCTTCGACTTTGGGGGGCCAAATTCTTATACTCCTTATGGTATCACAATCCAATTTTCGTTCAAAGCATTTTAACTGCTTGATAATTTTCCACCTCCTACGTCCAAATATTGTGGTTGCAGCATAGAGCAATGTGAACCGGCTCGGTATCAGCTGTTCTATGGATAGTCATAATTGATTTTAAAAATTACATTTACAAGGAACCGTTGCGACGTCGATGTCTCCGATTTCGATGAAAATTGGCATGCCTGTAGAATGGGTAAAAATAGGCGACACGTATTTTTTTATACCGGCGGAACCCGATTTTTAAGGGTTGAAAAGCACCCTCGAAAATTAGGGGGTTTTTCGTTTTTCGTCGATAACGTTTTAACGGTATGCGATATGGAAAAACTTCAAATTGCAACAAGGTTTATTTTTTCGTGTACTATACATTGGAGATGAGACCGATGCAGATAGCAACAAATGTCATATTCATATTCCTTTCCTGGATGTACTGGTTCAACGGAAAAACGATGGCAGTTTGGGCCACAAAGTTAACCGGAAACCAACGCACACGGATAGATATCTCCACGATACGTCCCATCACCACCCCTCCCAAAAACAATCGGTCATAAGCTCTTTGGTCTACAGAGCTATAGCGATCTCCGAACCGAACTCTCTCGAGGATGAACTAGAGCACCTACGCAAATCTTTAGGAGATAATGGCTACAAGCCAAGCAACATCGAAAGAACGACCAAACAACTAAGAAGAAAAATAGCCAATCCGAAAACGGTAACAGAACCTGAAGGAGAGAATGAAGGACAAATAATAGCAACAACTTCCCTTCCATACCTTCAGGGCATAACCGATCGCATAGGCAGGGTCCTTGGGAAGCATAACGTGCGAGTCATCTTCAAACCTCAGAAGAAGCTAGCACAAGTGGTTCCGAGTGCTAAAGACCAAAGACCACCATTACGTGCACGAGGAGCGTCCCAGATACCCTGCTTATGCGGTAAAGTGTACATAGGAGAAACCGGGAGGAAGATCAGTACACGGATCAAAGAACATCAACGGTGTATCAAATATGGCCACATTGGACAATCAGCCCTGGCCGAGCATTGGATGGAGACTGGTCATGCCATTCAGTTCGATAAAACCCAAAGTCTGGCCCCATCAAACAGCTCTTTTTCTAGGAAACACCGAAAAGGCTTGGAAATCCGAAAACATCCGGACAATCTAAACAGAGATGGTGGATATCACATCAATCCCATTTGGTACACCGTCCGCCCGGTTTTTTAATTGACCAGCCGATCAATTAGAGCATCTGATTGGCTGGTGCAGTGATCTGGAACGATGACTGCAACTATATAAGGAATGCCTGAGACACGGGAGCTTCAGTATCGGAGCTCTCAGCCCTGATGATGCAGACTGTAACGTTTGCGAAACGTTGGCACAACGCTGATTCTCAACACGGCCTCCATCCGGAAGCCACATACTCTTCAAATTTCATATTGTTTATTGCAAAAATGCAATTTTTTAACCGTATCTCCGAGAATTTTTAATCGATTGGGATGGAAATTTGCACACATGTAGAGAATGGAAAAGTGCGGATACGGATTTTTTCTTTTTTCAATATCTCACTATTAAGGGGTTGAAACTGCCCGTCGATTTTTTAGCCGAGAGCATCGTATTATCAGCTAGCCTTTTGGCATTTCGGTCTAAATTCACGTCAATATACGTTCGTGGTATGACGCAATTGTATATTTGTAACATTCCAGGCCCTCTCCCCCAACGGTCCCCTTCTCAAAAGGCAAACGTTCGAAGTTCTTACCGTGCGACATGGCCGAAAATTTGTAGAAATAAAAATGCGTTACAAAGAAAGTACAATCAGTCACAAGAGTCGATACACATTTTCTCGTTTTGGCGAAACGACACTGTTAAGGGGTCAACGAACCCTTAACAACTTCGTTCTTTCTATAGCTCGTGAACGGGCCTAAATAAAAATAAAGTTCGATAGGAAAAAATGTTGTATTCTTCGACTACTAGACGTTCATGATGATAATGATGAGTACAGCAATAAATGGCGTGCTGTTTATTGCAATACTTCGTGAATTACTTGTGAAAAATCACTCTTCAGTTTCCCACTCATATGGGCAGAAGCAAGGTTCGCAATCACGGACTGACTTCGTGCTTCGGAAAGCAACTGGATTACAATTGTATATGTACGAAGAAATTCCACTCCGCTCACCGTGTATCGAAGGCATTATCTGCAGAGGTTACCGCGTTTTTGGGTTGCCGCTGCAACTCATGAACAGAATGATGCAAACATTTTTATCAGCTTATAACGCAGCATTATTTAATCTTTATCTTTAACTATAATTTTACAAACAGCGGAACCAATGAACGAAAGAAATAAATCTTCGGAAAGAGCGACTACGGTGCAAAGAGCGGCTCTCATGATGACCTTGAAATCGCCTTATTAAAGATTAATAGCAGTTCTGGTAATAGCGAGTGTCGTCGTTGTTTTTTTCGTATGTATTTATCAATTGGGTTTCGAGTCATATAAATTCACCAACGATCATTATTGCTGCAGTTACGACGGAGAAGCCAGCCATACATTTTGAGTTCGAAATACAAATAGTTGCTTCGGGAAGCAACTGGATTACAATTGTATATTTACGAAGAAATTCTCTCCCGCCACGTACTGCCTTTGAAGATTACAACACAATGGGAAGTGTTCTCACGCTTACTCATTTAGGAAATGTTTTTTTATGCATTATACTTTGTGACGTGGTTTTCGGAATCACGTCCCAAGATCCGCTACCGGTCACGTGGGTCACGTGCCTTTGCCCGAGTCGCTACCGCGACGATTGTTAGGGGCCTTTCTCCCCTTGTTGTGCGTCTGAGTGTTTGTCGATTCCGTTTTGTTGTGTTTGGTTGGCGAGCGGAACTCGGTCGAGCGGCGTAGCGCTCAACGCACCGAGCAATCCCGGCTGAGGGAAGCCGCCAACGAGGCCTCTCGGTGAATCGGGGCACACCCGGCTGAGATGCCGGTACCCCACTGTAGTGGTGCATCGTGCTGGAGAGCGGGCCGTTTGGGTTACGGGCGGAGGCTGGAGTCCTCCGCGCCACGCTTCGGAAGAGAAGCGTTGCCCGCTCTCGCATGGTGACCCGGGGATGCGATCTCCGAGAGCCTCCATGTTACCTAGGAGAAAAGGCCCCGATTTGTTACCGTTCCGTTTGTGGGGTAACTCGGGCAAAAAAAGATAGATTCCGAAAGGAATATTCTAACAGAATATTCCAGCTCCCGAAATAATATTTCAGCTCTCGATAGTATACGAGATAAAGTTCTCGCTTGAACCGGCGGTTCCGCCCGGTCCGATCTCGCGAGCGTGTTGACATTTTTTCTGTCTGTTGATACGCTCGGTCTCGCTCTCGCATAATCCCTCGCACGCCAGCCTTGGTCGCGCGAGGAAGAGTTAACGAATTTTCAGGTGAGACAGTAGTGTCTCCCGGATCGCGATCGATCGTGGTTCTCGAAGATCTCGGGAGTGTCGTTGACGATCTGTCGTCGGGCCACGGCCCTCGTGATGGAGAGACGTATCGTGGTCTCTCTCGCGCCCGTGACGTCGCGCTCTCGTTCTCGCGCTTGAGATACACATCGGGTGTTCTCTCGTTCCCGTGCGCATGGCATATTTTCGTTCGCGTTTCGCTTGGGATACCGCCTACGTTTAAGGTTCTCGGGTGGTAAACCCACCTGCTCCCGCACAATAAAATAAAATATTATTTTATTTACACAATAAAAGTTCACAATAAAATAAATTTCACAATAAAATAAAATATTATTTTATTTATTGTGAAGTACCGGTGTCGCGAATAGTGACAGCTACCGATCGAAGTTACGATACTCGTGGTGAATTCCGACCCCTCTACCACAACCCACAGCCTGAGCGGCCATGCTATACCGCAACCGTTCCTCCCCGTGGAAATGCCTCCAGTTCAGTCCGGTTAAACGATTCCGGCGATCAAAAATCGAGGAGAGCTCCAGTCTCCGAACCCGGTTAGGATTCCGGGGGAGACCAAAAATCAAGGAGATCTCCAGTCTCCGCCTGGCGGGTCGGGTTTGATCTCCCGACCCCAGTTTATTCCGGTTGAGACGACCGGAGAAACAAAGTCTCTGGCGCCCCGGGTACTGCGGAGGCACGAACACGGGAAGAACGGCCGAAGGTGACGGATCTCTCGCACCAGGTCTCGAGTCTAGTTCCCGTTTCCGGTAAGAGAAAAATATTATTTTCCGTCACAACTTATTACAATAATGATAGTCATGATAAAAGTGTTTGAAACAAAGAGATTTCTTACACCACGCACAAGTGATAATAGCTGCTTCGCCGCATTCATCGCATGTCGGTGCATTTTGTGAAAAGCGAAATTTTTTTTGCTTTTACCGGATTTTCGAAGTTTGGTGGTCTTTCTTCTTCGTACCCGCTTTTGTACCACGCATATTTGAAAAGATTTGTAAACCGTGGAGAAGAAAACTGGTGTTGTGTGTAAGAGATTGAAATTTAACAATATTGTCTCTCAAATGCAGATTGACGTAATTGTATAATATTACTGCGTTTGAAAAGTGTTTGGCGAAGTTTTTCCATACACGGATGCCATAAACATCAAGGGGCTGCATCATTCCAGTCGCACCTGCAAGAATTACTAATTATCTAAAGGACTGATTGTCTACAGAACGAATGAAACTGGTGCAATATATTTACCTGCTGGAATGGTTAAAACTTTAGTATCTTTCCCTTGCATATCCATTTCTTTAAATGCAGTTGGACATTGACCGCTCCAAGAATCCAGAAGTATTGCCGATTTTGGACCCGTATTGAGAATGTATACTTCTAGGAACCATCGCTTGAAATGATTAGTCGTCAATTTTCCAGATTTCGCAGCGAATAGAAATATATTTTCGGCTCTGAACATAGTTTGTTCCACTCGAGGACCAAATTTGCCGGTAGGTTCGTATAAAACGATCAACATAGGTGCCAAAAACTTGCCACTTGCAGAAACCAAAGGCTGTATAGTATAACTGTGTGTTGTTGATGTTTTCGATTGCACGACTGCCTCAACGGATTTCTTCCCTTCTTTCGCCAATGTGCAGCCTGTATGTAGCTCTAAATTGAATCCACTCTGATCAGAATTAAATGTGTTTTCAGCCCCAACGTTGGCTATGTTGACTTTCACCATTTCTATAAATTCGATAGCTTTGTTTTGAGGTGTATGAGCGTTTAATAATTGTTGTTATGTTACATATTTAGTCATCTTCCGTGACACAATTCCATGTTGGTTTTCGAATGTCCTTAGCCAAGAAGCGGATGCTTGGAAATTTACGGCTGGTATGTCTACAATTTCTCGTGTACGTAAGGCCCATCGTCGAAGATCTATATCATGGACAGACAGCCTTCTGTCCAAAGCATCATTAAAATTGTTTAACGTGTAGTGAGCTATCTTTGATAACTTTTCTTTGTAGGTGCCACCCTTATTTATACTATGGGCCCACCGGCGCAACTACGACTCTGATTTCACGTTTTCGAATTTCGTTTGAACTTATACTTTCGAACGATAACTTTCTATTCCCATTTGCCCCGGATCTCTAGTAATCTACAGCTCTTGTCTTGTATTCGTAACTCAATTCTTCTATATCTTGGGTACATACATTTTCATCAATTTTTGGATGTAGGTATCGTTGTTCGTGCCAATCTCTTTCACTGTCATCTTTTATTACGGCTGCTTCATGAACTTCATTTGGTGACAGAAAATCTAAACCAGTTTCGACTTCCATTTTCATAGGTTAATCCATCGCTTCAATGATCATGTTTTATAGATCTTTACTGAACAGTTTTTCCTGTTTGGTGATTGGAGTGTGAGGCAAATTCATAGCACTTATCGCTATGGATAGAAGTTCAATAACATTCATCGGATTAACGTACATTTTTATTTGTATTTCGAACTCAAAATGTATGGCTGGCTTCTCCGTCGTAACTGCATCAATAATGATCGTTGGTGAATTTATATGACTCGAAACCCAATTGATAAATACACACGAAAAAAACAACGACGACACTCGCTATTACCAGAACTGCTATTAATCTTTAATAAGGCGATTTCAAGGTCATCATGAGAGCCGCTCTTTGCACCGTAGTCGCTCTTTGCGAAGATTTATTTCTTTCGTTCATTGGTTCCGCTGTTTGTAAAATTAAAGTTAAAGATAAAGATTAAATAATGCTGCGTTATAAGCTGATAAAAATGTTTGCATCATTCTGTTCATAAGTTGCAGCGGCAACCCAAAAACGCTGTAACCTCTGCAGATAATGCCTTCGATACGGTGAGCGGAGTGGAATTTCTTCGTACATATACAATTGTAATCCAGTTGCTTTCCGAAGCACGAAGTCAGTCCGTGATTGCGAACCTTGCTTCTGCCCATATGAGCGAGAAACTGAAGAGTGATTTTTCACAAGTAATTCACGAATTATTGCAATAAACAGCACGCCATTTATTGCTGTACTCATCATTATCATCATGAACGTCTAGTAGTCGAAGAATACAACATTTTTTCCTATCGAACTTTATTTTTATTTCGGCCCGTTCACGAGCTATAGAAAGAACGAAGTTGTTAAGGGTGCGTTGACCCCTTAAGAGTGTCGTTCCGCTAAAACGAGAAAATGTGTATCGACTCTTTTGACTGATTGTACTTTCTTTGGAACCCATTTTTATTTCTAGAAACGTTCGTCCATGCCGCACGGTAAGAACTTTGAACGTTTGCCTTTCGAGAGGGGGACCGTTGGGGGGGAGGGGCTGGAATGTTACAAATATCCAATAGCGTCATGACACGAACGTATATTGACGTCAATTTAGACCGAAATGCCAAAAGACTAGCTGATTATAAGATGGTCTCGGCAAAGAATCGAAGGGCAGTTTCAACCCCTTAATTGTAAGATATCGGAAAAAGAAAAAATCCGTATCCGCACTTTCCCATTCTCTACATGTATGCAAATTTACATCCCAATCGATTAAAAATTCTCGGAGATACGGTTGAAAAAATTGCATTTTTGCAATAAACAATATGAAATTTGTTGCTATCTGCATCGTTCTCATCTCCAGTGTATGGTACACGAAAAAATAAACATTATTGCAATTTGAAGTTTTTTTTCATATCTCGTACCGTTAAAACGTTATCGATGAAAAACGAAAAACACCCTAATTTTCAAAGGTGCTTTTCAACCCTTACAAATCGCGTGCCGCCAATATAAAAAAATACGTGTTGCCTATTTTTACCCATTCTACAAGCATGCCAAATTTCATCGAAATCAGAGACATCGACCTCGCAACGTTTCCTTGTTAGTGTCGTAAACACAAAGGGATTGTCTTGCATCAGTGCTTATACCTCTATGTGCGGTGAGCACACAAGCTCCAGTTTGCTGTGTGCTCTCGGCGCTTTGCGAGAGACCCCAAACTCTTTGCAGATTATTGTGCAGCAAACAAATTTCTACACCGTTTAAAACTCAGAAACATTTTACGTATACGAGAATTCGGAAAATCTCACCGATCGCTGTACACGCAAAAGGGTGCATGTGACGAACTACAAATGATGGAAGCACTTTTTCGTCAGCCTTTCCCCACAGTACTGTTCATGTAAAAAATTCTGACTAAAATTTTATAAGTTTGTTTAGAGGGATTCAGTGAATCACCAGAACAATTCTCTCGCCGCTGAACAAAATGACAAGTTCGATAAGCAGTTGGGAAAGTTATTCGCTATTTCCCTGCTCATTAACCTTGTCATCTTGTTCAGTGTAAGTTCAGCGGCATAAGAAACTTCTGATGATTCAATGATTCCCTCTAAAGAAAGTTATAAAATGTTAGTCGCAGTTTTTAACACAGACAGTACTGTGACGAAAGTCTAATGAAATATTGTCTCCATCACTGAAGTTCTCTGCAGGGACATTGTTGCGAGTACAGCAAGATTAGATTGTTGCAAGTACAGCAAGTACAGCAAGGTAAGATTTCCCCAATTTCTATATACAAACTAACTCTCCTAGATTTACGCGGTGTAAAAATTAGTTTGCTGCACAATAGTATTTGCCAATAGCTTGCGTCCCATGCGAAGCGCAAACAGCACACTGCAAAGTGCAGTTTTCACAATTACTGTGCACAGAGTTATAAGCACTGATGCAAGGCAATTCATTCATCTTCATGACAATGTATCTAATTATTTTAAACAAATATGAGTGTTTAAAGAACAAGCGATGCCAAGCTTGTTCCCATTGTTCTACGATGCATCAAAAATGTTTTGACGTAGAAGGCAGGTAATTTTTATTTATTGTCGATTACATTGTACGGGGTCTTCCCCCTTATTACATTCCCCACGGTGTTCCACTTCTCATCCCCACATCGCAACCGCAGCCGACTTCCCCCTCTGTACCGCATTCACCATGTCATTTCTGCCATAGACATAGGGAAACTGTGGAATACCTATGCCAATACAGCCGGTCCCAGATTCGCTTCCCAGTTTCAGAGCTAATCGCGTTTCGTCGGGAAATAAATTACGGGCTACAGCCACACACACACGCACGCATGCACCAGCCCATGTGCGCGCATCCGTGAAAAGTGTAGCCACGTCACGCGTGTATTCATTTTTCTCCGAAACTACGAAACTAGAATTCGAACCGCGACCTCCGGATGTTCTGGTTCAGAGGCGAGTACGCTAACCACTAGCCCAGCATACCCAGATTGAGAAAGTGGGTAATTATAGGGTGGTTATAAGACTTTGGACAAAAATTGCATCGTGAGATCGTAAGAGACTGTACCTTGCCCCCAAATATATTTCGAGAATAAACGTGCTTTCATCGCGGGTTTAAATGACACTTTGAAAACTTATATTATCGTGTGTGATTAAACGATTCCGCAAAATGGAGAAATTCGTTGTTAGAAAGAATTGATAAGCGAGTAAATACCTAACCTCAACGTCGCTCGAGGGATACGTTACCCAGGGTACTCGCACAATTAAACTATCCACAAGCCCATCTAATTTGACACGACACAAAAACCCGTATTTAGCCTTGTTTTTCGTCGAAAAACAAAAAAAAAATCAATTGTTAATCTTAACGCTACAATGTTCCATATTTTATCACGCCCGGTTAAGGTTATCATGTGGTTTAGCCGTCGGGGGTGAAGTACGAGGGGAGCGCCCTATGACTATGCACGGAGCCGATTGACTATTACAAACTGTTAGCTGTCAAATAATGTCACATTAAACGTGCGTTTTCGAACTATTTTTCTACACCTATTTGTGAAAATATGCATTTTTGAACATTCGGTGATTACATTAAGTGTTTTCATTACTTTGTATAATTATTTTCCATCACTTTTTCTCGCTCAATTAACGCGATACGAATTGGCAAAGTCGTAAATCGGGGTATATCACGATGCCCACGTTGGCAGAAGTGTCGCGAAGTTAGACGCATATGAGCCCCGGTCGTAACCTCAATATCGACCCAAGGAGCTTTCAAAAATAAATATCGGTCCGAGTGAAAAAGTTCCGCCGGAAAGTAAAAGTGTGTACTAAGGCTGTCTATAATCTTGAAAAAATCAAAAACGTTAATAATTCTCCGATATTCTAAAAAAATTGTATATTGTATTGTATTATTGTATAATTTCGAAATTAATATTAAGTAATTATTAAAGCGGTGTGCTGGTCTAGTGGTTAGTGTGCTTGCCTCTAAAATCAGCACATCGGGAGGTCGCGGGTTCCAATCGCCGTCTCGTAGTTTCGGAGAAAAGTAAATACGGGCGTGACGTAGCTCCAGTTCTACACGGATGCCGCGCACACGGACCGGAATGTGTGTGTGTCGTATGTGTATAGATGTGTCATGTGTGTATGGCTGTAGCCTGTGAGTTATTTCTCGACGAAACGCGTGACTGGGAAGCGAACTCGGGACCGGCTGCATTGGCATAGGTTTTCCGCACTTTCCCAACACCCGTGGCAGAAAATGTCATGGTGAATGCGATACAGAGGGGGAAGTCGCCTGCGGCCGCAAGGTGGGATCGATTAGGGATGTGAAGTGAAGAAAATGGTGGGGAATGTAATAAGGGGAAGCACCCCGTAAATGGAAGCTACTATGAGCAAAACGTTCGTCGTAGCAGAGACAATGAAAAAAAGTAATTATTACTAATTAAGGGGTAAGGCCACTGTAAATTTTTTGAAAAATCGATTTTTTTTTATTGGCTTAAAAAATAGTTTAAACCCTCTAGAATAAGAAAAAAAAGGTCCTGTGCGAAAAAAAATTTGTTGTCCTTAGGAAATGAAGGTCGCCGCCAAGCGTGTCAAAACTTGCTCCGAAACGACTGCAATTATATCGGAGATGGCGATTCCAAAACTTTCAAAGGCATCGTGGATTCGAAGCCTTATGAAAATGTTGATGTTAAAAAAAAAGAGTGCATAGATCACGTGCAAAAAAGAATGGGCACTCGATTGAGAAACTTAAAAAAAGGAACAAAAGGTCTCGGGGGAAGAGGAAAACTCACTGCCAAATTGATTGACGAACTAAGCATTAATTACGGCTTAGCAATCCGTCGAAATACCGATTCCATCAAAAATATGAAAAATGAGATCTGGGCAACCCTTTTTCACAAAATGTCAACGGATGAAAAGCCTCAGCACGAAAAATGTTTGGAGAAATGGTGCAGTTGGAAGAAAGCGAAAGCAGAAAATGCCTTGGATGCGTATCATCACAATCAGCCAATGAGTGAGGAGGTTTATCAAGCCATCAATCCCATCTACATGGAATTGAGCCGGGACGAGTTGCTGGAGCGTTGCTTGGGGGCCTATACTCAAAACAATAACGAAAGTTTCAACGCTACCGTTTGGAGTTTGGCCCCCAAATCATCCTCAAGCGGAAAAACTGTACTAGATATTGCGACGGATATCGCTGTTTGCATATTCAATGGCGGCCTTACCAACGTCTTGCAAATATTCAAGATGTTGGAGGTGGAAATTGGTGTACAGTTATATAATTTCTGCATCGAAGCCGACGCCAAACGCATCACGCACGCGGAGACATCTCTGAGCGACGCGGCCAAAAGTGCGCGCGCGCTCCAAAAATCAACCAGGAAAGACGAAGAAGACGAAAATTTGGCTATCGAAGGACAAATGTATGGTGCTGGGATTGCAGACTAACGGTAAAAATTTTTTTTAACTTTTTAAAATTATTTCCAATAAAAAACTATTCGCAAAACTTTAAACGCGTTTTTCTCGAAACATGGTTTTTCAAAATGGCACGCAGCATAACTCGAACAATTTTCATTTTTTTTACTTGAAATTTTAACCAGATGTGAACATTTACATTATCTTGAGAATGTCGATCGGAATTTTCAAGAACTTTATTTATTGATTTTTTATTAACAAAAAACTTGCCGTTTTTTTCGTCAAAAATCAATTATTTTTTTCAAACGCACGCCAAATCCACAAAAATTGATACTTTTTAAAATCCGATCGACATTCTCTAGCTATAGCCCTCTAGATTAATGGTTTTTTTTTTTGTTCTAGATTCAAAAGTGCACTAGTGGTGCTGCGTGCCGCGGAGCCCTGGAAGCAAAACATGTCCCGGGAAGATAGCTGTGAAACCGCCATTTTGTTTTTTTTTACTGTAAAAAAATTGTATAATAAAGTTTAATGTATGCCCGATAACACCATTAAAAGTTTTTTTTCAAATACCTTCAATTTCGGGAGCAAAAAATTAGTGAAAAAACCTTTTTTTTTTGGCCGTTACAGTGGCCTTACTCGTTAAGAGAATAGGTACCAATAATATTGGTTGTGAACTATCCTGACCGAGTAGTTTGAGGTGCCCGGGCATAATTACCGATACCGATAACATGGGTAGCATTTCGACGGTACCGAGCGGCTCTATCTTATCTCGCTCAGACCTTCGAGCAGTAGCGTAATTGGAAAGGTCCCATATGTACCAGCTTAACTATCGCGCCCTGCGCGACGTATCGTATCTCGGCAGACCCTGTTCATTTTAACGCATCTTAGGGTGCGCGTAAGATCCATCGTATCTCCCGCAGCCTTAGAACGGAGTATCGTAACTCGCCGACTGCGACATGATCTATCGTATCTCAGATGCACCGAAACGTTTCATCGTATCTACGAATCGCAAGTTTTCAGTAAACGCGGTTTGAAATTTTCGCGTTCTCAAAAATAAAATGTCACTGAATCCTCACAACATCTATGTCTAAATATTGCGCATTATACGCAGAATATTATGTATACATGAAAAGCGTTATGAAAATAGAAACATGACATACTAGTATCATAATATTCATGATATCCTTTGGTCGAAAGGTATCTGGTAGGCCTTCCCTCCGACAGCCGTCATGCTTCGGCGAAAGGTCTTTGATTCAAATCATTAGCACACGTATATGACTGTATAAAAAATAGCTGCTCGTAGAGATTTGCACCTCCAGAAAGCTAGCAGAGCAAAGTCCCCAAAATGGATTTAATGGTTATCAAAATGTTGTGGTTTGTATGTGCTAATTTTGTGCTCCATTAAAAATTTTGCTCTTATCATTTACCGGGAAATGAAAAATCAAAAGTGCTCTATCTGCTTAATATCAAGCTAGCAGAGCACCTAATGATATTTTTCCATATGTAAGAATGAAACTACGTGATATTTATGTGCTTTTTTGTGCTTTACGAATATCGAACAGCCAGACCTCTATTTTGTTTTTTTTGCGCCCGATTTAGATCCTCAAAAAACCCTCCAATAAGAGCATATACCATTTTTTGTAGATTCTGAACAGGAAATATACCATATTTATGTGCTTTTTATGTGCTCTACGAATATCCAAGAGCCAAACCGCTAAAACGAAAATTTCTCCCAAAACCACCCCTCCAAGAACCAAGCAACCCGCAAATACGAGAATGGGCTATATTTCGATATCGCCAAATCAAAGTAGTCCACATTTATGTGCTTTTTATGTGCTCGACGAATATCCAAGAGCCAGACCGCTAGAACAAAAATTTCTCTCAAAACCACCCCTCCAAGACGCAAGCTACCCGCAAATACGAGAATTGGCTATATTTCGATATCGCAAAATCGAAGTAGTCCACATTTATGTGCTGTACGAATATCCAAGAGCCAAACCGGCGGAACGAAAATTTCTCCTAAAACCATCCCTCGAAGACCCAAGCTACCCGCAAATACGAGTATTGGCAATATCTCGCTATCACAGAATCAAAGTAGTCCACATTTATGTGCTTTTTATGTGCTCTACGAATTTCCAAGAGCCAAACCACTAAAACGAAAATTTGTCCCACAACCACCCCTCCAAGACCCAAGCTACCCGCCAATATGAGTATTGGCTATTTTTTCGACATCGCAAAATCAAAGTAGTCCTCATTTATGTGCTTTTTATGTGCTCTACGAATATCCAAGGACCAAACCGCCAGAACGAAAATTTCTCCCAAAACCACCGCTCTAAGACCCAAGATACCCACAAATACGAGTATTGGATATACACTTCGCACAAAAATTAAAGGAGCAAGAAAAAAATCCAAATTTTTGGGGGATTTTCAACAGGCTGTAACTTATACAAAAATGGTCGTAGAGCAAAAAAAAAAAGCAAATTGTAGCTCTAAGTGTCTAGTTTTCGGATCTGAGTTCGCAAATTTTTTTTTGAAAATATTTTTCGAGTAATCATAAGAAAATCACCGAAAAAAAAAATTTCGAAATTTTTTTGGTTTTTTTTTAAATCTACGGACGTGGAAATTTTTTTTTCGACTTAACCTCTATATGGACCGGATAGCTTGTTTATTCAGCTTTAAATTGGTTTTTTAAAAATCTCGATACGAGCATTTCTCGCTGAGATATCGGTGTTTGAATGGAAAAAGATCATTTTGTCTTTGATTACCAATATCTCAGCAACCAATGATCGCACAGAAATGTTGAGGTTGGTTTCAAAAACTTGAACAAATTCTCTACAAGGATTGGCAATTGAATTTTGAAAAAAAAATTTTTTTCAATTATTACATGAATTTGAAAAAGCGACCAAAAAAGGGCTTTTTGTGGTTTTTTGGAAAATCAAGCGACCAATCACAAATATTGCGGAAACCACTAATGTTAAGTGTGCCTTTTACTGTTCAATATACCCACAAAAACCCTACGAAGTTTCAAATTAATCCAGCCAACCGTTTTTTTTCCCACTTGATCGAATTTTTGAAAAAATTAAAGGAGCAAGAATTTCGCTCTGAAAATGTCATAATTTTGATCAAAAATGAAAAAAAAAAATTCCATTTTTCTCTCAATTCTGTATTAGTGACATGAAAAATTTAAGAAAAAAAAAAAATCGAAAATTTAAGAAAAAAAAATTCCAAAATTTTTGAAATTTTTTTTTTTCTTTAATTTTTTTTTTCAATTGGCCCTAAATTGAAGAAATGTAGCGACTCACTTTCTCACCGATTTTCCTCTTCCGCACTTTAATTTTCCTAGTCACAAATCAATTGAATAAATTAAAAGTTGATACCCCCAAGGCAAGTCGAATATTCGTTCTACGAATATTGGGCCAATAATTTTTTGTGCGAATTTAAACAGTGTCTAAAAAGAATCAGTTTTTCTTAAAACTAACCTGCTTTCTTGGTAATCGAGCTAATCAACAGTTTTTCTCAAAACTACCGTATTTTCTAATTTTTAGAAAAGCAAATTAACTGAGTTTTTGCAAGCTTTAGTTTTCTTTTTATTTTTTTTCATAATGCCTAGGCGGCATTTATCCGCGCCACAAGTCGCTCAGATAGTGACTCTAGTGGAAGAAGGGTACAATTACCGACAAGTCGGGGATCGTATGGGCATTAGTTCATCTGTCGTATCTCGCGCATACAATCGGTATTTGGAAACCGGTGATTATCAACGACGAGTTGGCCAAGGTCGTCGTCGTGCAACAAATCCTCGTGATGACCGAGCGATCGTTCGGCGCGTTCGTCAGGAACCTTTCGTTCCTGCGAACGTTGTCGCCCGAAATTTTCCGAACCGTCGACAACAACAACAACAACGACGACAACAACAACAACAACAACAACAACAACAACAACCGAGGAACATTTCAGTTCAAACGGTTCGAAATCGTCTCCGTGAGACTGGAGTGCGATCAAGAAGTGCCGCCCGAGTACCGATGTTATCACCCATACATCGCCGAAACCGTCTGGCTTACGCTCGTCAACATGTTCATTGGACCGTGAGGCAATGGAACAATGTTTTGTTTTCTGATGAGTGTCGGGTATGCCTGTGTGGAAATGACCGAAGACCCCGAGTTTGGCGCCGTCAGGGAGGGCGTTTTTCACGTAACTTCACTCGATCGGTAGCTGCTTACAACGGAGGGTCGGTGATGGTTTGGGGAGGAGTTTCGAGATTTTCACGAACTCCTTTGGTAATCGTCCACGAAAATCTAAACGCTACGCGTTACATTAATCAGATCTTACGACCTGATGTCTTGCCTCTACGGCAGCAAACTAGAGGTTTTATTTTTATGCAAGACAATGCTCGGCCTCACACAGCAAACATCACCCGTCGGTTTTTCCAAAGACACGACATAACGTTGTTAAGGCATCCAGCGGTAAGCCCTGATCTTAACCCTATCGAGCACGTCTGGGATATCCTGAAGCGCCGATTGCGCCAGAATTATCCCAATTTACGAACGTTAGCAGCATTAGAGCGGGCGCTAATCGAAACTTGGCGACGGATTCCGCAGTCAATGATTCGAAACTGCATTTCGAATATGCCTGAAAGATTGCGGGCTGTTATCAGGAGTAGAGGTGGCAATACGCGGTATTACCACACACACACACACACGCACGTACACGCCCACGCACACGCACGCACGCACGCACGCACGCACGCACGCACGCACACACACACACACACACACACACACACACACACACACAATCGTCGGAGAGTGAGTTTGGAGTCACAAAATACTGTGGAAGTGACGAACCACAGGGTCTCAATCTCTGATGAAACCACACACATACACGTGCGCAAGCACAAAAGAAGCGTAAATCCGCCGTGCAACGTCCACGTGGTACGCTTTGGGTAACGCTAATGCCGGCGGTAATTTTTTTTTTTAATTTTCCGAAGTTTTTAGCCAATTGAAAAAAATTAAAAAAAAAAAAAATTTTCAAAAATTTTGGAATTTTTTTTTTCAAAAATTTTTTTTTTCAAAAATTTTCCAAGTCACTAATACAGAATTGAGAAAAATAGAAAAAATTTTTTTTTTTCATTTTTGATAAAAATTATGACATTTTTAGAGCGAAATTCTTGCTCCTTTAATTTTTTCAAAAATTCGATCAAGTGGGAAAAAAAACGGTTGGCTGGATTAAATTGAAACTTCGTAGGGTTTTTGTGGGTATATTGAACAGTAAAGGGCACACTTAACATTAGTGGTTTCCGCAATACTTTTGATTGGGCGCTTGATTTTCCAAAAAACCACAAAAAGCCCTTTTTTGGTTGCTTTTTCAAATTCATGTAATGATTGAAAAAAATTTTTTTTTTCAAAATTCAATTGCCAATCCTTGTAGAGAATTTATTCAAGTTTTTGAAACCAGCCTCAAAATTTCTGTGCGATCATTGTTTGCTGAGATATTGGTAATCAAAGACAAAATGATCTTTTTCCATTCAAACACCGATATCTCAGCGAGAAATGCTCGTATCGAGATTTTTAAAAAACCAAATTAAAGCTGAATAAGCAAGCTATCCGGTCCATATAGAGGTTAAGTCGAAAAAAAAAATCCACGTCCGTAGATTAAAAAAAAACCAAAAAAATTTCGAAAATTTTTTTTTCGGTGGTTTTCTTATGATTACTCGAAAAATATTAAAAAAAACAAATTTCAAACTCAGATCCGAAAACTAGACACTTAGAGCTACAATTTGCTTTTTTTTTTTGCTGTATGACCATTTTTGTATAAGTTACAGCCTGTTGAAAATCCCCCAAAAATTTGGATTTTTTTCTTGCTCCTTTAATTTTTGTGCGAAGTGTATTTCGATATCGCTAAATCAAAGTAGTCCACATTATGTGCTTTTTATGTGCTATACGAATATTGAAGAGCCGAACCGCTAAAACCAATATTTCTCCCAAACCCACCGCTCCAAAACCCAAGCTACCCGCAAATACGAGTATTGGCTATATTAGGATATCGCAAACTCAAAGTAGTCCACATTTATATGCTTTTTATGGGCTCTACGAATATCCAAGAGCCAAACCGCTAGAACGAAAATTTCTCCCAAAACCACCCCTCCAAGACGCAACCTACCCGCAAATACGAGTACTGGCTATATTTCGATATCGCAAAATCAAAGTAGTCCACATTTATGTGCTTTTCATGTGCTCTACGAGTATCCAAGAGCCAAACCGATAAAGCCAAAATTTCATCCAAAACCACCGCTCCAAGACTCAAGCTACCCGCAAATACGAGTATTGGCTATATTTCGATATCGCAAAATTAAAGTAGTCCACATTTATGTGCTTTTTATGTGCTCTTCGAATATCCAAGAGCCAAACCGCTGAAACAAAAATTTCATCCAAAACAGCCCTACAAGACCCAAGCTACCCGCAAATACGAGTATTGACTATGTTTCGATATCGCAAAATCAAAGTAGTCCACATTTATGTGCTTTTTATGTGCTCTACGAATATCCAAGAGCCAAACCGCTGGAACGAAAATTTTTCCCAAAACAATCCCTCCAGGACCCAAGCTACCCGCAAATACGAATATTGGCTATGTTTCGATATCGCAAAATCAAAGTAGTCCACATTTATGTGCTTTTCATGTGCTCTCCGCATATCCAAGAGCCAAACCGCTAAAACGAAAATTACTCCCAAAACCACCCCTCCAAGACCCAAGCTACCCGCAAATACGAGTATCGGCTATATTTCGATATCGCAAAATCAAAGTACTGCACATTTACGTGCTTTTTATGTGCTCTACGAATACCCAAGATCCAAACCACTAAAGCGAAAATTTCTCCCGAAACCACCCCCCCAAGGCCCAACCTACCCGCAAATACGAGTATTGGCTATTTTTTCGACATCGCAAAATCAGAGTAGTCGACATTTATGTGATTTTTATTTGCTCTACAAATATCTAAGAGCCAAACCCCTATAACGAAAACTTCTCCCAAAACGACCTCTGCAAGACCCACGCTTTCTTCCAATACGAGTATTGACCATTTTTTCGATATCGCAAGATCAAAGTAGTCCACATTTACGTACTTTTTATATGCTAATTTTGCGCTGCAATCAAAAATGTTGTGCTCTTATCGTTTTGCTAGTGATTAGAAATTAAAAGTGCTACGCTGGCTTATCATCAAGCTAACAGAACACCTACTATTTTTTTGCCATATCCAAGAATAAAGCCACAATATTTATGAGCATTTTATGTGCTTTACAAGCATCGAACAGCCGAGCCCCTATCTTCTTTAATTTCGCCAGATATAGACCCTTAAAAACCCTCTATTACGACACGGGCCAGATTTTGCGATATCGAAAAAATAGCCAATACTCATATTGGCGGGTAGCTTGGGTCTTGGAGGGGTGGTTTTGGGAGAAATTTTCGTTCCAGCGGTTTGGCTCTTGGATATTCGTCGAGCACATAAAAAGCACATAAATGTGGACTAATTTGATTTTGCGATATCGAAATATAGCCAATACTCGTATTTGCGGGTAGCTTGGGTCTTGGAGGGGTGGTTTCGGGAGAAATTTTCGTTTTAGCGGTTTGGCTCTTAGATATTCGTAGAGCACATAAAAAGCACATAAATATGGTATATTTCCTTTTCAGAATATACAAAAAAGGTATATGCTCTTATTGGAGGGTTTTTTGAGGATCTTAATCGGGCGAAAATAAAACAAAATAGAGGTTTGGCTGTTCGATATTCGTAAAGCACATAAAAAACACATAAATATCACGTAGTTTCATTCTTACATATGGCTTGATGCTAAGCAGACAGAGCACTTTTGATTTCTCATTTTCCGCTAAACGATAAGAACACAAAAATTTTTAATGGAGCACAAAATTAGCACATAAAAAGCACAAAATTTTGATAACCATTAGATCCATTTTGGGGACTTTGCTCTGCTAGCTTTATGGAGGTTAGATTTACTTAATTTTAGATTTAACTAATGAAATTTTTTCCTGCAATGTAAAGTCTTTGGAATAAAATTTAAACAATAAAATATCTCGTAACTGGTAATCAATTTTTTCCAAATAAAATCTCATTCAATTTTCCCACGAATCATTAAAAAATGTATCTCTAGGTATTTTCCATAATGTTATGATAATTATAATATCGACATAATATGGTATATTGTATAAAATACAATTAATAACAGTATTATTTCATTAGAATTATATTCTGAAAATATATCATCATGACTTGAATTACGAATTATATAATTATTTATAAAATCGTTACGGATTGTAATAAGTACTCCTACTTTCAAGTTTCCTCGCTAAGTGAAAGTTTGACTTTCAAGCTTCAATTGGTAATTTTTAGTTTGATTTCGGTCTTGTATAAGATAGTATTTTAAATCACTATCTCAGAGAATCCTTATCTAAGAATGTAGGAGGTGGAGTGTAATATACAGGTTAATTACTGTAGATTTTTTTTTAATTATGTGTTTCATGAGAGAATTTATTATCATAAGCGTAGAGAGCAGCTATTACTGACATAACAATAACAAAATTATTAGATTCAACAATTCTCATTCAAAATATCCTAATACTGTACACTATAATAATAAAGTATTTAAATTATTATTATAATTATTATCACCATCATAAATATGATAATAAGGGGTCGTATTATCGCACGCAATCGATTTTATATGATTTAAAGGAAAGAGATGGTAGTTGACAATATTATATTATGCTGATATTATTACAATGAAAAAATACTTCACAATTATTGACTCGACGACAAGATTATCAAAAGTACTGTACAGAAAAGTTGAGGTAGTAATAATATACATTTAAGATTCCTACGATACCTTGTTTTACTTTAATTAATTATAGCACAAACATTATCAGAATTATTGAAAATGTTTTCTGAGCATTCTTCAAGCTCCAACGAATCTAGTAGTGATGTTTTTAAAAAATCACCGTATTTAGACTTACGATGAAACGTTTTGGTGCATCTGAGATACGGTAGAGCATATCGCAGCCGGCGAGTTACGATACTCCGTTCTAAGGCTGCGGGAGATACGATGGATCTCATGCACGTTCGGAGATACATTATAATGAATCGGGTCTGCCGAGATACGATACTTTGCGCAAGGCGCGAGTTACGTTAGTACATATGGGACCCTCTCAATTGTGCTACTGCTCGAAGGTCTAAGCGAGATAAGATAGAACCGCTCGGGACCATCCATTCGTGCCGTCTACGACATTGCCATGATTGCACAGTCGAATATTTTGTGTGCTTGATTTTCGCACAAATTCGCTATCAAAAACATTAATAGCTTTATAACGGTATTGTAAACCCTCATTTTCATAGTACCAAGTCTTATTGTTAGTCCGATAATTAGTCGAACTGTACCTATTTTTTCAGCTCCGTGTTAACATTCATTTAGCAGATATTAAGAATATACTGAAAAATGATCGGGAGTTTTCCATAATCGTTATGTAAGTAGCCCACGAAATACGTCGAGTTACCGATTTTTTTCTTCTAGGAAATAACGCTGTGGACCGTATTCAAACTGTACAGGATGATCAGCAAAGAGTTTATAAAGGTACAGAAAAAAATCAGCTCGGTGGTAACATGTTAACTTAAACCCATAACAACCTTAAATCTCAGTTGTCACTTTCTTGGCTCAACGAGTTTGAGCGAACATCGATATATGTTGCCTGCAATGCGTGATGAGCGTCTCGGTAGAATTTGCGGGAACTAAACTTCACGGATATTGTGCGAGATTTGCTCGAAATCATCAACGATCACCTACTAATTGTAGACACTCACGGAATTACAGTAATACGTCGCTCTGCTCCTCTCCAAGTCGTGACATATTAAGCCAAACCTTTTTTTTCTTATTTCAATTGCGAGTTCAGTATGATAAGACACTCCACTTTTTTTTCTCAAGTTCAAGCAATTTGACGAGCAGACAGCTTCAAGCAATTTTATAAAATTCTGAAGAGTCGTTTATAAAATCCGTGGGTATCGAGAATCATGTTCTGCCATAAGGTAAATGTCCCCATTATTGAACAGCTAAGGATCTGGGGGATTGAATTCGGTCAGAAAAAATATAAAATAAAGAAAAAAAAACCATCGCTTTCATGTTCAAATGATACTTTGATATTTTTACTTTCGAAAGATCACCCTTTAAATTATTTTTAAATGATTTCAAATGAAAAAAAAGAATACCAATGTGAAGCATGCAAATGTCCCAATTATTGAACACTGGAACTGCCTATGTCCCTGATATTGAACAGGCATGTCCCAGTTATTGATCACTCTCGAGAATTCTTTTTCCGTTCTGAAAATATTATTTTGGGTACAATATTAAGAAATAAAAGCAAAATCAAACACTTAAATAATCTTTTATTAATCATGTAAAAATACAAAAATATATATTTAGTCCCTTTTGACAGCTTGTTGGTTCATTCGCATTTGGTTTATTTTTGCTTTTCCACTCGAACTTTATTTTATTTTTCTTTTCAGCTTCCTCGTTTTTATGTTCTGTTTTTGTTTGATTTTGTCGCAGCTTTCTTGTTTTTCGACTCCAGCTTGATTTTCTTTTTATTTACCGCTCTGCATATAGTGCGGTTTTACAACGTCCGCACTATATGCAGAGCGACGTCTTTTTGTCGCCATGTTTATGCCGTTTTATTGAGAAAATGTCCCTGAAATATCGGATAGCCAAAAATATTGAACATTACATTCGTACTTTTAGGTTACATTTAGGTTATATTCTCTTTCTATGTTTATTGCACGAAAATACAAATAAAAAATATATTTGCCGATTTTAGAGTTATTATTAAAAGAATAAAGGTAAGTTTATTCAGGAACTTACAGTTTTTGTTTGAATAAATCCGATTCACATGATCTGTCACACGTTAACTGTCTCGATCTTTTGATGAGTTTAATGACGCCATCTTGGAGAATTCGAGTGTTCAATAATTGGGACACACGGCATTTTCTATGTCCCAATGATCGAACACCGTATTTTTTAACAAATAATTAATTAAACATTTTTTAAATTGTTATTTGTGAGAAATTTTCTGAGGAACCTGAAACGCCTTTACTTTTTGAGATGTGACAGTTTTTGAATTTTTTATGCCCTTACGCATGAAGCGGCGTTTCTTAGCAAAAACGATAAGCAGTTACCACGAGACGTCAAATCGGATCACGGTTGCTAATTAAATAATTTTTTTCTCTATTCATTAAAGCTTTTTTGCACAAGTAAGGTAACATTTCAATAGCGAAAGTTCCATATATGTAATTAAATTTTTATACATAAGTAAATGCATGCAGGTGAATGAGAAATAATAAAAATATAAGATAGTGTTCAATAATTGGGACCTGTTCAATAATTGGGACATTTACCTTACCAACGGCGATGGTGTGTCATCCTGTCTTAAAACGAAGTAAAAGTCGTACCTCGTGACATATGGGTGTGACAGAGATAGCGGAAATTTCCGAACAGATATTTCTCAGCGAAAAATAATATTCAGGGTGAAAGGAAATCGTCAAGCGCCACGTCAGTGGATTTCGCAGAGCCTGATGTGTTTTTCGTGAATATCTGAGCATCTGCAAGAAAACCCTTTCTGAAAAGTAGTGAGGTTATGATCATCTTGTACACACCCTGGAAAATGTAGTATACATTTGGTTGCAGTTTAAAAAAATATATTTCATTAGCCATTACAGATATACAATTCGTAACACAATAAGACACTTTTTTCAACTACGTACCAAATTATTTTGTAACTGATGTATATCTGTAATTGTTTTGTGTGTATTCGTAACTGTTGTCTCACTTTCGCTATAGCACTTTTCAATTCAATTTACAAAGTTCATTGAATGCAATATGTGAAGAATGCAGATCGCATTTCCATTGACTCACATTAAGCAACTTCTCACATAATCTAGAGCTGTTACTAGCAGGAGTTGGGGGAGACTTTGATTCTCAATCGACCTTTCATATAAGTACATTATAAGAAGTATATTGTTTTGTTTCTGAACATCCATTTACCACTATGTTAGGAATGGTAAGCTTTGATAAATCACAACCTTATTGTTTCACTATTTGCTTCAAACTAGATTCTCTTTCAAAGTTAACTTTGCTAGATAAAAATACACAATATAGTAGCCAACTAATATCCATAGGCCATATGTTGTTATTTTTTGGGTCGGTAACAGCTACTATTTATTATTTTCATTTATTACTTGTTCAAAGATCCTTTAGAATGGATCTGAAAATTCCTTTATTATTTGTAGCACAATGTATTAATAATTTGTAGAAGTGAAAGTCGCGAGTGATTTAAAAAAAAAATTAAACTCAATGTTATAGTTGTCATATATAAGTTGTTATATTTTTGCTCAGGTGCATTATTGACAGTGTAATCTCTAGTTTTTTCCTTCAGTTAGTGAATTAAAACAGATATTTGTTTTTAAACAAATAATGGGTTCATGTAAATCAAAGAGCCCTGATAGACCAAATTATCAAAAAGGTACGAAAAATACACAATGTGTTTTTCATATTGGAATATAAAAAACTTAGACTTTACATCACAGGTACAGACTGTGTCCCATTACGTGGTAGTTACAATATAACCCAAAGATCAGAATACTTTAGCATCATAAAAGAAGAAGGTAATGACAAAACATCTAACTGTAAAGAAAACCCCATAACAGCACAAACGTGCACTAAGCCTTTTGAGGGGCACTCTATAGTTGTGTTATGACATTGAAATATAGTACAGCATTGATGTCAGATAGCCATCGAATGTTCACCACGACAATTTAACGTCAATAGTACATGGTACTGGACCATTTTTTTACAATGATAAACCATGAAAATTGCAAAGTCAAAATGTATGTTTGATTCTTTCATTCGACCCATTCTGACGCAATCTCACTCAGCATTAACATACATAAATTATTTACGAAGTTATGGAACTAATATGGCATTTAATGACTTGAATCATGACAAAAAAAGCTATCAATTTTGTCTTTTCTGTAATGCCAGAATTCATCTCCAGCTAGAAACATCATATTAATCGCACAGTCGAATGCTTGTGTAATCAACGCATGCAAAGAATATAGATAAATTGCTTTATAAGAATACAATGCACGATAACAGAGCCACCATGAGAGCAAGAGCAATAGCCATTTCGCAAATTCTTACACAACTGATTTGAAAAAAAGCAAAGAACCGACTCCATAAATAAACCGGCAGTGTTTTTTCTTGTTGCTTGATACAGAAGTCATTGGCGCAGATACCTTCCATACTACATTAATCGAGAAAATGCTGATGTGTTATTATTTATGTACTTTTACAATGTGGTAGATCGTCTTGAAATAATGTCATGTCTTGGTTGATCACAGATTTATAGATGCAGTAAGTTAAACTTTAAGTGGCAATTTTCACACATTGAACTGCTGTCACACATAATTACATAGACCAATAATTTTATGGTACTCATATTCCTAAAGTTGATTAAAGAAAAGCACAATCTGGAATATAAAAAGTTCATGCATGTCTATATAATGGTTGAATTCTTCTCAAGAGCTGAACACAATTCGAAAATCGAAAACATACAGTGATCTTTCTATCTGCCCCTGATATTATTTTGGTAGCAGCAGTACATTTTGACACATAGGCAGTTGATAAGTTAGGTCTAGCCTTGAGTCGCCTTGTATACACAGGTGTACGTGTGGAAATGGAGCCTGCCTGGCCGATAAAAAAAATTCTTTGTATAGTGATATAACAGCACCGGTTAAAGAAAACCCAGTATAACGAGCAATAAAAACAATAAATGTCGAAATATCTGAGTAAGATTGCCATTTATCTGTAGTCCAAATAAATGTAAGATTCTCTTATGAAATCTGCTCTAATATAGAATTCGGTGTATCTTCAATATTTGCATATATATTAATCGAATACGTCGGAGGCAAACTTAATCATACCGCCCAGATCAATTGTGAAGTCCATTATATTGGCTTTTTTGCCATTGCAACAGCGTCAATTATAGGTATGATAAAAATGGAGTGTCGCTATAAGAAAAAGAATAGCACAAGAGATCAAAATCACAATGGAGCACCGATTATTCTTTCCATGACTACTCACTTTTGACTGTTGGCGAAAAGTGCGTGCCGACAAAAACCCAACATGACAGTATTATCAAGATCTTTCGTAACCCACACGGTACACGTCTTTTCTATCAGCGCACTTGGTTTCACTATGCGGATAGCGCGCTTGGAATAATTGATTCTAATACGGCAATCAGTTCTCAATTGCTTACAAATAAATTTTATCAACAGTAGTCTTTGGGACGCAAAAATAAATGCCAGCGAGGACGTCTTGGGAATAAGGTGTAACCGAATACTCGTTTTGACGTGCTGAAAAAAGCAACGGCTGCCGCCGAACTAATGGAGTCGATTTTGCTCGAGCGCCTGCGTCGCAGCGGTAGGAGCTCGATGTTTTTTTTCAACATCAGTCATATAAGAACGCGAAAAATGGCTACCGTCGAACAGAGCAAGTGCGCTGTCGCCTGCTATGTTTACGCGCTTCTAGTCTCGCATGCCAGCCGCCTAACGGCAGCCAATACCTGCTGTTTAAAGACGCTTGTGTCCAAGCGACATTAGTACGCCATCGACCCATCGACGCATGAAGTAGTACCGGATTAAGGTTTTCTTACCTCCCCAGGTAGCAAAATGTTATCTGTATAGTATCCGAAAGATGTCTTAAAACGGACATGGATAACTTTTTGGTTGTGCAAAAAGATGCCAGTTTGGATTACAAATAGTATCACTAATGACTGCGGATAACTTGCTTGTATCAAATAGGTTAACTATACGGCAACTGTTCATGGTTAACCAATTGACAACCTAACGTTAACTTTTATCGGTCGTCGGTACGTTAGCGTTGTTATCAAATCGATATATCCGATAGATTTCCTCTTAAAGGCATGAATGGCGTGCCAAGATGCCATAGGCATCTAAAAGTTATCCAAAAGGCATCCAGAAAGTTGACTAAACGACATCCAAACAATATCAAAAAGTCTCATCGGATTGATATCTATTTATTGGCCACACACACACACACACACGCACACACACACACACACACACACGCGCGCGCGCGCGCGCGCAGAGAGAGAGAGAGAGACAAACTCGCACGCGCGCGCGCACACACACACACACACATTTCTATATACAAAATCAACTTATTAATAGTTTGGGGTATCTAATATAGCCCAATATTACTTATTTTCAGTTATTACATAGTATACATCGTTAATAACCCAAAATAGGTAATATTGGGCTGTATTAACCCTCTATTCATCAAGGGGGGTCAAATCTGTCGGGGCAAAAATTACTTGTCGAAATCTCTCGATCACCGGCGACTTGCGCGCCAACTCAGTGGTACTAAAAAAAGTGGGGGTAGGAAGGATCGAGAGTGCACGACACAGCTGGAACAGTCAGAACAGTATTGCCTACCTATTACAATTGTAACAGATCTTTTACTTTTGTGTATGATTTAGTACGCTATTACGCCGATGGACGATCTATTACGTTTTTCGAAAAGTAGATGGCACCAGTCCCTTTCAGGTTGTGGCGGTCCTGCTAGTTCCACCATCTCACCGCTGCGCGGCTACACATCGTTCCAGCGTTTCTCACAAGCGGTCGCAGGGGCATGCGTTCCAATATATACAACCGTCTTTCCCCTAGATCCTAACACCCAGCGCGTCTAGGGCAGGGTGCAGTGACACAGCCCTACTGATGAGTCTGTCACTGAACCCGAGACGAAACGCACAATCTTTTCCTGCCTCTTCCTACCTTACCGACTTTACAGACTGGACAAGCCGCGGACAAACAACTATAGGAGTAGAGAGCCACACAGACCGAATCTCTACAAGGTTCCATTTCTACCACGCAGACTCGAAGCACTTTTAAGCATGGGGTAAGAGGAAGACGCTCTCTACGTGTGCGGGCACTGCAAAACTTCGGTGACCATTGACGAGGCACCTGACACCTGCTAACTCTTATTATGTATAACAATACTACCGGTTCTGACCACTTTTTTATTCTAACTCTTTCCGTGGCGCTAGCAGTTATTAAGAGGGAGTCGCACACCCTCCTCTCCTCAACGACCGATCGGGGTAATAGTTTCCCACGGTTTCCTTAAACGGTTCTTCAGGATTTCACCAAATTTGACTGGATAATGTTTGTTTGGGTTAATAGAGCACGGTTAACTGCACGGTTAAGAGTTCTACGGAGATATATCAAAATTGATAGACGAACGGCTGTCTTCTCGCCAAATTTGTCAATTGAAAAAAAATGTACAGATTCTATTACCATGCGTGAGTCGTGATGGGAATTATGTAAAATAGAGAGTTTAGCTAATGCTACGACTTGGAGGGGAGAAGAGCCGCATAGCCATATTCAAAACACACATTTCTATACTTGAATCTCACGATTTCATCACATATTTGTGGAAATCCGTGGGAAATCACAGTTTTTAGGTATTTGTTTGACATTTAATTCCGGCGAAAGCCGGCACGGCGCACATCTCCAAATTTCCGGTAGGTACGTATGTACGTATGCATACTGATACACGAAGCCCGTCGGGGCTATGCGGAGGTTAGCGACAATGTTGCTTCGCGGTAGATAGCCGTAGCTCGCGCTAATTTTGTTTTACTGACGCGAGCCAAGGTTGCGTCGAAGTTTTGTCGCAGATACGGCTCCCTCTTAAGTTTTAACAGTACAACTAGCGTTGCCATTGGTGAAATGGGACAATATGGTTCAAAGGCGGCCTTCTTGCGTAGCAAAAAATTCCAAAACGTGCGACCTCTGCCATTGGTCAATCATCGACTTTGCGACCCAACTCTGCCTTTGTTTACCATTTTACCGCCAAATTGGATTTTGTGCCTGTGAGATCAAGTAGAACAGGGAGCTTGAGTTGGAATTATAAAGATGAAACGGTAAGCAATTTTTTTCATGTATCTAAAGTTTCATGTAGAAGAGCTTTATTACGATAACAAAAATATCACGTGGTATGAAATGATATAAGTTATATTACAAGCAAAATGTCTATTAGCCAAATGTTCTTTAAGGTTATGATTTCGTCGTTGTGTAACTACAACGTTCTGTTTTAATTTTTAATTGAACTTTTTCGAATATATTAGGTTGACAAAAGTGTTGTCGCAAAAATGTTTTAAATGTTTTTTTTACGTATTGACGCAATATGACATCGAGCTATGTCGAGAATATTGTAGAATGTTTTCTACTCTTCCGCGTGACAGGGTATAAAAGGACGAGCACGCGGTCTAGTGGACAGAAATGGCTTCGATCTCGCAGGAGCAACTTCGAGCGATCATATTTCACGAGTGGCGGCGCGGCACGAACGCAAGCACAACTGCTAAAAATATTCAGGATGCATTCAGCGAGAACGTAGTTTCTCATCGAACAGTCCAGCGTTGGATCAATGGTTTTAAATCTGGAGACACAAGCCTTGAAGATAAGGAACGTTCCGGACGATCATCGACCATCGATAAAGACGCATTACTCCGCTGCATCAAAGAAAAACCGGAAGCACGTACGCACGAGTTAGCAAGAGAACTTGGCTGCACCCAACCGTCAATAGTAAACCACTTGCACAACTTGGGATACAGGAAGGTTCTAGCTCAATGGATATCACACCGTCTCACCGACGCCAATGAGAAATGCCGCGTGACCGGGTCTGTTCGTTTTAGCTACACTTTTCTACACTTCTTACACCTCCAGTGGACTTTCTATTACTGTATCTGGTCAAAGTGTAGAAAGTGTAGCTAGCGCGAACAAACCTCATCTGTCAGTCTCTTCTGCTTCGCCATCATCGCAAGGAGTTTTTAGAAGATCTTGTGACGGAAGATGAAAGCTGGGTCTTGTATGATAACAGAACGCGTCTAGCCTATTGGCTTCCTATCGGAGAAAAACCGCCACATCAACCGAAACCTGTTCGTCACTCACAAAAGATTTTGTTGTGCTGTTTCTGGGACACAAAGGGAATGCTGTTCCACAATTTTCTCCCTGTAGGCAAGACGATCTCTACACGATACATCGAGAATCTCCAGGAATTGGCAAAAGCTATAAGAGAAAAAACGGCCAAGACGCGCGATTGTGCACCTTCTCCACGACAACGCGAGACCGCATGTCGCAAAGGAAACACAAAACAATCACTGAGGTTCACTGGAATACCGTTCCTCATCCACCATACTCTCCCGACATCGCGCCATCTGGTTACTATTTGTTTAGACATTTGAAGGCATATTTGAGGAACAACACTTTCGAAACCGTCGACGATCTCAGAACGGGTGTTTCAAACTTCTTTGAGTCCCAGCCGCCGCAGTATTGGGCAAAGGAAATAAATGAGTTGCCAACTAGATGGTCGAGTGTCATAGGAACCGATGGCGAATATATAGTTGATGAGAAATGTTTTGGATATGATATATAAATAAGTAAATTATATTGAAATTATTGCGACAACTTTTTTATCAACCTAATATATATATATATATATATATATATATATATATATATATATATATATATATATATATATATATACATAAGTCGTCTGGTACCCTTCCCCCTTTCAGTCTATTACATTTAGTACGTTTTTGTGCTGCCATCTAGTACGGAATAAAGTCTTGGGCTGGCAACACTGTAATGGAGAGTGCGCAATCGAGGGCACCGGTAAAATCGTGATCAAGAAACTGGTGAACGGGAAATGGACAGTCGATATAATCGAGAATGTACTTTTTGTGCCGGAAGTCAGGAAAAATTTGTTCTCCATCGGTGTGTGAACGGAAAAAGAGTACGTTGCGAGATTCGTCGGCGTCAGTCTTAAGATCGAAAGTAATGGACAGATCGTAGCGACGGGGGCTAGACAGTCGAATCGAATTTTTCGAATGCATTTTCAAGTATCGTCCCCGCGCAACGAAGCAAACGTGTTGGCAACCGATCTAAGAGTGTGACACGAGCGATTGGGTCGCGTAAATTAGCGATCTCTGTGCGAGTTATCGAAGAAAGGATTGATCGAGGGATCGACCCTGAAAGACTGCACAAACTTCTTCTGCGAGACGTGTGAGCTGGCAAAGCTACACAAGCTACCGTTCGATAAGCCGGTCGTGAGGGTAGAGCGAGAGCCAGGAGAGTTTATCCACAGCGATGTATGTGGCCCGCGGAGTACTTCGTAACATTCAAGGATGACGCCACAGCTTTTGGTCACGTGTACTTCATTAGGCACAAGTCCGACATTCTCGACAGGTTTATCGAGTTCGAGACAATACTTCGGGCTGAAAACGGTGATGAGTACTGCAACAAAAGGTTCAAGAACTACCTGGCGTCACGCGGCATAAAAATGGAGAACACGGCTCCATACACACCTGCACAGCACGGACGGGCCGAAAGAGACAATCGGGCGATTGTTGAGTGTGCCAGGACAATGATCCAGGCGAAGAGTCTGCCGCTGAGTCTGTAGGCGGAAGCAGCCAACACTGAGGTCTACACGCTGAACCGAGCGGGACGATCTGGACCTGGCGGAAACAAAACGCCTTACGAGCAGTGGATGGGGAAGAAACCGGGTGTCAGCCACATGAGAATCTTTCGCTCACAAGGAAACGTTGCGAGGTCGATGTCTCTGATTTCGATGAAATTTGGCATGCTTGTAGAATGGGTAAGAATAGGTCACACGTATTTTTTTATATCGGCGGAACCCGATTTTTAAGGGCTGAAAAGCACCCTTGAAAATTAGGGTGTTTTTCGTTTTTCGTCGATAACGTTTTAACGGTACGAGATATGAAAAAACTTCAAATTGCAACAATATTAATTTTTTCGTGTACTATACACTGGAGATGAGAACGATGCAGATAGCAACAAATTTCATATTGTTTATTGCAAAAATGCAATTTTTTCAACCGTATCTCCGAGAATTTTTAATCGATTGGGATGTAAATTGGCATACATGTAGAGAATGGAAAAGTGCGGATACGGATTTTTTCTTTTTCCGATATCTTACAATTAAGGGGTTGAAACTGCCCTTCGATTCTTTGCCGAGACCATCTTAGAATCAGCTAGTCTTTTGGCATTTCGGTTTAAATTGACGTCAATATACGTTCGTGTCATGACGCAATTGGATATTTGTAACATTCCAGCCCCTCCCCCCCAACGGTCGCCCTCTCAAAAGGCAAACGTTCAAAGTTCTTACTGTGTGGCATGGACGAAAATTTGTAGAAATAAAAATGGCTTACAAAGAAAGTACAATAAGTCAAAATAGTCGATGAACATTTTCTCGTTGTCGAAATAAAAATAAAGTTCGAAGGGAAAAAATGTTGTATTTTTCGATTACTAGACGTTCATGGTGATAATGATGAGTACAGCAACAAATGGCGTGTTGTTTATTGCAATAATTCGTGAATTACTTGTGAAAAATCACTCTTCAGTTTCCCACTCATTGGGCAGAAGCAAGGCTCGCAATCGTGGACTGACTTCGTGCTTCGGAAAGCAACTGGATTACAATTGCATATTTGGGAAGAAATTCCACTCCGCTCACCGTATCGAAGGCATTATCTGTAGAGGTTACAGCGTTTTTGAATGATGCAACCATTTTTATCAGCTTATAACGCAGCATAATTTAATCTTTATCTTTAACTTTAATTTCACAAACAGCGGAACCAATGAAGGAAAGAAGTAAATATTCGCAAAGAGCGACTACGGTGCAAAGAGCGGCTCTCATGATAACCTTGAAATCGCCTTATTAAAGATTAATAGCAGTTCTGGTAATAGCCTGTGTCGTTGTTGTTTTTTTCGTGTGTATTTATGAATTGGGTTTCGAGTCATATAAATTCACCAACGATCATTATTGCTGCAGTTACGACGGAGAAGCCAGCCATACATTTTGAGTTCGAAATACAAATAAAAATGTACGTTAATCCGGTGAATGTTATTCAACTTCTATCCATAGCGATAAGTGCTATGAATTTGCCGCACACTACAATCACCAAACAGGAAAAACAGTTCAGTAAGGATCTAGAAAACATGATTATTGAAGCGATGGATCAACCTATGAAAATGGAAGTCGAAACTGGTTTGGATTTTCTGTCACCAAATGAAATTCATGAAGCAGCCGTAATAGAAGATGACAGTGAAGGAGATTGGCACGGACAACGATACCTAGATCCAAAAATTGATGAAAATGTATGTACCCAAGATATAGAAGAATTGAGTTACGAATACAAGACAAGAGCTGTAGATTACTGGAGATCCGGGACAAATGAGAATAGAAAGTTATCATCTGTTCAGACGAAATTCAAAAAGGTGAAATCAAAGTCGTAGTTGCGCCGATGGGCCCATAGTATAAATAAGGGTGACACCTACAAAGAAAAGTAAACAAAGATAGCTTACTACACGTTAAACAATTTTAATGATGCTTTGGACAGAAGACTGCCTGTCCATGATATAGATCTTCGACGATGGGCCTTACGTGCACGAGAAATTGTAGGAATACCAGCCGTAAATTTCCAAGCGTCCGCTTCTTGGCTAAGGACATTCAAAAACCAACATGGAATTGTGTCACGGAAGATTACTAAATATGTAACAAAACAACAATTATTAAACGCTGATACACTTCAAAACAAAGCTATCGAATTTATAGAAATGGTGAAAGTCAACATAGCCACCGTTGGGGCTGAAAACACATTTAATTCTGATCAGAGTGGATTCAATTTAGGGCTACATACAGGCCGCACACTGGCGAAAGAAGGGCAGAAATCCGTTGAGGCAGTGGTGCAAGCGAAAACATCAACAACACACAGTTATACTATACAGCCGTTGGACGAACCTACCGGCAAATTTGGTCCTCGAGTGGAACAAACTATGTTTAGAGCCGAAAATATATTTCTATTGGCTTCGAAATCTGGAAAATTGACGACTAATCATTTCAAGCGATGGTTCCAAGAAGTATATATTCCCAATACGGGTCCAAAATCGGTAATACTTCTGGATTCTTGGAGCGGTCAATGTCCAACTCCATTAAAAGAAATGGATATGCAAGGGAAAGATACTAAAGTTTTAATGATTCCAGCAGGTAAATATATTGCACCAGTTTCATTAGTTCTGTAGACACTCAGTCCTTTAGATAATTAGTAATTCTTGCAGGTACGACTGGAATGATACAGCCCCTTGATGTTTATGGCTTCCGTGTATGGAAAAACTTCGTCAAACATTTTTCAGACGCACTAATATTATACAATTACGATGTCAATCTGCATTTGAGAGACAATATTGTTAAATTACAATCTCTTACACACTACCAGTTTTCTTCTCCCCGTTTTACAAATCTTTTCAAATATGCGTGGTACAAAAGCGGGTACGAAGAAGAAAGACCACCAAACTTCGAAAATCCGGTAATTCCGGAAAATCCGGTAAAAGCAAAAAAAATTTTGCTTTTCACAAAATGCACCGACATGCGATATATGCGGCGAAGCAGCTATTATCACTTGTGCGTGGTGTACGAAATCTCTTTGTTTCAAACACTTTTATCATGACTATCATTATTGTAATAAGTATAATCTATAAAAAAACATTTCCTAAATGAGTAAGCATGGGAACACTTTTCCCATTGTGTTGTAATCTTCAAAGGCAGTACGTGGTGGGGGAGAATTTCTTCGTAAACATACAATTGTAATCCAGTTGCTTCCCGAAGCACGAAGTCAGTCCGTGATTGCGATCCTTGCCTCAGTGTTGCCAGCCCAAGACTTTATTCCGTACTAGATGGCAGCACAAAAACGAACTAAAACGTAATAGACTGAAAGGGGGAAGGGTACCAGACGACTTATGTATATTTTATATATATATATATATATATATATATATATATATATATATATATATATAAGGTTGATAAAAAAGTTGTCACAATAATTTCAATATAATTTATTTATTTATATATCTTATACAAAACATTTCTAATCAACTATATATTCGCCATCGGTTCCTATGACACTCGACCATCTAGTTTGCAACTCATTTATTTCCTTTGCCCAATACTGCGGCGGCTGGGACTCAAAGAAGTTTGAAACATCCGTTCTGAGATCGTCGACGGTTTCGAAAGTGTTGTTCCTCAAATATGCCTTCAAATGTCTAAACAAATAGTAACCAGATGGCGCGATGTCGGGAGAGTATGGTGGATGAGAAACGGTATTCCAGTGAACCTCAGTGATTGTTTTGTGTGTTTCCTTTGCGACATGGGGTCAGCATTCCCTTTGTGTCCCAGAAACAGCACAACAAAATCTTTTGTGAGTGACGAACAGGTTTCGGTTGATGTGGCGGTTTTTCTCCGATAGGAAGCCAATAGGCTAGACGCGTTCTGTTATCATACAAGACCCAGCTTTCATCTTCCGTCACAAGATCTTCTAAAAACTCCTTGCGATGATGGCGAAGCAGAAGAGACTGACAGATGAGGTTTGTTCGCGCTAGCTACACTTTCTACACTTTGACCAGATACAGTAATAGAAAGTCCACTGGAGGTGTAAGAAGTGTAGAAAAGTGTAGCTAAAACGAACAGACTCGGTCACGCGGCATTTCTCATTGGCGTCGGTGAGACGGTGTGAAATCCATTGAGCTAGAACCTTCCTGTATCTCAAGTTGTGCAAGTGGTTTACTATTGACGGTTGGGTGCAGCCACGTTCTCTTGCTAACTCGTGCGTACGTGCTTCCGGTTTTTCTTTGATGCAGCGGAGTAATGCGTCTTTATCGATGGTCGATGATCGTCCGGAACGTTCCTTATCTTCAAGGCTTGTGTCTTCAGATTTAAAACCATTGATCCAACGCTGGACTGTTCGATGAGAAACTACGTTATCGCTGAATGCATCCTGAATATTTTTATCAGTTGTGCTTGCGTTCGTGCCGCGCCGCCACTCGTGAAATATGATCGCTCGAAGTTGCTCCTGCGAGATCGAAGCCATTTCTGTCCACTAGAACGCGCGCTCGTCCTTTTATACCCTGTCACGCGGAAGAGTAGAAAACATTCTACAATATTCTCGACATAGCTCGATGTCATATTGCATCAATACGTAAAAAAAACATTTAAAACATTTTTGCGACAACACTTTTGTCAACCTAATATATTCGAAAAAGTTCAATTAAAAATTAAAACAGAATGTTGTAGTTACACAACGACGAAATCATAACCTTCAAGAACATTTGGCTAATAGACATTTTGCTTGTAATATAACTTATATCATTTCATACCACGTGATATTTTTGTTACCGTAATAAAGCTCTTCTACATGAAACTTTAGATACATGAAAAATATTGCTTACCCTTTCATCTTTATAATTCCAACTCAAGCTCCTTGTTCTACTTGATCTCACAGGCACAAAATCCAATTCGGCGGTAAAATGGTAAACAAAGGCAGAGTTGGGTCGCAAAGTCGATGATTGACCAATGGCAGAGTTCGCACGTTTTGGAATTTTTTGCTACGCACGAAGGCCGCCTTTGATCCATATTGTCCCATTTCACCAATGGCAACGCTAGTTGTACTGTTAAAACTTAAGAGGGAGCCGTATCTGCGACAAAACTTCGACGCAACCTCGGCTCGCGTCAGTAAAACAAAATTAGCGCGAGCTACGGCTATCTACCGCGAAGCAACATTGTCGCTAGCCTCCGCATAGCCCCGACGGGCTTCGTGTATCAGTATGCATACGTACATACGTACTCACCGGAAATTTGGAGATGTGCGCCGTGCCGGCATTCGCCGGAATTAAATGTCAAACAAATACCTAAAAACTGTGATTTCCCACGGATTTCCACAAATATGTGATGAAATCGTGAGATTCAAGTATAGAAATGTGTGTTTTGAATATGGCTATGCGGCTCTTCTCCCCTCCAAGTCGTAGCATTAGCTAAACTCTCTATTTTACATAATTCCCATCACGACTCACGCATGGTAATGGAATCTGTAAATTTTTTTTTCAATTGACAAATTTGGCGAGAAGACAGCCGTTCGTCTATCAATTTTGATATATCTCCGTAGAACTCTTAACCGTGCAGTTAACCGTGCACTATTAACCCAAACAAACATTATTCAGTCAAATTTGGTGAAATCCTGAAGAACCGTTTAAGGAAACCGTGGGAAACTATTACCCCGATCGGTCGTTGAGGAGAGGAGGGTGTGCGACTCCCTCTTAATAACTGCTAGCGCCACGGAAAGAGTTAGAATAAAAAAGTGGTCAGAACCGGTAGTATTGTTATACATAATAAGAGTTAGCAGGTGTCAGGTGCCTCGTCAATGGTCACCGAAGTTTTGCAGTGCCCGCACACGTAGAGAGCGGGCTTCCTCTTACCCCATGCTTAAAAGTGCTTCGAGTCTGCGTGGTAGAAATGGAACCTGAAAGGGACTGGTGCCATCTACTTTTCGAAAAACGTAATAGATCGGCCATCGGCGTATTAGCGTACTAAATCATACACAAAAGTAAAAGATCTGTTACAATTGTAATAGATAGGCAATACTGCCTTGCCTCTGCCCATATTACTGGAAAACTTATGGGTGGATTTTCACAAGTAATTCACGAATTATTGCAATAAACCACACGCCATTTATTGCTGTACTCATCATTATCATCATGAACGTCTAGTAGTCGAAGAATACAACATTTTTTCCTATCGAACTTTATTTTTATTTCGGCCCATTCACGAGCTATAGAAAGAACGAAGTTGTAAAGGGTCCGTTGACCCCTTAAGAGTGTCGTTCCGCCAAAACGAGAAAATGTGTATCGACTGTTTTGACTAATTGTACTTTCTTTGTAACCCATTTTTATTTTTACAAATTTTCGTCCATGTCGCACGGTAAGAACTTTGAACGTTTGCCTTTCGACAGGGGGACCGTTGGGCGGGAGGTGCTGGAATGTTACAAATATGCAATTGCGGCATAACACGAACGTATATTGACGTCAATTTAGACCGAAATGCGAAAAGGCTAGCTGATAATACGATGCTCTCGGAAAAAAAATCGACGGGCAGTTTCAACCCCTTAATTGTGCGATATCGGAAAAAGAAAAAATCCGTATCCGCACTTTTCCATTTTCTACATAGATGCAAATTTACATCCCAATCGATTAAAAATTCTTGACGATACGGTTGAAAAAATTGCATTTTTGCAATAAACAATATGAAATTTGTTGCTATCTGCATCGTTCTCATCTCCAACGTACAGTACACGAAAAAATAAACCTTGTTGCAATTTGAAGTTTGTCCATATCGCGTACCGTTAAAATGTTATCGACGAAAAATGAAAAACACCCCAATTTTCGAGGGTGCTTTACAACCCTTAAAAATCGGATTCCGCCGATATAAAAAGATACGTGTCGCCTATTTTTACCCATTCTACAAGCATGCCAATTTTCATCGAAATCGGAGACATCGACCTCGCAACGTTTCCTTGCCAGAGGCCTTTGCACACATCCCGAAATAATTCCTCAAGAAGTTCGATGCGAGATCGAAGAAAACAATCCTTGTTGGATACCAAGCCGATTCTTCGAACTACAGATTGTATGACATAACCACACGCACTATCCCTGTCTCTAGGGACGTAATCTTCGAAGACCGAATCGGTGTGGAAACTCGAGAAAACTGTGTACCCCCGGAGCCGAGTCTCAAGATATCAGTATGTCAAAAGGACGACATCGAGAGAACCGCAGGCGACGGCAAAGAGATCGAGCGCGACGCAAGCAACGGCCAAGGGATCGAGCAAGCAGCAGTCGGCAATGGAGGGATCAACGAAGAGGACGTCGATAACGCAGGAAGCGTCCGCGAGAACGCTCAACCTTATCCGCCGAGAGACGAAACTCGACAGTTTCGGGATCGTGCAACTATTCGTCATCGTGCAAGGTACGAGTTGAATGTAGTCGAACATCAAATTCCTACAACCTTCCACGAAGCTGTAACGGGGCGTGAATCCTTAAAGAGGCTGCAAGCCATAAAAGAAGAACTCGATGCCCACGAGAAGTACAACACGTGGTCCGTTGTGCCAAGAGAGAGACGGGGCGAAAAACAATTGACTCTAAATGGGACTTCAAGCTCTTACGAGATACGAATGGAAACGTGCAGGGGTTCAAGGCGCGCCTGTGTGCGCGCGGGTTTCAATAGAAGGAGGGCGTTGACTATACGGAGACGTTTTCTCCTGTAGTACGCTATGACTCGTTGCGAGTACTGTTGGCGGTCGTCACGGAGGACGATCTCGAGGTCGTACAGTTCGATGTTCAAACGGCATTTCTCCACGGGGATCTGAAAGAAGAGATTCACATGGAGCTTCGCCAGGGTCTCGTCATAGAAGATCGTGCAAGTGAAAGTTCTGTGTGTAAGCTGAACCAGTCGTTGTATGGGTTAAAACAAGCACCCTGGTGCTGGAACGCGAGGTCTCAAAGTTCCTAAGAAAGTTTAATCTTAAGGAAACCGACGCAGACAAATGCATTTTCTCGGGTCTTGTCGAAAACTGTGATATTTATTTAGCGCTGTTTGTTGACGACGGGATCATTGCGGCTAAATCGAAAGAAGTTCTCGAGTGGGTCATCAAGTCACTGAGTGCAACGTGCGACATCACCCTAGGTGATTGTAGTAAATTTGTCGGGTTGCAGATCTGTCGAGATAGAATCAACAAAACGATGTTTATACATCAGGAAGCATATACGAGACAGATCATCGAGAAATTCGGGATGAAAAACGCCAAAGGCGTATCGGTTCCCGCCGATCCACATGCCGCAATGTGTCCCGTCGAGTCAGAAGACGTTCATTTGTTTAGTGTTTCTGGCAATTGTATCTAGGTCAGATATCGCATACGATGTAAATTCGGTGAGCAGGTTCCTTAGTCGACACAATTCGAGTCATTGACAGGCTGTTAAACGCATTTTTGCGTACCTAGTAAATAGTACAGAGGTAGGAATAGAATATCAAAGTCGTGGAGAATAGTCAAACTTGGTTGGTTTTTCCGACGCGGACTATGCGAATGATATCGAGGCACGAAGGTCTACTACCGGCTATGTCTTCACTTTGGCGAACGGGGCTGTGACATGGTCCTCTAAGAGACAAAAATCAGTATCGCTCAGTACGACAGAGTCCGAGAACATGGCGGTTGCGAAAGCTCTTGAACAACATAGGTCGTCGATGCGAGGACAGCACTGTGTTGTTCGTCGACAATCAGAGCGAGATTCGTCCGGCTAAGAATCCTCAATTCCATCCCAGATCAAAGCATATCGATGTACGGTACCACTATGTTCGCGAGAAAGTCGAGGATAAACAAGTCGCTCTTGAGTATGTACCCACCGATGCACAACAAGCTGATGTGGTTACAAAGGCGCTACCGAAAAACCCATTCCTTAAATTCCGTGAAGGTCTTGCGTTGCGAGAGAGGCGTTGCGTTGCGTTGCGTTGCGAGAGAGGATTTAGTGATCAAACGGCGGAAGTGTTGAAGTTGTTTGACCACTCGTTTTTCTTTTTTTTAAGTACGCGCGCATCGTAGCGCCTCGGGCGTGATGCTCCATCTTTATGTTCCTCCGAGTTAGTGCCCTCCCCCCCCCCCCCCGAACTCCAAACGAGCAACACGTTATTTGAGCTACGCTATATGAAATAAAATATTCTTGTGTGTTCAGAATCAACATTTATCTTATCCACCCACATCCTATCCGAGCTGAAAAGAATTCTGCGAAAAAGTCAACAGGATCTGGTACAAAATCTGGAAGTTGAAATATAAAAAAATGTACTTAATCTCAATACAACCGGCGTCAAACGGATCGAGTCCATAGTTTACAGCCCCAGTCATGTCATCCATCGAACAATTTTTATATTTGGCAAGTTCAAAAGTTCTGTTGTTTATGGATAAAAATTTGTGCACAACAACCCATGTTTTATCTGGTTGAACTAAATACTCTGTTCGCGCATACTCAATATTCAGTTGAACGAACTTAAATGTCATGCGGAGATTACAATGCATAAAGTACCCACAACAAAAGATTTAGATGGCCAAACAAAATTATCGAAGAATCCAAATAACATTATCCTTGGATTTGCAGAGGATATATTGGAGATCGGCAGGGATTTTGTTCATAGCACGCAATATTTAGGATAACCAACGCAATTTTTGTTTCCAGATGCTCGAGGGACAGTCCATTCAACTCATGATTTTGTAGCAGCATTGTGAACTGTGGGTTGAACTAACTGAATAGTTTAATACAAAGCTATAGAAGATACAGTTGGGTGAACCCTGAAATTCGTCGAAAATATCCAATCGTTACCGTTGAATAACCAAACGAGTGTGCATTTTTCGCACATAATCGAGCAGCTTCGTTGCATATATAGGATAGCTTGTAGCTTGAAAGGACTATAAGTTTCAATAAAAAGATATAAAACATATAGATATGAACATAATTTATTAAAAAGATTAAATCACACATTGTAATACAGTCAAAGATTCGTCGATAAAATATACAGATTACCATCGCTTATCATGTGTATATTTTGAGGAACGTTGGTTAACAGATCTCTTAATCTACAAAACCTCCAAACAGGCAACTCCATTACTTCATAAGCGCCATAGCTCCTGTTAAGAGTTTTAGTATGATATTCATTGCAAATAAATGATACTTCACTCATATTATCAATAATTATATAACGAATTCCGCCAAAGATGATAAAATTGTCATGCATATACATTGCAACGGCCATATTTTTGTTATATGTGATTTCGTTGAACTGAACCCAAGTATCGAGAATGTATTCTAGATAAATGTTCAAAGGGATCGCGTTTTTAAATTGTGAGTAGTTCTGCAGGCTCATTAATTCTTGCCGAAGCGTGGGCCCTAAACTCAATCTTTTTGAGAATCGTCTTCTACTACGAAATCTATTCGACAACACAAGCTGATGCTTCAACGCCAAAGTATAAGGACAATTTCTACGTGATCTCATGGCCCGAGCATAATCTTTTAATTCCTTATGCTTTGTTTCGAAACGAAAACAAGATAAGTGCTTCAATGGCCCTAACCTTTTCGGTAATCGGGTGTAATGAGTAAGGAAATGGTGTTTCGGTTTCAGTGGCTCCGCGAAAATGTTCATGTATAAGGAGTGACGTTCTTCCACTAAAGTTTCAAGGAGTTCTATAGAAGCTTTTGTTATTGATGGGTTCATTACTATATTTGTGATTTCCCGCAAAAGCAAATATAACTCCCAAGCCTCATGATTTATGTTTACCAGATCGCCAATTAGAATGCCCAAGTTTTCTATTAAGAACATCATTACTGATGCGGAAATTACTAGATGTTGTGACTTGAGTGTTTTCTCAGATATTGAAACGGGGTAATTTTTTCCGAATTCTCTTTTCATGTCAAAATGCTGCAAGCGGGCGTTTAGAGTTTTCCGTGTAAAACTATGTGCTTCGTTAATAAAAATATTTAAAATGTTGGCTATTTCATTCCGCCATATTCTTTCAAAGAAATCGTGCATTGGATCTTAACTCGCATTCTCAATTACATGAAACATTGGGATTTCATTGATAACGCATTCCATTTTTACGCCCAAAGAACTGTTTTTGCAAGCTTCTGCGTAATCGTTCTTTGATCTATATAATGACTTGATATTTTCGCGGAGTTGTTTTCGAGCTTCCATTTTTACAGCTGTACATAAGCGACAATAATTTTCTGAATTGAAACTTGTTGTAAAGCCACAAATTTCATTCATTCCCTAATTATCGCCTATAATTGTTAACAACGCAAAGTAAATTGTCGGTCGTTGACCATTGAGTGTAATCGTTAACCCGTTCGCCTGAAGGTCTCTAATTTGGTCGATGATATGAGCAAATGTTTTATTATTACCGGTGGTTTTATGATCTTTGGTCTGATGCAATTGAGCTAGAAAAATATTTTCTAGCATACTAGTGAATTCATACGGGATCGAAGCTATAGAAAAATATACGGCTCCAAGTTTTCTTATATTTGCGTGCGATACGAGGGGATTGTTTACTTCGAAGTCATCAAAGTATTCAATGGTAAGAGAAGTTTTCCCGGATACTTCAATTCGATGCTTTGCCAAACTTCACATTGAATACTGGAAACAATTGTTTCGCTCGCTTTGCATTCAGAGATGTAGTCTAACATTTTTGGTAAAACCGTCGGTATTTCTGAAAAATGTTTGAGAATATCTTTCATTGAAATTACTTGGATTTCTGTGTTTGAAATTACAGCTCTGTGTTTTCTTCCGAGTGATTTGGATTTTACTGTCGAATCAATTATTACGGATTGTGGCTTTATCAGGGTGTTTTCTGCTTGAAAATATTGTAAAGTTTGGTAGTTCGAATTAAACTTATCAAAACCATGTTGCAATATCATTAACATATCGTTCAGTTCTGAAAGAGTTTCTTTGCAATTGGATGTCTCTGTACATTTTTGTGTTAAAATCGGGATAAATTTTAAGCTGTACAAATCTTGCCATTTTTTAATCAACTTCTTTACTAACGGTCGGGGCAAACTAGTCTCTGCGAAAAGATCGGAAACGAAAGAAGACAGTTCTTGCTCGACTAAAGATTGGAAAGCTGCAACTGAAAACTCTGTACGCTCGCCAAATAAACTTTGCGTTTTCGGAAATTGAATCGTATCGTTTGTGGAGTCCTGTTCAACATCGGTAGAACTTCCAGAAACTATAGGGCTAAGCGTGAGATAATCAGTGTTCTCGTTTCGGCTGTTATTTGGAGAACTTGGATTAGAACCATTGCCACATTTTGACGCTTCAGAATCGATGGTGGGATTTTCAAAATTTATATTTGAATTCGATGAAACGTTATTACCTGACGTGAAATGTTCGCAAAAATAATGTTTTTTATAAGAATAGAAATTGTTGACACTCCTTGAACATCCATCAATATTACAACGGCACGTGTTCGACATTAAAGTTTTATGGCGTATTTAGACGTGATTCATAAAATCATTTTTACAATCCATTTTTAATTGGCAAAATGGGCAGGGAATCATCTTTGGCGCAGTTTTTAAGAATTGAATCCAATACAAAACGGAGATCATTTTTGGTGTTTAGTAAAACTTCTCACGTTACAATAGACATTTTTCTTTATAAAATAAAAACAAAAAGAATGCGTGAAACGAAACGAAACAAAAATACTCTTTAAATTCGTTAGAAACCTTATTTTCAGCGTACAATCACAGTTTTTTTCCTATACTGGTAGGTCAAGAGAAGCGAAATCAAAAATGTTAATGAGCGGCTTTTAGATCAAATTTTATTAAAACAAAATTGTGAAAGAAATAAACAAAAATGTAGATTTTTTATCGATAATTTGAATTCGCTCGATAACATTTTTTCTTAAGCACTCGCATGCTTAATTAAAACTGAACTAAAAATGAATGCTGAAAAACTAAAAGAAAATAAAAATCTTTTTTCGAAGCTTATTTTGAAATTCACATCGAATTACAATTTCCAGAACAAACAAACGCTGTCACTTTAACAAAACGGAAAAAAAATATTTTTTCTGACCGCGACTTCTAGCGTTATGCAATAGAATTTCTTCTATGAACAAAAAAACGTAAAATTAAATCAGACGAATATTTTTTTCTATGTAAATACTTGGCAGGTATATCAACTTCCATGAAACCAATTTTTTGATATTCTTTCAGTTAACATCCAATAGTTCAATGTCAGTTAACAAAATAAAAATAAAATACTTTATCTGACCGCAACTTCCAGCGTTATGCAATATTTTTTTTTTTAACAAAAGAACGTAAACTATAAACGAGCGATTGTTTTTCTAATTCGTTAACAGCCGCATGTAATACTTTGCAGTTATATCAACTTCGATAAAAACCTGTTTTGGATATTCTTTCAGTTCACATCCAATTTTCCAATGTCGGTCAGAGTTTCCGAAACAAGAGTACTTATTTTGTCGTGGCCACTTTCATGTGCGTACAGGACTATTTGAAAAAGTAGCCGAATGTGCCTACTTTGAACCGGGTGCTCCAGGTTGAAGACGTGAAATACTTGAAAACAGAGGCTATAAGTGCAGAAGGCACTTTATACAACATAACGTCAACACTTAGAAAACAGTCGGTAATTTCTGCGTATGAAGGGCCAACGGCAATGATGAAAGGCTGAACGGTGATGCCCAGGTCGGTAGCTATGCTCCTCCGATCGGACTGAACTTTCGTAACAACACCCATCAAGACGACGTGGGTTACAATCCTGTCCTTACATTCGACGAGCGACGGCTTTCATTGCTTCTTTCGCATGCGCAATTACCTTTCGGAGGTATAAGATGAGCTAGAAGTTTCAACTGAAGAATGATTTTAGTATCGTCGTTGACTTCTCCCGATTGAAGACATTCACTTAGAGCTTTGGCGTTTTTGTCGTCTTTTTTCGGGGGTCTACAGGCGATTAGTTTTTTGAAGAATCCTTCCCAATTTTCGAGGGTCAATTTTTTCTCCGACAGTTGGAGGGTGATGTAATCGTCTTCAATTAAAGAATCCGCTTGAGGGAGCTTCAGAATTGGCCAGTTTTTGAAAACCGAGCATAGTTTATTGTCAGTGCTCGATTTGATTGACTCTCGACGATGCTCGGATGTCAGCTTCCACTTTGCATGGACGAGTTCCCAAGGCGCCGAATGATTTTTCAACCAGGTCGTAGCCTCAAGAGTAGCTTTTGAAAAAAAATTGAAAAATTAGAAACTCAACAACTCATTACCCAAGTCTTGAGGACGTTGTACGCAAAATTGTCTATCGGTAGAATTCCTTTAAATTTGCACCACACAAAGAAAATAGTGATACCTAATAGCTCGAGCAATTTTGGGAGATTTCACCACGTAGAAGTCGAGACATTTATTGATAAAAAATCACAATTTTCAGTAGTTTTTCATAAGAGTGCGTGTTAAAAGTTGCAATTTTCAACATGAAATATTTCGATTCCTAAATGGTGAAGCCTCTTAAAACTTTGCATATGTTTTTATGTAACATCGAGGAAGCTTTATTTAGTTTAAAAAAAAATCGATCGTAATTTTTTTATTTTATTTTGGTGATTATATAACAAGTACATCATTTAGTCAGTTTGCAACAACTTTTCTTAATGAACTTAAGCTCGCAAACCATTTATGTAAGAAAAACTTTTGAAAAAATGTAGATTTGACCGGTGCCATACGACGTCCTTAATTTAACAACCCTCGAAATATTAGTTGGCATGCATACAATACAAAATAAATGCCATTGATACCTTCATCGACAGGGATATTCGCTTGATCCGGTTGTTGTTGGCCGGAAGTTAGGTTTGAGAACTCGTTAATTGATCTTATACAGCGATATTTATTCCGGTATTTATCCACCAGTTTTCCTCGAGCTATAGTGGATTTACCATTCACCGAATTTTTTTTTTTTCCTATTGCGGCAATAAAGTACGTTGTTATCCGCTCGGTCGGGAAAATTTTCACAATCTCCTCTCGTTGTACTGCAAATCGTCATTGGTCAAGCTGAAAATAAATAATAACCAAAAGAGCCATATCCATTACGATGTAAGCAGGACGGAGGTAAATGAGGGGTAGTGACAAAATAAAATGAAAAATTACCGGGTCACTTCATTCATTAGTGACGTTAGAATGACATCAACTACTGTCATTCGAAATTGTCTCGTGAGTGATTTTGCTTTCTTATATGATTTAATTATTTCTCTTCCCAAACTATCCTTATTCAGAATCTTACGAAGTTTTAGTTTACGTGTTCTCAAAGCGAATGACAGTGGCCCCACAAACGCATCCTGACGTTTCAACCGATTTGTACCCTCCAACTCACTTTGGAGGGACGGCATTGACGGCAATGTCTCATCAGAGATGTTATCACTGGCCTTTCTACTGGAAACAAAAAAGAAAAGTAATTTCAGATAGAATAATCAATAATTGTTTTCCAAACTGCTATTTTATTATTTTTAAAAGGGTAAAACCAACGGATATTAATAGATAATAAATGAGGGTGTGCATACTAACTGTACCCGATTTTTCGCCAAAAGCAACGTTCCATTTCTTTACAAAGGCAGTGCGGAGCCCAATTTGCGGAATCATTTCTTCAATTAGTGCAGGTGTGAGTTCAGCCAAATTTTCAACCGTTAATAGATTGTCTGTCAATTGTGAAGACATGTGAACATCTATGTATTATGATTTAATGGACCAACAAAAAATTTATCAACAAAATTTTTATACTTTATTCAGTAAAATATATGTTTTTTGGAGGCTAAGTAGTTATATATGGTTATATGGTGGTGATGATGAAAACAATAGTTAATTTTTTGTACACAAATTTTGTTGAAAAGTTCGGTTATTTAATGGTTATGATAAAATTTTCATCATTTCAACAGTATATTTTGTGAGCGGTTTTTGAATGAACGAAATATACTGTTAAAGACAGGGTCCCGCGGCCGTTGCTAGGGGATTCGAATTCCCCACGCGAGGGCGCTAGTGCCACCGAGAGGGCGCTGAACGAGGCAGTCAAGAAGCCGAACGAGGGAGGGTGCGCGCGACTCGGGAGAGCGAGGCGAGCTGCGTGAGAGAGAAGACGAAAAGGGACGACGAAGGTAACGGCGCTGCGAGTGAGACGCGTGAGAAAGAGGCGGCCATTTCTTTGTTACGGCGAGCCCGACCACGTGCGAGTGGCGGAGGAGATTGGACTGTGAAACGAAAGCGTGCGTGTTTTCGGGGGGGGGGGGGGGGGGGGGTGCCGTGAGCGTGGCCCGTCGGATGGGACACGAACAATTTCTCCGAGGAGTAACGCCTCGACATAGGACTTTAAGGTATAAGAGTGTGCGTGACCGTGTGTTCCCTTGCATGCCGCGTGCAGTATCAGAGTGCCCTCTTCTCCCATACTCCGAAACGCCATGTACATCGCGTGACAATAAAGTCGGTACAAACACGGGCGGCGATTCCAAACGTAGACTAAATCTTTATAATTGTACCTTCTCCCGTGTGTGAAATAATAAACGTTAAGTTTTCATCGTCTGGTAATAACATTTCAGAAGTGGGATAAAAACGCGTGCCACGCCGCCCGGACCGACGGGTCTCGTGTGCAAAAAAAAAAAAAAAAAAAAAAAGGGGAACCTGTGTGAAAGACAGGGCTGCAACCCATGATCAACGCGGACTCTTTTGAAAAATTTGTGCAACGTGTGTACCCCGAAATGCCGTTGAACCACTCTGCGGTGAGGGGTAGGGGTAGAACGGCCGCGACGAACGTTTCAAATGTAACGAACGTTGAGAGGCGCGTAGAGAGGCAAGATGGCGGCCGGCCCGCGTCTAGCGACCGCGTGGCGACGAACGATCGCGAAAGTGCCCGCGCGGTCGAGGCGTGTGAAGTGCAACCGCAAGCATCCGGAACGAACGACGTGGCCGGCGCGAACAACGAGCACTCACGCGAGAGTAGTGTTCCGTCAGTGCCGCGTGTTGAACCCTGCGAACAATCCTCAATTAACGAGGGACCCGAAAACACGCAGTTAGTAAATGCGTTACGAGTCGCGTTAGCTAGCGAAGCACAGGAGTCGGTGCTCCAGTTGCTGGCCCGATTGCTGCCCAGGGAGCAGCCCCAGCCGCGTGAGGTGGGGAACAACGCAGCCGGAAGCGTGCCGCCGATATGCCAGGTAATTACCGATTTATCTCGAGACATCGAAGAATTTAACGGCGAGGCTGACGGCATTAGGGCTAGCGAATGGCTGGAGAATTTGGAGTCCTTGGCTGCGCTCCACCTGTGGTCAGACGACTATCTTCTCACAGCGGCGAGGATGCACCTGAAAGAAGGCGCCAAAGACTGGTACCGTGCAAGGATCGGAGAGCTGCATACGTGGGGTGAGTTCCGGGAGTCATTTGTCGCAACCTTTGCCCGGCGAGATGATGCCTCGACGAGATGGGCAAGGATGAAGGCACGACGACAAGAAAATGGAGAAAGTTTAACCAGGTATTTCCATGCCAAGGTGCGGCTATGCGTGCCCTTAAATCTCACGTTCGCCGAGGAGCGAGGTGAGATTCTGGCCGGCCTATGGTCACGCGAGTTATGTAACCTCACCTTACCGTCCTCGCAGTATACGCATGATGCGTTACTGCACAATTTAATATTCTACGAGAAGACGCTAGCAAACCAACGCCGGGAACCAGACCAGCGTGTGGGACGAGGAGCCGTGGGCCCGAGGGGAAGCCAATATCAGCCTAACCGCGGAACGACCGATCGGAGATTGCAAGGGTCGAGCACCAAGGAACAGACGACGGAGACGCCACCAAGAGAGCGCGCCTGTTTCAATTGCCGTAAGCCAGGACATCTATCAAGGGATTGCCCGGAGGAAAGGCGAGCCCCAACGTGTTATCGGTGCAACCAAAAAGGGCACATACGTAGTCAGTGCCCGTTGGGGGGGGAGGACGGAACGACCAGCGATGCAAGCAGTGAGTACTGGACAAGACTGTTCCGCAGCCAAATATTTGAAGGTAGCACGCGTGAACGGTAGAGAGATAGCTGCCTTCGTCGACACCGGAAGCTCAGAGTGCACGCTCAGAATTTCTCGAGTGCAAAGGGGTCAACTAGAAATGGAAGCGACCGGAACGGACCTGAAGCCCTTCGGCACACCGAATTTCGTAGTACGAAGTTGTGGAACCGTGCGTGCGGATGTCACCGTGGACGGGGTGACGGTTCGCGGGGTGACGATCCAGGTCGTTCCAGATGACGTTCAGAGCGTGGATATGCTCATAGGGCGTACCTTCACGGAGCACCCAGGTGTCGCATTCTGAAAGGAAGGTGACCGCCTTACCTTCTCTGAGTGTACCAGCGAGCCATCCGAGGCGACGGCGCCTTCGACGTCTTTGGCCGCAAAGGGGCATACACTTCTCCTGGCCAACACGATTTCGTTGGTGGAGGTCGTGGGGTGTAGCACCACGGCCACCGTTCCAGTTGCAATTGGGGTGTAAAGGACCGTACTCTCGCCCCGGGGCATGTAACAACCAGGGGGAGCATCACCAACGTCCGGACCATCGAGCGACCAGCAACGAGGGAAGACATCCGGGAGGAGGATGTGGTAGTAGGCCCGGGATAACCTGTGGAGGCGGAGCGAGAACTGCGTAAGATGCTGAGCGAGTTCCGGGAGTGTATTGCGCTTAGTTCACGCGAGTTGGGCTGTGCTAGGGACGTCGAAATGGAGATTCGGGTGCGGGACAACACGCCACCCGTGCAGTGCAAACCGTACCGCGCAACAGAACGCGAGAGACGGGAAATTCGGGACATACGGGCAGAGTGGCGCGAGGCGGGTGTGTTAGTGGACACGGACTCGAAGTATGCCAGTCCAGTTTTGCTCGTAAAAAAAAAATCCGGGGAATCGCGATTGTGCGTCGATTCTCGCAAATTAAATGCGGTAACGGAGAGGGTGCACTTCCCGCTACCCAATATAGATGATCATTTAGCCCGGGTACGCGACAGTTCAATGTTCATTGTGCTCGACCTCGCGCACGGCTATTTACAGATTCCACTGGAGAAGGGATCCCGCGACAAGACGGCAATCATCACACCCGAGGAAACGGTAGAGTTCACGCGCATGATCTTCGGGCTGATGAATGGGCCCGCTTACTTCAGCAAGGTCATGCACAAAGCACTGGGACCACTGAGGGACGACGTGGCTCTATTTTACCTGGATGACATCTTAATCCCCGGCACGAGTTGGCAGGACCTAGGGCCGAAGCTACGCCTGGTGCTAGAGGCCCTGAGGAGGGCTGGACTGACGATCAAGCTAGCCAAATGTCGCTTCCTCTTCGACCGAGTAACGTACCTAGGCCATGAAATCTCCGGGAGGGGAATCGAACCCGGGCAGACGAAAATTATGGCGATAAAAGCTCTCTCGCCTCCTAGAAACGCGCACGAGGTACGCCGCTTTCTGGGATTACAGGAAGCGTTTGAGGAATTAAAGAGCCGATTGACGGAGCCGCCGGTGCTACGAGCGTTTGATCCGAGAGCGGAAACGGAGGTCCACACGGATGCCAGCGCAATTTGCCTAGCCGGGATGCTGATGCAGCGTGGAGAGGATGGCAAGCTCAGGTTGGTGTATGCCGTGAGTCGGCGTACTACGGAACCGGAGTCGCGGTACCACAGCAGTAAGCTGGAGCTGCTAGCCGTGGTGTGGGCGGTAACGCAACTCCGCCCGATGCTCGCCAACATACACTTCACCATTGTCACCGATTGCCAAGCGTTATGCTTTCTGAGCACGCAGAAAACTTTAAACCCGCAAATCATCCGCTGGAACGACGCCCTAAGCGAGTATGATTGTCGGATCATCCACCGACCCGGTGAGAAGATGACGCACGTGGACGCGCTCAGCCGAGCTCCCGTATTGCCCACGGAGGGTACCGAAGGCGGGCAAATACTTTCGCTGGTTGGCGAGGAGGAGTTGACGCGGATGTACCAGCACAACGACGAATGAAGCGGAGGTACGATCGGGGCCGGCACGTAAGTGCTCATTTTGAGCCAGGGAACCTGGTGTTCGGCAAAATTTCTCCTCAAGCGACCGGAGAGTCGACCAAGCTGCAGCCCAAGTATCGGGGCCCGAGGGTAGTGACCGAGGTCCTGCCGGGAGATACTTACCGCGTCGCGGACCTGAATGAGTCGGCTGAAGGCAGGAGGTACGCTACGACGGCGCATGCCGCGCAGCTGAAGCTGTGGACACCAGCGTCAGATGGCGAGAGCAGCGGAAGCAGCAGCGAGTCGGAAGGCAGAGACAACGTCGACCAGGGGACGTCAACACCGAGACCTGCGGAGAGCAACGCACGAAGCAGGCGGGAGCGGCGGCTGCCACGACGCTTCGAGGATTATGTGGCATCATGAGCGCAGGATGTGGGTACAAACCAGAGGAAGGTGGAGAGTAGCTCGAGGACGAGCTAACGCAGGAGTGGCCGAACTGTTAAAGACAGGGTCCGCGGCCGTTGCTAGCGGATTCGAATTCCCCACGCGAGGGCGCTAGTGCCACCGTGAGGGCGCTGAATGAGGCAGTCGAGAAGCCGAACGAGGGAGGGTGCGCGCGACTCGGGAGAGCGAGGCGAGCTGCGTGAGAGAGAAGACGAAAAGGGACGACGAAGGTAACGGCGCTGCGAGTGAGACGCGTGAGAAAGAAGCGGCCATTTCTTTGTTACCGCGAGCCCGACCACGTGCGAGTGGCGGAGGAGATTGGACTGTGAAAGGAAAGCGTGCGTGTTTTCGGGGGGGGGGGGGGGGGGGGTGCCGTGAGCGTGGCCCGTCGGATGGGACGCGACCAATTTCTCCGAGGAGTAACGCCTCGACATAGGACTTTAAGGTGTGAGAGTGTGCGTGACCGTGTGTTCCCTTGCATGCCGCGTGCAGTATCAGAGTGCCCTCTTCTCCCATACTCCGAAACGCCATGTACATCGCGTGACAATAAAGTCGGTACAAACACGCGCGGCGATTCCAAACGTAGACTAAATCTTTATAATTGTACCTTCTCCCGTGTGTGAAATAATAAACGTTAAGTTTTCATCGTCTGGTAATAACAATACTGTTGAAGATGACAAAAATTTTGTCGTCGTCGGGAAATATTTAGTTGCCCTCATTGAACTGAATAATTGACCTTTCCAACGAAATTTGTTTTTCAATGCACCGCATGGTATGTTCAACAGTCAATACTCGGCAGTAATAATTTAAAAACATATTATACTGTGCTGCTAAATGTTTTGTTGGTTCATATTATTTAAAAATAAATCGTTTCTTTATCAAAGTTAGTTAGAACGAGGATGGAGGGCATGGAGCTGAATAAATTGATCTGAGCATAATAGTACAGATGAGAACTTCGAAAACAGAATTCTGCAAGAAGCACCCCTCAAACCCTCCACCAGGTTCCGATATGTCGATGACACCTTCGTTATTTGGAGTCACGGCAAAGAAAACCTCAATTTTTTCTTAACCTTCCTCAATTCCCAGCACCCCAATATACAATTCACCATGGAGATAGAACAGGACAATCAAATTCCTTTTCTGGATGTACTGGTTCAACGGAAAAGCGATGGCACTTTGGGTCACAAAGTCTACCGGAAGCCAACGCATACGGATAGATATCTCCACGCTACGTCCCATCACCACCCCTCCCAAAAATAATCGGTCATAAGCTCTCTGGTCTACAGAACTCTAGCGATCTCCGATCCGAACTCTCTCGAGGATGAACTAGATCACCTACGCAAAGCTTTAGGAGATAATGGCAACAAGCCAGGCAACATCGAAAGAACAATCAAACATCTAAGAAGAAAAATAGCCGATCCGAAAACGGTAACAGCACCTGAAGGGGAGAATGATGGACAAATAATAGCAACAACTTCCCTTCCACACCTTCAGGGCATAACCGATCGCATAGGCAGGGTCCTTGGGAAACATGACGTGCGAGTCATCTTCAAACCTTAGAAGAAGCTAGCACAAGTGCTTCCGAGTGCAAACGACCAAAGACCACCATTAAGTGCACCAGGAGTGTACAAGATACCCTGCTCATGCGGTAACGTGTACATAGGAGAAACCGGGAGGAAGATCAGTACACGGATCAAAGAACATCAACGGTGTATCAAATATGGCCACATTGGACAATCAGCCCTGGACGAGCATTAGATGGAGACTGGTCATGCCATTCAGTTCGATAAAGCCCAAAGTCTGGCCCCATCGAACAGCTATTTTTCCAGGAAACACGGAGAAGGCGTGGAAATCCGAAAACATCCGGACAATCTAAACAGAGATGGTGGATATCACGTCAATCCCATTTGGCACACCGTCCTCCCGGTTTTTTAATTGACCGGCCGATCCATTAAAACATCTGATTGGCTGGTGCAGTGATCTGGAACGATGACTGCAACTATATAAGGAATGCCTGAGACACGGGAGCTTCAGTATCGGAGCTCTCAGCCCTGATGATGCAGACTGTAACGTTTGCGAAACGTCGGCACAACGCTGATTCTCAACGCGGCCTCCATCCGGAAGCCACATACTCTTCGATTTGCAAATTGCTTGCGTGGACAAAGAGTTATCAGTTTGCGACCAACAAAAGATGTCAGCATATTCAAATATATCAAGACTATGAATGATTGACCAATTTTCCGTCCAAGTAATTGCGAACAAAATTATCGTTCGATCAACTATGCGAATAATGACAATGTGAACCAGCAAATTTCTGCAAATGATTTTGTGAAGGAAAATGCGAGTTGAGTAAAAGAAAATTGAATAAGTTAATGTATTTAAAACAATTATTTTTATACGTGTTCGATTATGTAATAATTATTCGAAAATAATTTCTCCAAAACCAGGTACCTATTCAAATGCAAAAAAAAAGAAAAAATCGCAAGTGCCGAGGATCGAACTCGGTGCCTGCAAATCAGCAGTCCAGCGCCCAATCCATGTCGCCTTGGAAACCTTGTACTCTTTAGGACGTTTTCTTATATTTAAGCTGTAGCCACGCTTGGGGTTCAATAAGGCTTGCCGGTTTGTTTGGTTGGTTTGAGGCTGAGGATGACTTGTGTTTCTAAATATGTTTCCATCAAACTCTTCTGTTTTGTTAAAATAACACCGCCATTAAATACTAAATCGAACTTCGATTCAACAATATGCTATGGTTAGTTTTAGAGGCAAATAATATTGCTCGTGAACAAAATTATTGTTCAATAAAGTGAGTGAATAATGATAATATGAACTAACCAATTTCTGCAAAATATTTTGTCAAAGGAAACGCGAACTACGTAAATTAAAATCAAACAAGTCAATGTTTTCATCCAACACTTGAATTTTGTTAAAATAAGACCGCCATAAAATACTAAATAGAATTTCGATTCAACAATATGATATCGTTAGTTTTAGAAGCAAATAATATCTCGCGTGAACAAAATTATTGTTCAATAAACTCAGTGAATAATGCTAATATGAACCAACTAATTTCTGCGAAATTTAGTACCATCGGATTCACCTGATTAGTTGAAATTGAACAAAACGTTTATTCTTGAATTGTGGTTCCGTTATAGTAAACGAAGTTTATTAAGTCATTGAAATAACTCGAAAAAAGATTATTTCAAACCAGACCTCAGTTTTCGACCAACAAAAGATGTCAGCATATTCAAATATATCAAGATTATGAATGAACTAAATTGATATTTAGCTGACATTGAGATAATTTGATGATCAGATAAATTAGTTGATGTTGGATTCCTCTTGGTTTATTCAAGCAAAAGTTTGTTAAGATTACTGAAATGTTTGTTGCTTTTAAAATTTAAATGAACTATATTGGTAGTAGTCTTGTAACATTTTTATTTTCATATCTGGCTTTACCGTTAGTTTGAATAATCAAATACATTTCTTTGATCCGACCGTACAGTGTAGTCAATGCGATAAGTGAAATATACAAAAATATTTCATTATAGCAACTAAGAAGCATGTCTAAGCAAATAAACGATACTAGTTGTTCGAAAATATTAGTTCTGCTACAGTGATTTAGTTGATACAATCATGAGCATTTTTTTTTCATTCGGTTCGATTACCTACATCATCATCTATTCAACAATTAAATAGTTCAATTGACCAATTTTCCGTCCAACTAAATGGATTTAGTTCAATAAACAATTTTTTTTCTTAGTATGATTCGCCACATATATCGCATGTCTGTGCATTTTGTATAAAGCATCATCCTACCGGATTTTTGAATTTCTGTGGTTCTTTTCTTCGTAACCGCTTTCGTATCACGCATATTTAAAAAGGTTTGTGAGCCGTGGACAAGAAAGCTGGTTGTGTGTAAGAGATTGCAGCCTAAGGTCGTACTAGCGGATTGGCTAATCAACGGAAAGACTTTAAATTTACAAATCTAGAAAAAGCAAAATATAATAAATTTAGGTATAATAATAACCATTATACGCAAAGGAATTATTTGAGAAGTGTATGTGATAGGTCTGTGTATTATATTATGAAAAGTGAAGTTTGAAAGTAGCAAACCGACTTGCCTTTTCTCACCCATTTCAAGCCATTTAATAATTTTGGCAATATCCATGGCGGTTTGGATGCCGCCACGGATATTGCCGTGGCGGCAATATCCACGGATATTGCCAAAATTATTAAATGGCTTGAAATGGGTGAGAAAAGGCAAGTCGGTTTGCTATTTTCAAACTTCACTTTTCATAATATAATACACAGACCTATCACATACACTTCTCAAATAATTCCTTTGCGTATAATGGTTATTATTATACCTAAATTTATTATATTTTGCTTTTTCTAGATTTGTAAATTTAAAGTCTTTCCGTTGATTAGCCGATCCGCTAGTACGACCTTAGGCTGCAATCTCTTACACACAACCAGCTTTCTTCTCCACGGCTCACAAACCTTTTTAAATATGCGTGATACGAAAGTATGTAAGACCGCGTGGAAAGTATGGCGTGGAAAGTATGTATACATACAGGCATACTCCTGACACTGCAGACCACGGTCTTACATACAGGCCTTGCAACCAAAACAAATTTGAGTGGGGGGGTAGCCGAGTTATCGTCTCGATTTTTTCGCCGATACGCAGCGCTGTCAGTTATTCATAGAAACGCATATGAGTGACATTGCGACGCAAGGTTATAAATACCGTGATTGCAATCAATAACAAGAGAGATAAATGCATAATGGCGACTAATTCCTGTGCGGTTCCGACTTTTACCGATTTTCGTCCCGACACGGGACGAAAATCAGTAAAAGAGAAGTGCTCCGTGGTCAAAGTTCCAACACATCCGGATATTTTTTTTAGATATAATTTTTCGATGTTTTGGGACATTTTAAGCACATTGACATCGAAAACTGGAAAAAAAAAACACCATCACAAAGCTTTCTCCGTGAGGAAGCAAAATAATCAATTTCGCTCGAAGCTGTTTTGTATTTCGCCGTAAACATATTCATATACGCATGTATGACTGCGTATGACTATCAAAAGATTGGTTAGCATTCCGCCTAATGCGTGCTATAAACTTATGAAGCTTATGAATAACTCGTTGCGCCGCTCTCGTGGCCATCAGTTGTACTTTCGTTTGGACGTGAACTGACAATCCCCCACCATGTTCGTTGCAATACCTGTATGTAAGACGGTGCTGCAGACCGTTTCCATCATGGAGGCTAGAGTGGAGGAGTCCGATCTCTTATGGAGAGACTTGAAAAAAGTGGCAACAAAAATGTGGTCTTACCGGGATGGCGCCACTATCGCTAAAACCTCGAGACACGAGCTGGGTGTGACAGAGACGGAACAAGTAAATAATGAGAAGTGAGCTGTGCATGAGGCAGAATGAAACTTGAGAAGTAGGCTGCGTGCGAGAGAGATGTAAAACAGTGCAGCCAGATCGCGCGCGAAAGTTACCCTCTCTCTAGTCCATCGCGCGCCCATCACACAATCATAGTAGAGCGTGTCCGTGAGCGAGCGACGCTCGGACACTTCGGAAAGAGCCGAGTGCCGTCAAACTGTCCCGACCGCGCCTTCGGCAGCTACACCAACACATAGACACGCTGAGCACGTTCATGTGCGGTCAAGCCGAACGAAGGCTTCGAGGGAAAAAGCAATGTGAGCACGGCCCGCGCGTGACGTCACGCGACGGCACGCGCGAGACTTTTAGATGATTTCAATGCTTATTTAGCTCTTGATTCTCTGCGTTATTAATGTATACAAAAAAATGTATCGCGCACTCTGAACGCTTATTTTTTTAGTTTATACGTTAATTTAAATATAATAATAAATCTAAATTACAACTTATTTATCTTCTAAAAAATTGTTTACGCTTTACTCACACCCGTCCTTATGCCAAATAAATTATAATTCAGAAAAGTAAGTGAAAATATATTTATATTCGTATTATTATATTAATTCTCATACTTTCATCAAGCGATAAAGTATTATCTCCAAAAACAAGTCAATCATCAATCGGGCCGCCAATCGTAACTGCCAGAAATGCATCTTTAACACAAGTGATAAGATGGTCCCGTTGGTAACGTTCCTGGCTTCGGTCCGTAGGGGCGCAGGATCGTTCCTCACGCTCAGCGCTTTTTTTTTTTAATCATGGTTACTATTAATTTTTATTTGATTAGTTATTTTTATTAGTTATCATATTTATTTTAATTAGTTATCTTTTAGTACCGAAAAATTTATCGCGCACTCTGACCGCTTAATTTATTAGTTTTTACGTTAATTTAAATATAATAAATCTAAAATACAACTTATTTATTTTCTAGCAAAATGTTTGCGCTTTACTCACACCCGACCCTATGCCAAATAAATTGTAATTCATCAAAGTAAGCGGAAATATATTTATCTTCGTATTATTATATTCATTCTCATATACTTTCATCAAGCAAAAAAGTATTATCCCCAAAAACAACCATCCATCCGACCGCGAATCGTAAGTACCAGAAAGTGAACATACATTGACACAAAAAATTAAAGGAGCAAGAAAAGTTGAACTTCGTCAAAAGTGTTCGTACAAAAAAAAAGGTTGTTAAAGCTTCAAGTTTCTAGTTTTAGTTCCGACAATGATTTTTTTTTGAGAATCAGTGATTGCGCGGTAGGAAGAAATATCACGGCAAAAAAAATGTTGCAAATTTTTACGTTTTTCAAAGTTCTGCACGTGTTTTGGAGATTTTTTTCGGACTTGACCAATATCAAGGTCATTGAGCCCATTCAATTCAGTTCAATTTGCTTCTTTTTTTATCTCCTTACGACCATTTTTCGCTGATATCGGCCTCCTCGTCGGCCTCTGAATGAAAAAACGTCCTTTTGTCTTCAGTCATCGATATCTCGGGAACTAATGGTCGTACGGGAATTCGACCGGCAATTTTGGAAACGTGAATGCATACTCTACAAACTCTGATTATTATTGTAGGTTTAAAAAAAATTATTTTTGCCATCAGTTTTTAAAAAGTACAAAAAATCGATGTTTTCTTGTTTTTTATAAAATCCACCGCTACTTTGCAAATATTGCGATAAACACTATTGTTTATGGACGGTCATTCGGCTCAATATGTCGCCAAGAGATATGCAAAATTCCAAATTGATCCGTTCATCGGTCGTTCTTGCCCGATTGACCAAAATATGAAAAAAAATTAAAGGAACAAGTTTCCTCCTTCTCAGAAATCATCTCATGATTATTAAGAGGAAAAACAACCTTTCACTACTTTTCGTACAATTGGGTATTGAGTACGCATTAAATGTTGGAAAAGAACCCTGAAAATCATATTGACTAAACATTTTCGATTTTTTTTTTTTTTTAATAACAAAAATGTTTAAATTTTTTTGTTTATAAAAAAATCTATTTCGATTTTTTTTTATTTTTTAATGTTGACATTCTTTTTCGATTCAACATTGTACCGCCAGCATTAGAATTACCCAAAGTGTACGTAGAATTACCCAAACCGTACCTCCCCGTGGTATGCTTTGGGTCATTCTGATGCTGGCGGTACAATGTTGATTTAAAAAAAAATTTCAACATTAAAAAAAAAAAATTCGAAACTGATTTTTTTATAAAAAAAAAAAATTTTCAATATTTTTTTTATGAAAAATTTTTTCTTTCGAAAATTTTTAGTAATATGATTTTCACGGTTTTTTTCCAACATTCAATGCGTACTCAATACCCAATTGTACGAAAAGTAATGAAAAGTTTTTTTTCCTCTTAGTAATCATGAAATGATGTCTGAAAAGGAGGAAACTTGCTCCTTTAATTTTTTTTCAGATTTTGGTTAATCGGGCAAGAAAGACCGATAATCGGATCAACTTGGAATTTTGCATGGCTCTTGGGGACATATTGAGCTGAATGACCGTCCATAAACATTAGTCTTTATCGCAATATTTACAAAGTAGCGGTGGATTTCATAAAAACCAAGAAGACATCGTTTTTTTGTACTTTTCTAAAACTAATGGCAAAAATAAAAAATAAAAGTTTCACCACAATAATAATCGGAGCTTGTAGAGTATTCACGTTTCCAAAACTACCGATCGAATTCCCGTACGACCATTAGTTCCTGAGATATCTCAGCGAAAAATGGTCGTACGGAGAAAAAAAAGCAAATTGAAGTGAATTGAATGGGCTCAATGACCTTGATATTGGTCAAGTCAGAAAAAAATCTCCAAAACACGTGCAGAACTTTGAAAAACGTAAAAATTTGCAAAATTTTTTTTGCCGTGATATTTCTTCCGACCGCGCAATCAGTGATTCTCAAAAAAAAAAATCATTGTCGGATCTAAAACTAGAAACTTGAAGCTTTAAAATCCTTTTTTTTTGTACGACCACTTTTGACAAAGTTCAACTTTTCTTGCTCCTTTAATTTTTTGTGTCAATGTATGTTCACTTTCTGGTACTGACGATTCGCGGTCGGATGGATGATTGTTTTTGGGGATAATACTTTATCGCTTGATGAAAGTATATGAGAATGAATATAATAATACGAAGATAAATATATTTCCGCTTACTTTTATGAATTACAATTTATTTGGCATAGGGTCGGGTGTGAGTAAAGCGCAAACATTTTGCTAGAAGATAAATAAGTTGTATTCTAGATTTATTATATTTAAATTAACGTAAAAACTAATAAAATAAGCGGTCAGAGTGCGCGATACATTTTTCGGTACTAAAAGATAACTAATTAAAATAAATATGATAACTAATAAAAGTAACTAATCAAATAAGAATTAAGGATGTTGGGTCCCAAATCGCAAATGATGATAAAATTCTGAAAATTTGGTATATTTTTGTATGAAGTATTTCAGAGTTCGTGTAAAAATTTCACGACAATTAGGAAGCTCGTTATTGAACAATTAACATTCACAAATTAAATGCTGTCTTATGGAAACTGATGTAACATTGCAATAAGTTTTTCTTTTGACCTCTCAATTTTGTAATATCTACAATGTACTGAAAGCAACGGAAACAAAACGAAGTTTATTGATACATTTTTTTTATTTCTTTTAAAAATTGTTCTTAACAAAATGTTAATTTTTCAATAACGAGCTTCCTAATCGTCGTGAAATTTTAACACGACCTCTTAAATACTTCATACAATAACATACCAAATTTTCAGAATTTTCTTATCATTTTTTATTTCAACCCTTAAGGAGGTTGAAGTAATGATGATAGAATTCTGAAAATTTGGTATGTTTTTACATGAAGTATTCAAGAGGTCGTGTAAAAATTTCATGACGATTAAGAAGCTATTTATTGAACAATTAACATTAACATGTTTTATAGGGACTCAACATCCTTAATAGTAACCATGATTTAAAAAAAAAAGCGCTGAGCGTGAGGAACGATCCTGCGCCCCTACGGACCGAAGCCAGGAACGCTACCAACGGGACCATCCTATCGCTTGTGTTAAAGATGCATTTTCTGGCACTTACGATTGGCGGCCGGATGGATGATTGATTTGTTATTGGAGATAATACTTTATCGCTTGATGAAAATATGAGAATTAATATAATAATACGAATATAAATATATTTTCACTTACTTTTCTGAATTATAATTTATTTGGCATAAGGTCGGGTGTGAGTAAAGCGTAAACAATTTTTTAGAAGATAAATGAGTTGTAATTTAGATTTATTACTATATTTAAATTAACGTATGAACTAAAAAAATAAGCGTTCAGAGTGCGCGATACAATTCTTTTGTATACATTAATAACGCAGAGAATCAAGAGCTAAATAAGCATTGAAATCATCTAAAAGCCTCACGCGTGCCGTCGCGTGACGTCACGCGCGGGCCGTGCTCACATTGCTTTTTCCCTCGAAGCCTTCGTTCGGCTTGGCCGCACATGAACGTGCTCAGCGTGTCTATGTGTTGGTGTAGCTGCCGAAGGCGAGGTCGGGACAGTTCGACGGCACTCGGCTCTTTCCGAAGATGTCCGAGCGTCGCTCGCTCACGGACACGCGCTACTATGATTGTGTGATGGGCGCGCGAGGGACTAGAGAGAGGGTAACTTTCGCGCGCGATCTGGCTGCACTGATGCGTATTCGATCCTCTTCCATCTCTCTTACACGACATCGATACTCAACTTCCGCTCGAGGTTTTAGAGATAGTGGCGCCATCCCGGTTAGTCCACTTTTTGTAGCCACTTTGAAATGCACAGATCGGCCTCCTCCCACTCTAGCCTCCCTGGTTTCCATGGTCAGAAAGTGGGCACTCTCTGTCCCTAGCGTTGTTGCTCGAGTGTAACTATCTCGTGCGGCGCTGAAGCGAGTACCCGGGTGACTATATATATGTATCGGTCGTAGAGCATGTCGTTCGCAGTACTAGGGCTATGCCAGTACACGGTGTAAAGGGGGTGACACGGTGCTACTGTCCCTATACTTAAGGCGCGGTCCACTTAACGCCCGCAACGCCTACGACCGCGACCGCAAGATTTTTCGGTCCACTAACTAGCACACGCTCACGGGCGCCACGGGCAAAAATACAAGTGGACCGCATTTTGGGCGACGCGGGCGACTGGAGCGGAAGTGGACACATGTGACAGTTGCAACATGGCAGCCAACGAGTCAAGTGAATCGAGTGGATCGCGTGCGACTCCAAGCAATATTGCTAAAAAAATCGAGTCTTACGACCGAACTTATATTTACGATTCGACTGTGAATACGGGCCTTACAGCTAACACGTGATGATGAAAAATGATGCCGGCAAAAGCGACCGGACGTATTTGATCGAAGGTCTCCCCAGGTAGCAATATGATATCTTATTGTAATCCAAACGGGATCCAAAATAAGTCAAGGATAATTTTTTGGATGGCCAAAAAGATGCCTTTCGGGATCCCAAATTGTATTACTCATGTCCACCCGGCAGATAACTTTATGGGTGGCCGAATGATGACTTTTAGGCAAATTTCGGTTATCAATACGGCATTTTAATGTTATCGAAATGCGATGACTAACAGATATCAGCTTAAAGGCATCAAATGTCGGAATCCAAACGTCACCGAAAAGGTGTCATAAAGGCACCAAATATCACGGTCGAAATATCGATAAGTTGTCATACAGACGTTCAAAAAGGATGAAAAAGATCGACAAACTAACTGGTGCCACCTTGAATATCTCTATAATTATCGACGTCACAAAAAAATGTTTGAAACAAAAGTTGTACTGTACGAAAGGGATTATCAAATGCGACGACTTTTTTTTTATCTCAGTGGAGGCGCTGTCGCACAGTAAAGGTCACCTCCACTTTTTTAAATGGGACGGTACATTTTTTTTTCAACTTTCTTGTAGAGCATCGAAAACTGCATAAAAAACATTTAAGGGGTGGAAGTCGATCAAGGTCATTTAAGATCAAAAAGTGACATGAATTTTATTTTTATGTGAAATTACCTTTATTCACAGTAGATGTTCAAAGTGATTGCCATTGGACATTTACGAATCATGGAAATAATAACTTGCATAACATGCATTTGTGGTCAACTGAAAATCCACATTGGCTGTGGCAAGTTGCACAATAAAGACCGTGGTCGGTTAATGTATGGTGTGGGATTATTGGCGATAGAATCATAGGCCCTTATTTTATCGAAGGGAATCTTAATGGTAGGAAGTACACCACATTCCTTCAAGAAACATAAGGTCCGTTATTGGACGAAATACCTTTAGAAACAAGAAACAGAATGTGGTATCACCACGATGGGTGCCCGGCACATTTTTCGCTCAGAGCTAGAAATGAATTGCAAAAGAGAGTTCCAAATCGTTGGACTGGATGCAGAGGAGCTGTATCGTGGCAGGCTCGCTCGCCAGACTTGACGCCTCTGGACTTTTCCTTCAGGGGATACTTGAAAGATCTTGTTTATAAAGAACGTCCAACTACGCCGGATGATATGCGTGAGAGAATGCTTCGAGCCTGTGATTCGATAAGTGCCGAAGTGATAAGAAATTCTACACAATCCGTGATGAGGAGATTGCAATACTGCATTGATTCCACTTTGAACATTTACTGTGAACAAAGGTAATTTCACATAAAAATAAAGTTTATGTCACTTTTTGATCTTAAATGACCTTGAACGACCTTGCCCCCTAAATGTTTTTTATGCAGTTTACGATGTTCTACAAGGTAGAAGAAAAAAATGTACCGTCCCATTTTAAAAAGTGGAGGTGATCTTTGCTTTGCGACAGCGCCTCCACTGAGATTTTGAAAAATGGTCGCATTTGATTACCCCTTTCGTACGGTACAACTTTTGTTTCAAACCTTTTTTTGCGACGTTGATAATTACAGAGATATTCAAGGTGGCAACAGTTAGTGCCTCACCCTGTATATTGGTCTTCCAGCCACACAGGATCTTCCCCTTTTTGAAGCCCCACTTCTATTTTCTTCCACAATCCCCCGTCCTTATTCCACAATTCTTTCTCATCTGCCTCTATTCCACCTTCGCCCCCCCCCCCTACAAAAAAGGTAGTGTGCATTTCGGATTATCGAGAAGAGCGAGAGAGACGGACGGAAGCTGTTCTGTCCTTGTCGTACACGTACTCTTCGATAGCAATGCTACGGAGTGGCAAAAATTGGAAACAAACGTGAATTCGTTAGCAGTGCCTTCCCCCACCACGGTCGTTTCCAGACCTGTATGTAAGACCGTGGCCACGGTCTTACATACAAGTCTGGAAACTCTGCCAGAATTAGCATGGTGGGGGTAGGCCGCTTACTGACGAAAATTTTTGTTGAGAATTGACACGGCGCGGCGCTGCAATCTTGCCCCCAGTTGAACATAACCACCAAAAATAATTTTTCTAAACAAGCCCACTCTTCGGGGATCGAACTCGGCTCCTTCAAAACGGTAACTCAGCACCCTATCCGTGCGACCACGATTATCATTTCTTGAATACGACAGTTTTCTAACATTTAAGTTATAGCCCCACTTGGGGTTGAATTCGATTTGGCCGCTTGTTGGGTTGGTTCACCGCTTTATTTTATTCATTACAATTAGCTATATTGGTAGATAGATCACCAATATATATACATATATACATATATATATATATATATATATATATATATATATATATATATATATATATATATATATATATATGTATACTGCGGAACCAATAATTGAAATGAGGTGTTACGGAGACAGGCTGATGTAGAGTATTGCGGCGATTAGCTCTGTCTTTTTTCAATACCTCCGTCTGCCCCCGTACCGCACTTCGCCTCCAACCCTTTAAGATAGCAGCGCTCCTAGCGGCCAGTGTATTAAAAAAATTTCGTCATTAAGCGACCCTCCTCATCCGATGGAGTTTCCAGACCTGTATCTAAGACCGTGACCGTGGCCAGTACTAACGCTGCGCTGTCAGGGGCGAAGCGGGGCGGGGTCCAGCACGGCTAAGTCAAGTGCGCGGGTACAGAGGAGTGGCGGCCGGTAACCGAGCGCATGCGACATCACAGAGGAGAATGTTAGGGGTCTCTGTGGGGGGGAGGGTTGTGGTCCTAAGAGCGACTGGCAGGAGGAGAAAGCCGCCGGCGATGAGTGGCTTATGTGCGTGTGTGTGCGTGCTCGCAGGCGCGCGCGCGCGTGTGTGTGTGTGTGTGTGTGTGTGTGTGTGTGTGTGTGTGTGTGTGTGAAACGAAGGGGGAAGGTGGCAAAAAGAATGCTTTGAATTAAATGACAATAAGGCAATAGTTTATTCATGATGAATTGCGTGCGTCCGTCCTCGCGTGCGTGCGTGCGTCTGTGCGTGCATGTGTGTGTGTGTGTGTGTGTGTGTGTGTGTGTGTGTGTGTGTGTGTGTGTGTGTGTGGGTGGGTGTGTGTGTGTGTGTGTGTGTGTGTGTGTGTGTGCGTGCGTGTGTGTGTGTGTGTGTGTATCTGACAGGTTCCTTGGAGAAACTATAAACTTTGGGGATCTTTCATCAAAGACTGTAAACACGAATGAACCACTTCAGCACAGCTGCACTTTTGAAAAAAAATGTCTCATTACATCAAGGTGTCGGTTTCATTTCAAAATATAACGTCAAGATGTTCGCATGTGCGAGTATGTATGCAGTAAATCCGGCCTAGCATCCCTTGGAGTTGACCAAAAACGAGCTCGAACACGTTCCAAAGGTCTTGCTCCTAAAATATTGGGGTAAATATGTTGACTTATTGTGGGATCGTTTGCTAGAACATCATCGGAACGATAATGAACTGATATCATATCTTCCATGCATGGAGCATTGTAATACGCTATAGATGAAATATCACATCGATGGCCCCCCTCCTCAACGTCGGGAGTGTCAAAATGCTGTGAGGAGGAAAATTGTCCACGTACGGGGTTCGTCGAACGTGTTTGAGCTTGTTTTTCATGGTCGGAAAAGTGGAGCGAAGTTTGAAAATTTAAGTCGGAGGATTACGCGGGAGCTGATAGGCTCGTGGACGAAGCTCAGGCGGCACTATTCCTCCGCACCATCATCATCTCTTCAAAAAGACCATTGAAAAGTGTGGAAAATGGATTTTACAACTATCAACAATGTCGGCCGGATCGTGGCATTCCTTCCAACGAAGAAACTTTCAGAACTCGTCGTTCACGCAGGTCATCGAATCACCGACTTGAGGGCCGTACACACCAAGTTTGGGAAATGCTACATCGCGGACATCGCGGATGAGTTCACTGCCTTCTTACCAGCGCGACATATGAAGGCCTTCGACGAAGATTTGGAAACATTCAACCGTATGCGGCAAGCCACAAACGAGAATCATCTCTTAATGGCATACATCGGTGGAGAATACAACAGCGTCTCCTTCTGCCGACTCTGATCACACCACGGCGAAAAAGACAACATTCGAAGGGGACACCACCGTCGCACATCTGTTCGCATCATCGAGAGTACGCTACAACTGGCGTGCGAATGGCCAACGCTACATGCAATTATGGAAGGTACAACAAAGTCAAGTTCCGTCGTCTCTGAGCATAGTGGAAATCACAAAATTCGTTGGGACACTATCGGCGAATAGCCGCCCGCATCACAGTCGTATCGTCTTCGTTTTTGATATGTCGACTATGTAAACATTTATAAAAATTTGTCATCAAATTGTAAATGAGTGATAAACTGTTTTCGCCATAGAATAAATGAAGAATACAAATGATATTCCATCGAAATGTTTCTTACTTATTAAACAAATCCCTCGCACATGCCACGCTTCGTATACACTCAACCAGCGAATTGAAAGATAAAAAAACTGAAAGCCAAAGCTATCAGCCTTCTAATGTAATCAATTGAAGATGAAGACGGCAAAATATTTCTCTTCAAGTAGTGAAACTGTTTTTTCTTAGTGTGAGCGCTCGAGCCTTATACCTTGACAACCCATCGCTTCACACATGCAACAGTAACGTGATCATTATGTACGCTCACACTTGAACGCCCATAAAAAAATAACAGAACCATAGTATGAAGACAATGATCCGTAAGAAATATGGATTAAAAAAAAAATTTACCGAGATCTGGTTTGCATCCCTGAATGATAATATATACGAGGGATTCTCCGTCAATTCAGCCACTTTTTTCGACCATTTCAGATCTGCCCCATAATTGGTTATATTAAAGTCCTACTAAAAGGCATTCTTATATGAATTTTTTCGGATTTTTTAATTCAACATTTTAGAAAATGCCGTTTTTTTCCAAATGAATATATCTCAGAAACTAGAAGTAACTGAAAAAAATTATCTCTACATAAAAGTTGTAGTTTTGTATTAGCATTCGAGCGGACGACTTGAAATAATTTTTACGTTCCGGTAACGATGCTTTATTTACCAATAAAGAGGGAAATTATTTTTTTATTAAAAAACGGCCATTTTTTTGGCGGAAAAAATTACAGAGTCTTCCAGTATGTCTGACGATATCGCACGAAAATCGCCAGAGTGGCACGGATCGAGGATCTAGGGTAAAAAAATGAAACCACACAAATGAATTTTTTTATACCGGAACCTCGCTCCGGGCCACTTTGGCAATTTATTTTTGCGATATCGTCAGACATACTGAAAGACTCTGTAATCTTTGCAGACAAAAAAATTGCTGTTTTTGAATTAAAAAATTATTTCCCCCTATTTTTGGTAAAAGAATCAGTGTTACCGGAACGTAAAAATTATTTCAAGTCATCCGCTCGAAATCTAACACAAAACTACAACTTTTATGTACAGACTTTCTTTTTTCAGTTACTTCTAGTTTCCGAGATATATTCATTTGGGAAAAAAACGGCATTTTCTAAAATGTTGAATTAAAAAATCCGCAAAAGCACAGATCTGAGATCGTCGAAAAAAGTGGCTGAATTGACGGGGAATCCCTCATACTAACATCGCCACGTGTTCCAGTTCGTATGGAGGACAACCTATCGCGAATCAAAGGGCTCTTCGCAGAGCAATATCAAGCCTATTGAAGTGACACTTGAGGCTATACAGTTCTTAGCAAATCAGCCACACGGTTGAGGCATTTTTTTTCTTCATTGACGTTCGAATCCAACCTCCGAGCATAGTAGACATTTTTTTAAATTACCGTCCACTAAAGCAATGCCTTGAATGTCCAAAACACATACACGAAAATGTATTTATTGCAAAAACGATAAATTATAGGGATCTATGGCCGGAGCTTTTTTTAGGATTCGACCACTGATCCCATTGCATGCACTATTTAAGCAGAGATGCAGTCGAGGTCATAAATAATCACGAAATAATATTTTTTGGTCCCCTTGAACCTCAACCTGCTCATTCTGTGTATGTATTTATTTTTCATGCATTCCACGCTAATAGATATCGACGCGATATTAAAAGAAAACTCCGATCGAGGTGATTCTATTACATGTTTCGAGCTAGAAGGAAACGGCGAAAATATTTCGGTTGGGAGACCATTTTCAATCATCGACAGCGCTCAAAACTCGTCACACTTTGGATGAAGCAGTGAGTTAAAATAATCGCTCTGGGAAGACTTTTCCAGCTCGTTAATGTGAAGAACAACACTGAACCACCAGAACAAGACTTGTGCAACCAAGCCGCGCTCGAAAGTTCGGTCGAAGACGTTGCTACGTGGGGGCAACGGATCGACGGGTTCATCGAAGTACTGAAAACGCAAAGCCGAATTAAGCGCCAACGATTATCAGCTGAACGTCAACAGTCATTAATAGCCCAAATATCGCATCTGGAAGGATTGAAGAATTGCATGCACAGGCATTTTATACGCATGGGTGCAAGAGACAGCGGTGATGCGTTAATATGGCGAGAGATTGAGTTGCACGCGTATTGGTCCATACTTTAATGCCTACTCGATGAAATTAAATAACGTGATAGTGTCTGAGCTTTACGATAAATACATACTCTTACAATAAATGTAACTAAGTATAATCCAATCCGCGTTGAATGTTATATTTTATTGCCGTGGGAGATAATGATTATGAGGGCTGCAATTGATGTGCAATCAAAAGATAATATACGTTTCGCATGGGCGGCTGTCGCAGCTTTATACTCAGCTGAACGAGATAGTGACCCTGCATCTTCTTACGCACATTATTTAACGGTATTGAATCTACTGAATATTATATTCCCAGAGACCGCCGATAAAAAAGAGCTTTAAGCAATCGATGCATCACTGTGTATACCACAAAAAAAATACATTATTCCGATACGAATTACTCAATATGAGAAGGAAAAGCCTATCAATTTGCTATGCATACAAGGCACATAGGATAATAATGTATGATATTTTGCATCGATCGAGAACCTGTCGTCTCCCGCGCACACAACTGAATAGTATCAACCATAAGGATATATGTATGTATGCCATCGGTGTGGGTAAGGTAACGATAATTACTATATCGTTATATGTGCTAACCGAAGTAAACAACAATCCATTATTTCGCAGGTGTTAAACGAATTAAACAACAATCTATTATTTCGCAGGTGTTTGCATAACTTTAGATCAGAGGACAAATTGCAATCACATGAGATCTATTGTTGAGCAATAAAGGACACTGCACCATCCGACTACCATTGGACAACCCATAAGTGGCTCCAAACCACCGACTCTAATCGGAAAGCACGACATCAATTCATTGTAAAGGTCTAGATGGAGTGTCTATGTTCTTTTTAACGGACAACACCACTGTGACGCCCTGTTTTTTTGCCATTTTTCAAGAATTTTTTTTTGTTGGAAAAAAAGTGATATTCGAAAATTTTTTTTTGTTTTGTTCGTTGTTTATTGAAGATACATAAAAAAAAAATTCAAGTTTTTCATGCCCCATGGTGACGCTGGAGAAGCTCCCGCGTCAGGTACTGTTGCCTTTGCAGTGGTTCGCGGCACGCAGCAGATCTCTCTTCAAAGTCGATCTGAAAAAAAATACCGAGTGTTTTTGTTAATAATATGATATTTTGAAGAGAAGTACATAGGGATTTGAAAAAATATTGATTTTTAAAAAATAGGCACGCTTTGAAATTAAAGAACGATTTTCGAGCAAAATTTCTCGTCGAAAATAGGCTTTAACTTTTTTTATTATTGAGATATCGAAAAAATCCTATGTACTTCTTTCGATAATCTAGTTTTATTGATGCAGTCCAAATTTGAAGTCGATCAGATAAAAATTGCTCGAGTTCTGCTGCGTGCCGCACTCAAAAAAGTGGTTTTGAGAAAGACGCGTTCAAAGTTTTAGGTTTGTTAATTTATGCAATAAATTGGAAAAAAAATTTTTTACCTTTAATCAGCGATGCCGGCACCATATAGCTAGCCTTCAAGGAGCAAATCATTGTCCCTAGCATCTTTTCTCGAACTTGTAGAGGCTCTTCTTGCCTCTTTTGCAGCGTGTGTGAGCGAGCCCTTCGCCAGCTCGATCCGCGCTGCGTCGGTTTCAACGCAAAAATTGAAACAATTTGGGCCGATAGTTATCCCCAACGTCTCCAAAACTTTCATGAGGCTTCTCAGGCCATCATTGAATAATAATACCGCGATATCAGCTGCAATATCGACGATTTTTTTGCTCCCGGACTGACACTTGGGGGCTATTGCCCAAACTGATTTGTTGTAGCTTTCGTTGTTGTTTTGCGTGAAGCCGCCGAAACAACGCTGCAGCAAATCGTCTCTGCTCAAATTTTCGAAGACTGGCGAATTGCCTCCAATACTTTCTCAGGAAGTGGCGGCTTATGGCGATATTCAGAAATATTACCGCTTGCGAACGCTCGCTGCCAAGAACACCACGACTCGGTTCCCTCTGGGCAATCGTCATGTTGTGGCTCACTATCTGTGGATATTTTATGTTTGATAGTTGCCCAAATTGCCTTCCTCATTTTTTCAACATCACCGCTGTTCCTCCGAATAGCCGAGCCGTAATATGTGCTTAACTCATCAATCAATTTTCCGGTGAGCTTTCCTCTGCCAGACAATCCTTTTTGTTTTTTCACGATTTCGCGGAGGCGCGTCCCCATACGTTTTTGGACATGATCGATGCACTCTTTTTTTTATCTCGAAACCGTCGTGTGGATCGCTATTCGATATACCTGCCGACCCTGAGGCGCGCAGCTGCGCGGGACCCCGAGCGTCACGGAGCGCTGCACCGCTCCACAAAATATTCAATATCTCCGAAAATAATTATTTTTTCGACCCGGGTCCAACGGCATCTTAATCTTAAATGTATTTTAGATTTTTCTAGATGGTTTTCAAAAAATCGATTTTTTGAAGCCGTCACAGTAGTGTTGTCCGCTAAACTAAAGATAGAGTAGATGAGGGTGTGAAAAGACTGGTAAGAAGAATATGGCAAAGGATATGTATCAATATCATGGAGTATTTAGTACTGACTACTACATGTGTTGTTCATATGACGAATCACATCACAGCGCTGATTCCATATCATGATTTGTTGAAGAACTGGAAAAACTAGCGCTGTGTACAAATACATTTTCTGCGATAATCAATGCCCGTGAATCAATTCTAATACGTTGGCGTAATGACAATAATTGTGTATGCAGGCATCATCTATCAGCAGAGGTCGAAGTTGAATTACTCAAGATACAATGGCGTATGTTCCACATAATATTAAATGAGATCAATAAATTGTCATTACTTCGAATAATGGAAAGTGGGCAATACTTGAGTTTGTGTTTTCGCTCTTGAGATCTATACGAGTGTCCGCTGCTACAAACCACAACGAAATATTTATGGATGGTATAAGCTGCCATCTCAGCTAAAGAAACCAAAATATGTTATTTTTGCGGGTTTCGAAGACGTCCTTGAGACCTTCGAAGACGTTCGTGACACTTTCGAAGACATTCATGAGGGGTTCGAAGACGGTGCACAGACTGGTGAAAAGAATTCTATGGCAGAGGACACTACATCATTCGTCGACTGCAAACTCACCAGAGTTATACTTTATCTCAATTCGGAATTCTATCCTCATGATGATTCGAATTTGCACTACGACAAAAAAAAAAGTTTTTCCATTTTCGTTCAATATGTACTCTCGATTTCGTAAAAATCATTACGACTGAAATAGTGATCGGTCTTTGCTAACTATCGCCAAATTTCAATGTAACGGCTCTCTGACGGTTAATGATTGATCGCATCAGAACGAGCGTATGTACAAATGCTACCGTAGATGCGTGAATAGAGTTCGAATGCAAGGAAGATTCACCACCGAGTACACCTGCGTATTGTTTCAATCTTACACGATCGCGTTGTTGCATATTGTCCATTGACCGACACTATCCATAAAATTGTATAGCTCAGCGAATACTCCCTCGCCTAAATGAATAAATAGCTCAAAAATTCGAAGATTTCCATGACGTTTGAGTTTTGCTGGGATTGTTTGGGTTCGTTTGGGTGATAATCCCAAACAAACTCGAACTAACCCAATAAAACTCAAACGTCATAAAAATCTTCGAATGTCCCAGGATGGTACTCGGATGACTTCTGAACTTCTTCGAACCCGTCATGAATGTCTTTGAAAGTCTCACGAACGTCTTCGAAGGTCTCAAGAACATCTTTGAAAGTCTCTTGAACGCCCTCACAGCCGTCGTGAATGTTTTTGCAAGTCTCTTAAGGATGTTGAGTCCCTATGAAACATATTAATATTAATTGTTCAATGAATAGCATCTTAATCGTCATTAAATTTATACACGACCTCCTGAATACTTCATGTAAAAACATACCAAATTTTCCGAATTCTATCATCATTACTTCAACCCCCTTAAGGGTTGAAATAAAAAATGATCAGAAAATTCTGAAAATTTGGTATGTTTTTGTATGAAGTATTTAAGAGATCGTGTTAAAATTTCACGACGATTAGGAAGCTCGTTATAAAAAAATTAACATTTTGTTAAGAACAACTTTTAAAAGAAATAAAAAAAAAAATATCAATAAACTTCGTTTTGTTTCCGTTGCTTTCAGTATATTGTAGATATTACAAAAATGAGAGGTCAACAAAAAAACTTATCGCAAAGTTACATCAGTTTCCATAAGACAACATTTAATTTGTGAATGTTAATTGTTCAATAACGAGCTTCCTAATTGTCGTGAAATTTTTACACGACCTCTGCAATACTTCATACAAAAACATACCAAATTTTCAGAATTTTATCATCATTTGCGATTTGGGAGTCAACATTCTTAAACGTCTTCGAACCCCTCATGAATGTATTCAAATGTCTTCGAAATTCTCGCGAATGCCGTCGATAGCCCCTTAAACGTCTTCGAGGCCCTCGAAATGTCTTCGATAGTCTCTCAAGCGTCTTTGAACCCCGCATGTATGTCTTTAAACGTATTACTAGGTGCACAACTAAGTTCCCGGGTTCCACACATGGAAGGCGCTACCGAAAGATGTAGTCGGCATACAGGTCTGAAATTAGGTGTCTTTATAGCTTGGACATCTGTTAAGAATACCCAGTCGTAATATAAGCAAATATTGCAACACAACGACCTTTTTTCTAACCGCGAAAATGTCAACGTTCCTGCCAAATAAACAGCATTGACGGGAAGCAGCGAAAATCGAAGAGCCATTTCCGAATTTTGCTTTTGCGGCAGAACAGAAAGAGTTTCCTGCATCGAATTGTTAGTGACGATGAACAATCGATATATTTCGAGAATCCCAAACGCAAAAAAAGCGTGATTTTCACTTGGTAAAGCGTCAACATCGACGGCACAGCCCAATCGCTTCGGAAAAAGGCAATGCTCTGCGTTTGGTGGGACCAGAAAGGAATCGTGTCCTATGAGCTGCTGAAACCGGGTGAAACTGTCAATGGGCATCGCTACCGACAAGTAATCAAGTTGAACCACGCATTGCTCGAAAAACGGCCAGAATGGGACACGATAGACGAATGTGTGATATTGCAGCACGACAACCCTCCGTGCCATCGCAGTTCCATCGTCCAGGACACCATAAAAACACTGAAACGGGATCTACTATCGCACCCACCGTATTCGCCAGAGCTGGCCCCTTCCGACTACCTCTGGTTCCGGTCGATGGCACATGGCTTGGGTGGGCTACACTTGGCCAATTACGATGCAGTACAAAATTGGTCGGACGAATGGTTTCAGTTCAAAGACGCGTCTTTTTATCGTCGCAGTATTTATGTATTGCCAGAGAGATGGCAAAAATGTGTAACTAGCGAGGGACAATACTTCGGATGAACCATTTTTTGTATTTGTCTTGAAATTTTCGATTTTCTATTGGTCAAAAAAACCCGGAAACTTAGTTGCGCACCTAGTGGATGATGACTGAATACACAATTATTGTCATTGCGCCGACGTATAGGAATTGACTCACGACGAGCATTGATTATCGCAGGCAATGTATTTTATGCACAGCGCTAGTTTTTCTAGTTCTTCAACAAATCGTGATATGGAATCAGCGCTGTGATGTAATTCGAAATATGAACGCACATGTAGTAGTCGATACCAATACTCAATGATATTGATATATATCCTTTGTAACGTTCATCTTATCAGTATTTTCACACCCTCATCTACTCTATCGTTAGTTTAAAAAGAACATAAACACTCCATCTAGGCCTTTACAATGAATGGATGTCGTGCCTTCCGACTGGAGTTGGTGACTTGGAGCCACTTATGGGTTGTCCACTGGTAGTTGGATGGTGCAGTTCTTTATTGCTCACAGTCGACCTCATGTGATTAAAATTTGTCCTCTGATCTAAAGTTATGCAAACACCTGCGAAATAATGGATTGTTGTTTAATTCGTTTAGCACATGAAACGATATAGTAATTATGTTGACTTCACACACCGATGGCACACATATGTTCTTATGACTGTTCAGTTATGTGCGCGGGAGACTCGACAGGTTCTCGATCGATGCGAAATATTATACATTATTATCCTCGGTACCTTGTATGCGTAGCAAATTGATATGCTTTTCCTTCTCATATTGAGTCATTCACATCGGAACAATGTATTTTTTTCGTGGTTTACACAGTAATGAATCGATTGCTTGAAGCTCTTTTTTTATCGGCGGTCTCTGGGAATCCAGTATTCAATAGATTCAATACAATTAAATAATCTGCGTAAGAAGAGGCGTGGTCACCGTCTCGTTCAGCTCGGTATTAAGCTGCGACAGCCGCCCATGCGAAACATACATTATCTTTTCATTGCACATCAATTGCAGCCCTCATAATCATTATCTTTCACGGCAATAAGATATAACATTCAACGTGGATTGGATTATACTTAGTTACATTTATTGTAAGATTATGTATTTGTCGTAAAGCTCAGACACTGCCACGTTATTGAATTTCATCAAGCAGGGGTTAAGGTATGGACCATTACGCGTTCAACTCAATCTCTCGCCATAGTAACGCATCACCGCTGTCTCTTGCACCCATGCGTATAAAATGCCTGTGCATGGAATTCTTCAATCCTTCCAGATGCGATATTTGGGCTATCAATGACTGTTGACGTTCAGCTGATAATCGTTGGCGCTTAATTCGGCTTTGCGTTTTCAGTACTTCGATGAACCCGTCGATCCGTTGCCCCCACGTAGCAACGTCTTCGACCGAACTTTCGAGCGCGGCTTGGTTGTACAAGTCTTGTTCTGGTCGTTCAGTGTTGTTCTTCACATTAACGAGCTGGAAAACTCTTCCCAGAGCGATTATTTCAACTCACTGCTTCATTCAAAGTATGACGAGTTTTGGGCGCTGTCGATGATTAAAAATGGTCTCCCAACAGAAATATTTTCGCCGTTTCCTTCTAGCACGAAACATGTAATAGAATCACCTCGATCGGAGTTTTTTTTTAATGTCGCGTTGATATCTATTAGCGTGGAATGCATGAAAAATAAATACATACACAGAATGAGCAGGTTGGGGTTCAACGGGACCAAAAAATATTATTTCGTGATTATTTATGACCTCAAGTGCATCTCTGCTTAAACGGTGCATGCAGCGGGATCCGTGGTCGAATCCTAAAAAACGCTCCGGCCATAGATCCTTAAAGTTTATCGTTTTTGTAATAAATACATCGTCTTCGTATATGTGTTTTGGATATTCACGGCATTACTTTAGTGGAATCTAAGTAAAAAAAAAATGTTCCCTATGCTCGGAGGTTGGCTTCGAACTTCAATGAAGAACAAAAAATGCCTCAACCGTGTGGCTGATTTGGTAAGAACTGTATACCCTCAAGTGTCACTTCAATAGCCCTGATGTTGCTCTGCGAAGAGCCCTAAGATTCGTGATAGGCTGGACTCCATACATACTGAAACAGGTGGCGATGTGTATATATATATATATGTAGGATTCAAACCGATTCACGGGAGAAATAAGGAACTCAGACTTAAAAAATATGAAAAAGATCGTTTAATTGAGAAATAATCGATACACATCCGCCTTACGTCACGATCAGAAACATTCTGGTGTTCTCTTATGTTTTATATAAGACGATCGTATAAAAGAAATAAGTAACGCAGCGATAGATCGATCGCTGATTAAGCCTCCCACATTCGGGCTTTCCTGTCAGTTTTCGGTCCACGAAGAATTTCCTTGATAATGCTTCATATAATCAGCAGCTGTTGTGGTCTTTTTTGGTCCTTCTCCGTCTCCTATTTTTATTACCTCGTACCGATTATTTCCTTTAATTTGAGATATCTTGGGCGATATATGGGCCAAGGAATATCGGTTTAATCTTCAGTCCCGACCCAAACTGTGTTCGCTTTATAAAGACAAAATCATTTTTTTTTTGTACGACGTTGCGTTCTTACAACTCCGATTATAAGTTTTCCGATTTCCTTTTTGGATCTGTAATAAATTTTTCTTTGCGAAGGAGCGTAGTTCGTCTCGCTCGTTGTTGAACGATTCAACGGATTCTTGTTCGATCAAAGATAAAGTATTGATGTCCTCGTTATGACGCATTTTAACGGCAAAAAGTACCTCAGACGGGGTCATTCCAACGCTTCGCTGGAAAGAGCTGTTCAAACAACATTGCACTCTATCAATGTGCTGATACCACTTATCAGGGTTTTCCAGAGAGAGTTTGGTCAGAATCGGTATAATACAGCGATTGGTCTGCTCGACCTGTCCGTTTCCTCTTGGAACGCCGCTTGTAATTGTAACGTGCTCGATGTTTTTTAGAGGAGCAATATTCTTTAAATTCCGTTGAGGTAAACGCAGGACCACGATCGCTGATTATTCGTTGAGGGTTTCCGAATACGGCTTGTTGGACTGATAATCTTGAGATTACCTCTTTTGTATTTGTTGTTTTCGTAGGGTAAAGCCATACGAACTTCGAAAAACCATCGACGACAACAAACGAATGGTTATAATTTTTGGAGGCGGAAGTCATGGGTCCCAGATGATCCACATGGTAAGTCGACAACGGAATATCCCCCTTCGGGATCGGAACAAGTTCCCCCTCTTTCTTTCCGTTTTTCTTTCAGCCAGGATGCAGGGGACGCAGCAACTGACGAATTTTTCCAAATTTTCTTTGAATTTCGGTATACAATAATCTTGCTTGATGCTTTCGCCCATCATTCTTACACCGAAATGTCCTTTCTCGTGCGCTCGACGAATTGTATCGTTATGAAGACTTGAAGGCAGGCCTACCAGGATACCATTTTCGAGGAGATAGTCTTTGTAGGGTTCTTTTTCCAAAATTTATTTGATTACTCGTAATCTTTCTTCTTCGTTTTGCTGTTGTTTGATCATGAGAGAGATTGTGTCATGGACTGTCATGATCGGGTGTCGACTGAGCGCATCTACATGCTTCAAGCGTGTTCCTGGGCGGTGCTCGACTTCATAGGCAAAATCCTCGAGCATTAAGGCCCATCTTCCGACCTTGGGAGTAAGATCCTCCTTGCTCAATGTTTTCTTGAAAGCTTCACAGTCCGTGACTAGCTTGAATTTCCATCCCAGAAGATATACGCGAAACTTTCGAAGAGCCTCGACGACCGCGAGAACCTCTAACTCGTACTAGTGTCGTTTTTTCTCGGCATCAGTTGTCTTCCGGTTCATATACAGGACTGGGTGAAAATCTTCTTCGATAGAGCTTCGTTGCATCAGGGCCGCTCCGTATTTTTCCTTGCTTGCGTCTGTATGGAGTTCGGTTATAGCATCCGGTCGGTATATACGTAACACCGGTTCAGTTGTGAGAGCGCGTTTTAATTCATAAAACGCGTGTTCTTGTTCGGGTCCAAAATAAAACTTTTGATTTCTTTTTAGTACGTCTGACAGAGGATACGCGATTTTTGCACAATTCTGAATGAATTTTCTAAAATATCTAGTTAGACCGAGGAAACTTTGGATATCTTTTGGAGAATTCCCGGTTGAGCCCCCAAAATGTAGGATTCAAACCGATTCACGGGAGAAATAAGAAACTCAGACTCAAAAAAAATAAAAAGGATAGTTTAATTGAGAAATAATCGATAAACATCCGCTTTACGTCACGATCAGAAACATTCTGGTTTTCTCTTATGTTTGATATAAGACGATCGTATAAAAGAAATGAGTAACGCAGCGATAGATCGATCGCTCATTGAGCCTCTCCAACATATATATGTTGTCATTCAGGGATGCAAACCAGATGTCGGTAGAATTTTTAAAAAATCCATATTTTTTTCGGACCAATGTCTTCATACTATGGATCTGTAATTTTTTGTATGGGATTTCAAGTTTGAGGGTACATAATGATCATGCTCTTGTTGCATATGTGGAGCGATAGGTCGTGAAGGTATTGTGCGCGAGCGCTCACACTAAGGAAAAACAGTTTCACAACTTAAAGAGAAATATTTTGCCGTTTTCATCTTCAATTGATTACATAAGAAGGCTGATAGCATTGCCTTTTAGTTTTTTATCCTTCAATTCGCTGATTGAGTGTATACGAAGCGTAGTATGTGTGAGGGATTTTTTTAATGAATAAAAAACATTTCGATCAAAATATATATCATTCGTATACTTCATTCATACTAGGGCGAAAACAGTTTCTCCCTCATTTACAATTTGATAACAAATTTTTATACATTTTTACCTAGTCGACATATCAAAAACGAAGATGAGACGTCTGTGATGCGCACGGCTATTCGACGATAGGATCGCAACTAATTTTGTCTTTTCCATTATGCTCAGAGACGATGTAACTTGACGCTGTACTTGACGCGTACTTGAACTGACGGAACTTGACGCGTACCTTCCACAATTGCATATAGAGTTGAGCATCCGCACGCCAGTTGTAGCATACTCTCGATGATGCGAACAGTTGTGCAACGATGGTGTCCCCATCGAATGTTGTCTTCTTCACCGTGGTGTGATCAGAGTCGGACGAAGGAAACGCTGTTGTATTCTCCACCGATGTATGCCATGAAGAGATGATTCTCGTTTGTGGCTTGCCGTATACGCTTGAATGTTTCCAAATCTTCGTCGAAGGCCTTCACAAGTCGCGCTGGTAAGAAGGCAGTAAACTCATCCGCGATGTCCGCGATGTAGCGTTTCCCAAACTTGGTGTGTACGGCCCTCAAGTCGGTGATTCGATGACCTACGTGGACGACGAGTTCTGACAGTTTCTTCGTTGGAAGGAATGCCACGATCCGGCCGACATTGTTGATACTTGTAAAATCCATTTTCCACACTTTTCAATGTTCCTTTTGGAGAGATGATGATGGTGCGGTGGCATAGTGCAGTCTGAGCTTCGTCCACGGGATTATCAGCTCCCGCGTAATCCTCCGACTTAAATTTTCAAACATCTCCCCACTTTTCCGATCATGAAAAACAAGCTTAAACACGTTCGAAGAATCCCATACGTGGAGCATTTGCCCCCTCCCGACATTTTTTCACACTCCCAAAAAACAGGTTCAAACACGTTCGACGAACCCCGTACGTGGACAATTTGCCTCCTCACAGCATTTTGACACTCCCGACGTTGAGGAGGGGGGCCATCGATGTGATACTTTATCTGCGGCGTATTATAATGCTCCATGCATGGAAGCTATGATATCAGTTCTCTACCGTTCCGATGACGTTCTGGCAAATGGTCTCACAATAAGCCACTATAATTACCCCAATATTTTAGAAGCAAGACCTGTGGAACCTATTCGAGCTCTTTTTGGGTCAAGTCCAAGGGATGGTCGGCCGGATGCACTGCATACATACTCGCACATTCGAACATCTTGACATTATATTTAAAAATGAAACCGAGACCTGGATGTATTGAGACTTTTTTTCAAACGTGCAGCTGTGCTGACGTGGTCCATCGGCGGTCACATTCTTTGATGATAGATTCCTAAAGCTTAGAGTTTCTCCAAGGAATCTGTCACACACAAACACGCGCGCGCACGCACGCACGCACGGACGCACGTGCGCACGCACGCATGCACGGCCGCCCGCCCGCACACACGCACGAACGTATGCACGCATGCACGCATTTCATTATTAATAAACTATTGCATTATTGTCATTTAATTCAAAGCATTTTGTTTACCCCCTTCGTCCTTCCTTCCACACACACACACGCGCACACACACACACATACACACGTGCACACACACATCCATACATACACACACAAAACACTCATCGATGACGGCTTCCCCCTCCCGCCAGTCGCTCTTGGGTCCACATGACTACCCCTCCATAAAGACCGCCGACATCCCCCTTTGTGACGTCACACGCACTCGGCTACCCCCCACCATGACGCTGTATCTACTGTTCGCATCGTTTCTTACCATGAAAAAGGTCGGCAGCGTCAGGGGCATGGCCGGCAACATGACTTGCAGGGCTGCAGCGGCGAGCGACATGTCGTCGTTCACTAAAAGTGCTCTGTGTCAGGGGTACGGTCGTATATACAGGTCTGGGCACTCTCGTATATTCGTATACCCCACAGCGTGACTCTATCTGACGCCTTTCTTTGCGGAAGTGGCCGCAAAAGCGTGGAGCGTGCTATGTCCGTGGCATGTGCGGCGGAGAGCGATGTATGCGCGCATGCACATTGTCTTTCCCTTCACGTGGCCGTAATGAAAAATTAATACATCTTAAATAATTGGTCGAACACAAAATCTAAAAGCATGAACCGAAAATATGAGCAATCAGCCATTCAATAATGATTTTCATCGTCTTTGACATGAGTAGGCCGACTTAAGTATCGCTCAATTCAATTATATTTTTTTTCGTTTACGGAAAGGAAGTACATTCCACCAGCTTGGGTACCAGCGACACCAAGCGAGATATAGAGAGAAGGAGCGACAGAGAGAGAGAGAGAGGAAGGAAATTGATACAACGATGATGAGAAAAGGCCTTTCCGCCGCATCACGTCAGTCCTCTCTTCTTTTCTCTTGCGAGAGCGGCATAAAAGCCGAGTCGAGTCAGTGAAAAATTGTTTTATCGCTCGGGCGATTTTGACACGCCCCCCCCCCTCCCGTGGCATTCCCGATGGACGTTCTTTCCCTGCGCGTCGCCGAAAAATGGCCCTTGTGAATTAAGCTAGGAATCGTATGGAGAAAATCATTCACGTCAATTACAATAGTTCGTAGAAATAAAAATAACGCGTCCGTGTACAATAATGTGAGAGGGTGCGTGGCGGATCCCCGGTGTCGCCCGTGAAATTTCCCCTCACGTGCGCGGAGCCGCAGTCGGGCTGTGCGAGGCCCCGGCCGTCGGCAGAGTCGAGTGACATTTTTCGCGAATAAAACGCGAAATCGAAGGATCGGGAAAATCATAATGTTTTCGATAGTCGTTATTAATTTGTTGTACATTGAAGAGAATTAAAATAGTCGTGGTCCAGATGAAAAGAGGCCATTGCGTTCGTAGAACCCCGTCTGTCCCCGATACCCCGAGATACCTCATCAAGTTTACATCGAGTCTCAAGCATACCATCCAGCTAGCATGTGTTTCTTTTTTTTCGTTTTTCTTGTTGTTGACATTCGCGTACGCGTTAAGGTAGGACGAGCGCGCTCTTGATTTCTATAGATTTTGTTCAAATTTCAACCAGACATTGTCCATATCGTTATGCATGTTTGAGTGAAATTTCAGAACAGTCGACAATTTAGATTGGGCGATAATAGGTCTTGAAACTGCAACTTTTAACACTGCAGGGTCTGCATTGACCGGAAGCCAGGTCACAAAATTCGTTGTACCATTCTATAGTGTTTATAAATTTTGGAGAAAAATTATCATTACATAGCAAACTAGTTAATGAAAGAGTAAAAAAAGTTTGGACTGCCTTTACTATTTGGTTTTGCTAAAAACGTTCAGTAAAGACAGAATAATATTCCGTAAAAAATATTTGTCCTATACAGGGTGAGGCGCTAACTGTTGCCACCTTGAATATCTCTGTAATTATCGACGTCACAAAAAAATGTTTGAAACAAATGTTGTACCGTACGAAAGGGGTCATCAAATGCGACCATTTTTTTATATCAGTGGAGGCGCTGTCGCACAGTAAAGGTCACCTCCACTTTTTTAAATGGAACGGTACATTTTTTTTCACCTATCTTGTAGAGCCTCGAAAACTGCATAAAAAACATGTAGGGGTCAAAGTCGTTCAAGGTCATTTACGATCGAAAAGTGACATGAACTTTATTTTTATGTAAAATTACCTTTATTCACAGTAGATGTTCAAAGTGATTGGCATTGGAATCAATGCAGTATTGCAATCTCCTCATCACGGATTATGTAGAATTTCTAATCACTTCGGCACTTATCGAACCACAGGCTCGAAGAATTCTCTCACGCATATCATCCAGTGTAGTTGTACGTTCTTTATAAACAAGATCAATCAAGTATCCCCACGAGAAAAAGTCCAGAGGCGTCAAGTCTGGCGAGCAAGCCGGCCACGATACAGATCCTCCGCGTCCAATCCAACGATTTTGAAATCTCTTTCGCAATTCATTTCTAGCTATCAGCGAAAAATGTGCAAAGCACCCATCGTGTTGATACCACATTCTGTTTCTTGTTTCTAAAGGTATTTCTTCCAATAACGGACCTGATGTTGCTTGAAAGAATGTAGTGTACTTCCTACCATTAAGATTCTCTTTGATGAAATAAGGGCCTATGATTCTATCCCCAATAATCCCACACCATACATTAACCGACCACGGCCTTTGGTGTGCAACTTGCCGCAGCCAATGTAGATTTTCAGTTGAGCACAAATGCATGTTATGCAAGTTAATATTTCCATGATTCGTAAATGTTGCCTCATCAGTAAATAAAATCCGATTAATAAATGAGTGATCTCTCTGAATCTGGCATTGAGCCTTGAGATCATTGACAAATCCGTACCAGTTAATTCCTGTTGGAGACTGACGTAGTAAGGATGATATTTATGACAATGTAGAACACGTAGAATACTTCATTGGCTTACGCCAGATTCCCTCGCAATTTAACGAGAACTCGCACAAGGGCCTCGATGAACGGCGGCAAGAACACCAATTTCCGTTTCTTCGTTAGTAACTCGCTTTTGTCGGTTACTTTCCCGATGGGTTAACGATCTAGTTTCCTCAGTTTAGTGTACAAAATTTGAAATGTACGGCGCGTAGGATGAGAACGTTCAGGAAATCCTTCAGCGTATAAGTCTCTAGCCCTCACTGCATTTTTCTGACATTCTCCGTAAATTACAAGCATATCAGTTTGCTCTTCAAAAGAATACATCATTTACATTCGCTTGATTCATTAATACTAGTCTCACCATTCTTACTATCGTTATCTTGGTTTGTTTGGGCGAAACATTGTACGATATTCCATGTACATTGTAGGTTTGGTGCCGTTGTTTACATACGAGATAAGCAAGACTTCGGCGATAAGTGCCGAAGTGATAAAAACCCTCTTGATGAGGAGAATGCAATACTGCATTGATTCCAATGCCAATCACTTTGAACATCTACTGTGAATAAAGGTAATTTCACATAAAAATAAAGTTCATGTCACTTTTTGATCTTAAATGACCTTGAACGACTTTGACCCTTAAATGTTTTACGCAGTTTTCGATGCTCTACAAGATAGTTGAAAAAAAATGTACCGTCCCATTTAAAAATGTGGAGGTGACCTTTACTGTGCGACAGCGCCTCCACTAAGATAAAAAAATGGTCGCATTTGATGACCCTT